>ML685891.1:2332570-2511113 GCA_007922175.1 Pelusios castaneus
ATGCCTCAGTTTCCCCTATCTGAAATATGGGGCTAATAGCTATCTCACAGGGGTGTCGTGAGGAAGAGCTGATGTCTCCACTGCCCCGGATAGGTGAGGGGTTTTCTAGTTAAGTTTCTCAGTGACCTCTGCACGGAAGAGAGGGC
Organism: Pelusios castaneus; assembly: GCA_007922175.1. Taxonomy (NCBI): domain Eukaryota; kingdom Metazoa; phylum Chordata; order Testudines; family Pelomedusidae; genus Pelusios; species Pelusios castaneus. The sequence goes on from ML685891.1 coordinate 2,332,717, forward strand.
TGTTGGCTGCTATGAAATGGCCTTCTGCAGTGTGTGTGTGGGGCCAGACCTGAGTCTGAACTGTCTGGCTTGCAAATCCGCCCCCTGAGCTGTTCTTTTGCAGGTGGAACTGCAAAGTGAATTCTGGCCCAGTTGGACTGTGCCAATGACTAGCCTTGCTGTGGCCCCCCTCCCCTTCCTGCAGAGGGTACCATGTGCTCTGGAGCCTGCTTTGCCTCCTAAAAAAGTCACAGCCTTCCACCCTTGTCTCTTCAGAGAACAGCATGGGCTAATGCACTCCTCCACCCCCTCACCCAGCTCTGAATGGCCTGGCTTGTAGGAAAGGGGACATATTAGAAGGCCTTTGTTTTGCTGCTTCTGTTCTGCTAAGAAAAGACCTCCCATGGAAGGAGGCCCTGTAGTATCCAGAAGCTGGGATCAGCTTGGGCACCTGGGGATAGCAGGTGCCAGTCACGTCCCACCTCGTGTAATGGGGAGCAGTTTTGCTTCCTGCCAGTCTCTCCTGCCCTGTCCTATTGTACCATTCATGAAACTGCCAGGGGAATGCTGGGTGCCAGCCCGTGTGTGTTCTTAGCCCAGTCTTGCCAGGCACCGTGACACAAGCCAAGTCCATCAGCTGCTCGCTGTGCTTGGAACCCAGACATCCCATCTACTTACTGGCAGCAGGCAGAGGGAGTGTTGAGCAATGCGTGATGCTCCTATCACCCCTCTAGTTCTAGCTGCTGCTCCTTCCAGCCCACGAGTGACCCCTGCACATGGATCCCGTCTCTAGCCCTGCCCAGTTCTGTCACTAAATTGAACTCTATAAAAACTGTAGCACTAGTTTCCTGCGCTAACTCCAACTGGCTTCACTCTGCTCTTTCAGTAGAAGTGCAAGGCACTGATCTGCGGTGCCCTTGTTTGCCAGATGCCCCTTCCTCTGAGCTCTGTCCCATGGCACCTTCGTGCTACCAGGCCTTTCTCACTACAGTGGTATTGTCCCACTTTGTTCCTCTTCTGTATTTTCCTAGTCACTTCTTAGTTTAGTCTGTTTCTTATTATGCAGAATATTCTTCTGTTGCTTGTCAGCTCCCCCGGCCCCCTGTGTGCTTTCAGCAGGGGCTGTCACATGGATCTGGGACTAGCATCGATTTAAATAATTTTCTAGCTTATGACAGTTGATCAGCCTAGACAGACAAAAAGCTGCACATGCTCTCATTGCCACAGAGCCACACCAAAACTCTGTAAGATGCATAACATGGCCAGCCACATTTGTAACACAATCAGGGCATGGCTGTATTTAAATATGGTGCCCAAGTGTGGTGCCCTTTGCTTATTACGAAGAGGGATGTCTGGATGAATCATGCATCCAGATCTTCACAGATTTCCACCAGCCAGATATTGTGCCTCTAGGAGTCAGGTATTGCAGCATGGATTCAGGCTCCTCTGGATCCCACAGGAAACTGGCAGCAGATTGAAATATAGTGTATTTCAGCAGCCTTTCTATTATAACTGTGGGTCTGGCTTCTCAACTCTGTCTTGTGGCTGCGAGAACAGTGCCTCTCAACGAATGAAAAGTAGTGAGGGTCTGGGACACATCGCTACCCCTATTAAAATGTGCCTTCTCCAGCTAGCTCAGCAGTTGTATGGTACTGTGTGCCTTGTAGGAACTGGGTCACTGGAGGCCAACAAAACAACGTCTCTGCACAAGTATTAGGCCTTTTCTTCATGAGAAGTTAAATTGGCCTGGAGGACCCACTTCCAGAATGTACTACCCCATTATTAAAACACCTGCTGGAACCAGATTTATTGACACATGGTTGGGATTGCAGAGGACCTTTGAGCATCAGTGTTGGTTATTTAAAGCTAACAGCCATGGTGAGGTGTCTAGGCTTAGTCATACTGCAGCAGCAGCTTGATCCATCCCCTTTGATATCCTGCATCTGGCCATTGCCAATTTTATTTCAGAAACGCTCTGGAAAGCAACTGGCAAATTGTGTATCGCTTAGTAAGGAGGTTGTGGAAGGGAGTGCTTCCTAACCCCAGTGCTAATTGTAGTCAGAAGGATGAATGTTCATAATTACAAGTAGCAAGCTTCACAAAATTCCTTAGGCACAAGGAAAACAAGGGTGCAATTAACACGCTGCAGAGCTGAATGGCACATTAGTTTTATGTGATTTCCTGAGCTGTCATTGTCTGAAAGCTTCCTCTGTGCCTCCTCATGCAGGTTTCTTCAGCATGAGCCGGGATCGCAGTGCCTACCAGTCGATTGACCAGCAAGATGGGCCTTGCCCATACCCTGATCTGGAGAGGAAGCCAGCCCCACATCCCAACTGAGGCTCCCCCCTTGCCAGAAACAGAGCAGGATCTCACTGACATCCTTCACCGCTACCAAACAAATAAAAATCTACCCTCCCTGTTTCTTTCCTATTGGAGTCGGCTCTAAAATGAGCAAACTGGAAAGGATCTAATTTTACTTTCCTCTCTTTGAGCATCTGTGCCTTCCTGAAGCTGTGTAGGTGGATTGGGTCCTGTAATGACTCCAGAATGCTCCAGAGCTGTCATTGTAAGAACCATGGGTCTGGCTAATTGCACTCTGTTCCAGCATGTCATTATTGTCTGAATAATTGTAAGCACCTTACTTGTAATCTCCCAAATCCTGCACGCTGCTGCTCCTGAATCACAGATACACCTCGCTACCTGAAACAGTCATGGAGAAGCTGCTTTAAGAGGCTCTCTTTTAAATGTCCATCTTATTGGGCAGCAGTTTATAGAATCAACAGACGTGATCCTGGGTCATATGGCTAAAGCTCATGGGTGCTTGGTGATGGAGTTCCCAGAAACTTCTCTTGCAGGATGATGTAGTGGATGCTCATAAAGTTGCGTTCATGCTAGTAACTGCCCTTGCTAGTTGAAAGTAATTGTACACAGCTGGGCTGAGAGAGAGTGAGGCTGCTGAGCTCATGTGTTCCCTGTACCTACTGTTAGGTTTTCATTCATTGTATGCAGGTTTAAAGTCTGCAAGGACCTTGTGCAATGACTTGTTACGTATGCATTGTAAATACGTTGTGCTTTAAACCACACTCTTTGCTTTCACTTGACATCTAAATAGAAACTTAATTTTTTTTCTAAAATGAACACAGTACCTGTCACATTAGAATTCTTTGTTAAAATTGTGCAACTGTGCCTCTCCCCCCCCCCCCCCCCCTGTAATGTGGGAAATTCCTGATGAGTTAGAATTAAGCCCAGGGGTAGGTGCTAGTGATTTGAGAAATTTCAGACTCAGGCCACACTGCTTGAATTCCTGACTTGGTAATTGATTCCCTGTGAGGATGTGCAATAAGTAAAAATATTGAACAAATAGCAGAGCTGCTGCCCCATGGAATTTCTAGATTAAGGGCCTGATCCATAGCCCATTGAATTTAATGGATGTCCTTCAATGGGCTTTGGAGCAGGGTCTAAGTATCCAAGTGGGCACAATACACTGCCTATCAAAGCATGTGTGATGCAGCCTTTATGGCTGAGCTATGTCACACTGCATCGTAGAATCTTCAGGAGGCTTATTTTGAAGGAGAGCAAGAATGTGAGCATCACCAGGACGAAAATGGTAATTGAGGTTAGAAGACTTGTAACTTCTAAGGTGATTCTCTTGAATTATTGCACCATAATTCTGCAAATGATTTTGCAGGCCACGCCTGCTGCTGCACTGAGTCTGCATAAGAATGATTATGCTGGGTGGGACCAATGGTCCATGTAGCTCAGTATCCAGTCTTCTGCTAGCAGCCAATCCAACATGCTTTGGGAGCATGAACAGAACAGGTAGTCATCAAGTATCTATCTCATTACCAGCTTCTGGCAAATGGCAATCTCTGCCCTTCTGTCTTATAGCCATGGATGGACCTATCCAGGAACTTACTGATAAACCCTGTTCTAATCTTTGCCTTTGCAATGTCCTCTGGAACAATTCTCTAGGTTAACAGCATTATATGAAGAAATACTTTCTTTTAAACCTGCCGTCTATTGATTTTATTTGGTGACCCCTAGTTCTTGTGTAGGAGTAAATAACACTTCCTTATTTACTTTCTCCATACCTGTCATAATTTTCTAGGCCTCTGTCATATCCCCTCACAGCCATCTCTTTTCCAAGTGAAAAGTTCCAGTCTCATTAATCTCTTCTCATATGGAAGCCGTTCCATACCCCTGACTTATTAGGGAAGGTTAAAAGAACTGGGTTTGTTTAGATTGGAAAAGAGGAGACATGATAACAGTTTTCAAGTACCTAAAAGGTTGTTAGGAGGGAGAAAATTATTCTTAACTGCTGATGATAGGACAAGAAGCAATAGGCTTAAATTACAGCAAGGGAGGTTGAGGTTGGACATTAAGAAAAAATTCCTAACTCAGGGTGACTAACCACTGGAATTAGTTGCCTAGGGAGGTTGTAAAATCTCCATCATTGGAAATTTTTAAAGAGCAGGTTAAACAAACCCCTCTCAGGGATGGTCTAGAAGACCCTTCTGGTGACCTCTGACCAGAGCGCTATGTTGGGTGGAAGGAGAGTGGAAAGGATGAGAAGGTACTGAAAGGGAGACTTTGGTTTCCTTTTTTTCTTCACATTTTCTGATGGAATCCAAATGAAACACAACATCAAAAGGACAATTTAGAAGGAGTTGAAAAATGTGGAGATTAAAATGAAACCATTGCTTAATTCTACCTCTGCGATTAAGAATACTCAAAGGCCATACTGATTCTGTTGGACCGAATCTGTCATAATGACTCCTGGAGTTTCAACACTTTGAAAGATTTGCCCTGTAACCAGTAGTCACCAATTTTAAGATACTGGAAATCCTCTAACCATTGTTTATATTCTTCCTGTTATTAATCATCATACTTAATGTTCTTCTAGTGCCTTTCCTTGGAAAAATCACTGTGCTTTACAAACAAATCACAACATTCCTGGAAAGCAGGTGCTGCCTATTTGACATCTTGCTAAAGAAATGTACAGCATGAAGTGCCCTACCTTAGCTCACACAGCAATCCAGTGACAGAGCTAGTGATAAAATCCTGGCTATTAACAATTTAATCATTAAATAATGCTGTTGAAAGGGAACCCTTATTTGAATATAAACTAAAGTGTGCTTGTATTAAGATAAACAGTCCTGTGGCACTTTTAAAGACTAACAGATTTATTTATCAGATGAGCTTTCATGGGAGAAAAGCCCACTTCGTCAGACAAAGTGGAATTTTCTCCCACGAAAGCTCATATGATAAATAAATCTGTTAGTCCTTAGAAGTGCCAAAGGAACCTGTTTGTGTTTCTGCAATAGACTAACTTGGCTATCCCTTTGGAACTGTATTAAGATAGACTAGGTTTAGCATGTGCCAGCATGGATCCTCCTGCTGCTATTCTGAATAAAGGCTTTGTTCTGGGCCAGCAAGAGTCTACAAAATCCAGGGTTTCCCAGGGCTCCTCTTTTTTAAACTGACAGCAGGTTACACTCAGTCAGAAATGGAGTAGGTGAAATACACCCCCACCCCTTGCTGTGCTGGGGTAGGGTAGTGTTGCTTTGCCTTACATTTTTCATCATTGGCTCTGGACAGTTTTCTGGATTCAAACGAAATATTTTTGTTGCTGTTTTACTTACATTTCAAGTCGGCTGCAAAGAAATAATGGCAATTAAAAAAAGCAATAGTCACTGTTTTTGTAGGACCTAAGCAAATGCAAACCTGAATGTTCCCTATCTGTGGCCAGCACCTTTGGCAGATAAAGAGAACCCAAATGGCTTAAATCCGGAGCTTTTTAAAAACGATCTGGTGATTTTCTCTGACTCCTGATTTTTGTTTGCTTGGGGTTGGCAACTTATGCCTGAAAAAGTCCCTGTGAAGTGGATGTTAGAACTTCCGTTTTGCGGATGGGGAAACTGAGGCACGGGCTCTCGTTGAAGCTCCTCCTGCCTGGAGCAGGCTGCGGGCAGGGACGGAGGAAGGCGGTGCCGTGCAGCGGGTGGCGGAGCTGAGCGAGCCTGGCTGATGGGCGTGGAAAGCGGCTGCCTGGCTACCGCCGTCCGGCCCGGGGGAGGCGCCGCAGCCGCGGGTCTGCAGAGCCCGGGAGCCACAGTCTCGGCTCGCGCCGCAGGCTTCCTGCCGGGCCCCAGCCGCGTCTCTCCGGCTCCTCCTCGGTCTCCCGGGGGTGGATGGGCCGAGAGCCGCGTCCGGTTCGAAGGGGGCGGGAGACAGACAGTCCCAACGGCCGAGGAGAGGCGGCCCCGCCCAGCACAGACAGACAGACGGACAGCCGGTAGGATCCCTTCAGCACGACACTCGCCTGTCCCTCCTCCCTGCGTCTAGGAGGCCCTGACACAGACAGACGGACAACCCCGCCCAGCTTCCTCCCAGCACAGACAGACACAGCAGTCGCCCCCTCCCCCCCAGCACAGACACATAGCTGGCAGGACAGAGAGACACCTAACAGCCCCCCGCCCTCCCCAGTGGCACAGATAGATAGCCACATCTGTATCCCCCCAGCCCCCTCCCCAGTGGCACAGATAGGTAGCCACATCTGTATCCCCCCAGCCCCCTCCCCAGCACAGACAGATACCTGGCAGGACCCCATTCCCAGCAAAGACAGACAGACACCTAACTGCCCTTCCTCCCCAGCACAGACAGACTTTTGGCAGGACCCCATCCACAGCACAGACACGTAACAAACCCCCTCCACCCATCCTTCCTACCCTGCACAGACAAAGATAATTTCAGGGATGTACACCATCCTTGCTGACTCAGTGGGATAACCAGGAACATCTGGATGCTCCCATGGTGGCTAGGCCTTCCCGGCTGTGTGGGGTGGGGGGAGGACACCTGGGACTGTAACTGGAACAAACAGATATGGCTGTTATTGGAGCCTGCTCCCCCTTTCCCCGACATGATGGTTTTGGATTTCCATGTCATTGGCCTGCGGTGGCATGTATTTTGTGTTGTTGGGAGAAAGGCCTCTCTGTGAAGGTTGCAGGGTGCAAATCTCGGCCCTGAACTGCATAGACTAGAGAGAGCATGGAGAACACAAACAGGATCTTAAGCAGCAGGAAGAAAGAGAACATCCCCCCTCTCCTAAGCAGCTATCTGAAATCAGGTAAGCAACTGTTCTCTGTCTTCTGTGGTGTTTATAGTGTGCAGATCAATATATTACTTAGGGGCTCTATCTAGGTGATCTATTAAACTGGATATCAGGAAAACTAGTGTGCCAACCACTTTTCATTAGTCCCCCGATTGGTTAGCTAATTTATCTTTGCCATCTTGAGGATGTAGCTCTAATTAGACATGGGTCAAAGCTCCTTTTCCATGGACATCTGTAGTCACAATGACAAGCCAGCATCACTAATCATGGGCGATAAGCTTCTTAAAGTGCCTCAGCTGGGATACATTTGCTGCTGGGATTTGGGGCATTAAGTGGACAAAGCTGGATGTTTGCAGTGAGTTCAGAGAATCAAACACAAAGTGATATTTCTCATCCCTGAAGTTCTGGCTGGAGTGAGCAGCATGTCTTGTGGTGGAGTGAGTAACTTTGTACAGAAGAGGTGGCTTAGCACAGGAGAGACAATCCCATGCTCGATATGAACTACACTGGGACTTTCAGCTGGGGGGCTTGGAGTGATTTCAAACTGAGAAGAGCTTAGCAGGGCTCCTTCAGGCTCAGCCCAATGAGAGATTTCCCTCTAACCCCACCAGGTACAGCTTCCAGTGCTGTAGGTGGACCATAGGGGACCTGGTATGGTTCTTGGCAAGTGGTGTGTGCAGGTCACACATACTGCAGGATGATGTGGGGGGAGGGTCTGATTTTCACTTAGCAACCATGGCAGATTTGCCCTCTTTCCAGCTTAGCAAAGGTGTGTGTGTGTGTCTGTCTGTCTGTCTGTCTCTCAGACTTAAAAGGACAATGTTAGGTTAAAAGCCCTACATGTGCATGATGGTCCAGTCACTGAGCAGTCAGGAAACCTCTATTCTGTACTCGCTGTATCAACTTGGGCAAATCACTGCTCTATATTACACTCTCCTCACCTCTGAAATGTAAAATTTACTAGCTTAAATCTCTATGGATAGGAAAAGATGGGACAGATTTAGTGCCACGTTTGTCTGGTGTGTATTTTAGCAATACAGACTTCCATTGTTGATAATATCTCTGTGAAACAGAAACTGATTGAATCTATAATAGTTCAGTTGACTTTCCATGAATTATGCTGTCTGTTTCAGTGCAGACATGAAAATAGGTGGATCAGTTTCACTTTTGTTTCTAGCTGGTTTCATTTTCCAGTTCCAGTGCACTTCCTCAGTGCTGCAAAATTTAGTTTCCAAACATTTGGTGGTGGTTGTTTTTTTTCTCTTTTAATGGAATTTACATCAAGAACGAAACCATTGATCATAGGGTGTGTAATACCTGTTTGTATTTGAAAGCCTAAATCTGGATCTGAGTTTGACTTGTTCCTAATAGGCCTTGTCTAGAGGAGGAAAAAAGATGTTTTTTAAAAATATCTTGTTGGCCTCAATTAGCTGATCCTGATTTAAAAGTGTTAAGCTGTATCTACACTAGGCCTTGAGTGCTATTTCTAAATGGGTTTTCTAGCACAAGTTAGACAATGTCATTTTTTATAATAAAACCATTGTTTCCTAATCTAGAAAAGACCTCAGTGAGTTGTAGGGATGGAGGGGAAAATCTAGGCCTGGCCGTGTATTAAGAACCTAGTGCTTGACAGAAAAAAATGTAATGGGTACTGGGATAGTATGTGTGTCTATATGTAAGAGATTGTTTGCTTGTAGCATCTAGATTCTCAAATACAGACTGCTGATGTGACAGTTTGGCGAGCATTCACAGAAGGGAACAATTAATACCTGAAGTAACTTGTCCCTTTGTGATTCTGGGTACGTTATAATAAAATTCCCTTTTTTTTTTTTTTTTTTTTTTTTTTTTTTTTTTTTTTTTTTTTTTTGCAACATGCTGCTAGCTGTGTGGAAATTTCTGGGATGCAATGAGTCCTATTTTGAAGAGCCAGCATGCTGTGCTTTATGATAATGCTTCATGAAAGAATAAGCAGTCTAAAGAAGCCACTGACACTCTGGAATCTTGAGGAAAGTCTGTTCGCCTTTTAGATGCCGGCCCCTACTTAGCAGGAAAAAATAAAATTTTCCCCTTCACAATATGTTTGAGAACATGTGAAAGATACTAACAGCTGTTCCTAAGGATAATTGTATCAGCAAATGAATGTCTCCTGTCATTTCTGTAATCAAGTCTGCTTCCAGGCTTTGATCAGATTAGTGGCTGAGTTTCGGAGTCAGGCCATTTGCAAAGAAAGAAAGCTGGGGTTGGTTGTTCAGTGTTTGGGTTTCTTTCTGGGAGAAAGAGAATGAAATGCACAGTTTGGAAATTAAGCCTTGGTGTGTAATACCTACCTAAAGAAAAATTTTGCTTTCAGGCATATTGTTCTTAAATGCTCTTGGTGAGACAAAGTTGATTGGCATTTTCACAGTCAGCTTTGCCCCCACCCGTCCTGTTTCATAGAAACATAAGGTTAGGAGGGTCCACAAGGGATCATCTAGTGTAATCTTCTGCCAAGATGCAGGATTTTGCTGAAGGGGGAGAGGAGAGCTGTCCTGGCAGCATAATAAAACTATCTCCACAAGTGGCAGAAGCTCTTCCATATGTTGGTGTAATTTATGTTGCTCAGAGGGGTGGTTTATTCACACTTCTGAGCAACGTAAATTCTGCCGACAATAAACTGTAGTGTAGATATAGCCTCACAATCAAGCTGCTTACATCAAACTGTTCCTTCAATTCCCCCATCTCATTTTTGATGCTCCGTCTGGCAGGGCATGTTAACTCTCCTGTGCAGCTATAAATGGGTGATTTCCAATTAATCAATCACCAGGCCAGCAAAATGGAGTTGTGAGGACTCCTTAATACTATTAATACTTAAACCCTCTTGTAAACATTAAAAAAGGTGTGAATAGCAACAGTTCTTGCCATTCTTGTTACAGAAGGAAGGGGAATGAAAGCACCCCTCGCCACAAATTGCATGGGTATGAGCCTGTGTCCTGGAGGAAGACTTGAACAGAGGCAAGCCTGATAATTAAGGACCTGAGTGCACTGTACTGGTACTTAAAACATGCTCTGTTCTTGTAGTGCAGACAAGATTAAGCTGTGATTTCCAAATAGGCTTAAGTCTTGGACTCTTGCCAGACTGTGGTGTGATTTGGGAACATGGGTGACCAGTTTAGCTGCATCCATGCTGCAGGACTGAATGGTGGTCTAAACAGCTCAGGGCACTATCATGTACCAGGAGGAATTAGTGTGGGTGAGCCCTTACCCTGCTGGTAAAGATGAGGGAGGGTGGATGCTCCATTCAAAGCAGGTAGTTCAGAACTGTTTAAACATGGTTCTGGCTTGAAACGCACTCATTTGCTGGCAGCCGGGCCTAATGAAGCTATAGAAGAACATCTATAGACTAGTGTGTGGCACTGGTCAGGGGACAACTCTCTTGGCACCATCCTAGCAAGAACTCTATTTAATCAAGGTTCTGGCTAACGCACTTCATTAGCTCAGACTGTAACGAGGTCCTAGCCATTGGCGGTGTCTTTTTTTTAAAGGGAACTCAAGAGTGTACATGATATTTTCAGTGCTGGGATTAAGGCTGATGAGAGAGAAGAGCTTCATAATACGGGGAGCCCCTGAGGTGTTTGGAAAGCTGTTGGTGAGGAATATGAATACTCCTTTTAAAAGAACTGTTCTTGGTTTTTCTTTAGAGCACAGAAATGTTCAGAAGAACGTGAACGTAAATCTGTATTTGGGCACTGGAAGCCGAGCGGAAGCTGTTCATCATCGGGCCAATGCTGCTGCATTTACTGTAACCTGTGGCTGGGAAGTGGAGCATGGCAGGACTGCACCAGCTGGAGAAAGCAAAGACTCCAAGAAGCGGGATCCCAGTCTGATACAGACTAATCTTTCTTTCAGAGCTTCTACCAGCCAGCTTTCCAAACACTGCTCCCAGCAGCAGAATAACCTCTACTGCAGGCTGCAGCAGCGCAGCTCTGAAAAGGTGGCATATGGTAAACCCCTGCTTCCTTCATCCTCTCAGCCCAATGTGGCCCTTCAGCAGAGACATTCCTGCTTTGACACGACAGGGCTGGAAGGGAATGGAGAGAATGTGAGTGCCAGCCTCGCAGAGAGGAGCTTGCCGTGCAAGAGGAAGCCAAAGGAGGGGTCTAGCTCCTGTGACCAGTCCTCTATGCACTACACCTACCATCATCTTCCGGAGAGAAGAAACCGAAGCAGTGAGCAACAAGTGAAAAAGCAACATGATGGACCTCTCGCTGCTTATGATGCAGACCACGGGAGTCCTTTACTGTGCAGTACAGATTCCCTCTCCCCTACTGTAGTGCCTGCAGTCTTCTCTGCTGAGCTCATTACCCATCCCAGACCAATGGTTTGTCCCTCTCCAGGGAGCTGCAGAGGAAGTGTGAACTCCTGTTGTCTGGGACCTGGCCTCACCTTGGACGAACTGGGTCCCTCCAGCTTGGCCGAATCCCATCCTAGCTCTGCAGCCCTTCAGTCCCTCTTGCAGTCCTCCAAGACCTCTGCTAGCCTGCACTGCTCAATCCAGAAGCTTAAGCAAGAAGCTGCTTTAATGGGGATATGGAACTCCCACCCTCTGGAGTCGAGGTCTTCTCCGTTAGCTTGTAGTTTATGCTTTGCTCCAGAAGTCTCTGCACCTGCTGCCCTGAGTGTGCAAGAGCAGCTTGCTAGAGAACAGAGCAGTGCTAAGCAAGCCAGAATGAAATGGGGTACCCCATTTGCTAGGGATTGGGGTCTTGGTTCGGTGATTGGTGAGTTGGGAGATGCCAAACCTACCTCTCTGTGTCACAAGTGCAGAAATACTGAATTATATGTGCAAAGAACCAAAGTTTTGGGTGGAATCTGGCCAGAAACCCTCTGTGCTGGTACCAGCTCAGTCTACCTGGTTGATACAGAAGCAGGTAGTCCCTATGACTGCTCTCCCTACCTCAGCTATAAGTCACAGGCACAGCAGACTCCGCAGCAGGATGACACATACGGCTGCAAAACTCGTTTTCCTGAAAAGCCCCTTGGAGCAGAAGAGTCCTTTGCCAGAGCATCTCCCTGCTCCATGCATTGGAGAAAGGCTCTTCCATCCAGCCCAGACCCAGATGGTTTGCAAGTGTCCCTGGAGACACAGGAGGGTGGGGCTCCAATGAATGTCAGCATAGCTGTGTATGGGACTCCAAAGGAAGTGCATGTGAGACTCCAGTCTCCTTCTGGAGATGCAGGGATTGGTCAAGTCCAGCAGCTTAATATGGGCTCCATAGATGTTGGTGCCTCTGAGCGGCCTGGTGAAGACACTGGAGAGTCAGCAGAGAATTGTGACATCACATTGTCTGCAGCCAGAAGAATAGCCGTGGTGAATACCAGGCAGTCTGTGCCTAGTCCCAGGGACAGCTCTGTTAGGGTAACAGTCAGGCAAGGTCCCAGTGAATATTCTTTGGTTGCTACTGACGTAGATAATACAAATGCTATCAAAGAGGGAGGAAATGAAGAATGCTCCCAGAAGGCCCTCTGCAGAGATAAGGGACTCAACATTGACCAGGACCAATCTGAGAATCTTTCTGAAGACCAGAGCAACAGGGACCTGCAGCACAGCGAGGAAAGCGGCCAGGAGCAGGATGTGATACCTGGGCAGGTGAGGACCCTTTCAGTGCACAGCATCCATGTTCTCCTGTGTACTCTTATTTGTCTCCATCTTTCACCAGCAGCAGCTGGGGCTGAAGAATGGAGGTGTTGAGGGAAAGAGAGTGTGGGGATAATTCTCATGTAATCCATCCCTGAATTGTGAAAGCCCCCAAAAGTAATTGCTGCCACCATTTCCCAGCCCTTAGGGGACAGACCAGTGGTCCATCTGGCCTTGTATCATAGCTCTGACGTGGATCTTAGAATAGTTGTCACCTCTCCCTAGCACCTTTTTCTCAAAGATGAGGCTGTCACCTTTGCATTTTGCATTCCCAGGCTCTGGGGAGGGAAAGCATCATGATGGCTTGAACTCTGTTGCTTGCATGACAGTGGAGCACTGAGGGTGCACTTCTCCCTCTTTTCTTCTTGTGCTGAAATTAAAAGAAGCACTTGCAGAGCAAGGTTCTACTCAGCAAAGAATGAGGCCCTGAGATCTGACAGCTGGGGCAGCCAGCTAGGACCCCTTGCCCTCATGGCTGTTGTTAGTTTCCCAACCTGAATGGTTGTGTAAGGTTGCGCTGACCACAATCTAAATCTTCCCCCTGAGGTACTTGTGATACCAGCGCTTATTGTGGTTAATACCAGTGTGTCTGCTCTTTACCTGTAGGGCCCAGAGAGCAACTTCTCACATTTGGAGATGGAGAGAAGGTAAAGGGGGTTTGGGATGGTGGGGGAAGGTTAGGTGGAGTTCCTTGGGAAACGTGTAGCTATGGAACATTTTCCTGGGGCTTTTGGTTCCTGGGAACACTCAGCAATAAAACCTGACACATGCAGAGCTGGGTGAGTAGTTAGCTTTTTGAGAATAAATGGCTGCTACGTCCGGAACTGAGAATGCTTTTAAATAAACCAAAACCCAGCATCTCTTTTAACTTCCCTCTTGGTAGCTACCAGCAGTGGACAGAAGGCAGCCTCGGGTTAATGTCTCCACCACAAAATAGCCCTTTAGCAATGCAGTTATTTCATCTGAACTCATTGCACGGTCAGCAGAGAGCAATCACTGAGCTAAGCCCTGGCTATGGGACTTGAACCCACGACCTTGTGGATAAGAGGGGAGAGTTCCACTAACCTGGCAATACTGTCTTATGCCTTTTGTTTTGTGCAGGACTGCAGCTGAGTATGTGATCTGTAAGCTGCTTTGGAGATGCCTGGTGTCACTTAGTCCCTGAGAATGAGAGAATGATCTTGTGTGGAGATTGCTAGACAGGTGGCTGGATACCTGCTGGCATGTCCTGGCTGGGTTTGATCTTCCTTGCTCATTTCTGTTTCAGTTCTCAGCTGCTATGTCACAAGCCACAACTAGCCAGGTGTTTCCAAGCCTGGCACAGTTACGCCCTCGGGAAGATGATTGCAGCTAGGGAGCTCTACACGCAGCAACTGCTTCGCAAGGGCCTTGGTGCCCTGCAGTGGGCTGTACAGCTGAGGAAGGTGCAGGTGGAGACTGCCCAGAGGAGACGCTCCCTGGCTGTGCTGGCCGTCAGCTTTCACAGGGTGAGTATGGGCAGGGGACAATTGAGGAGACGCTGCCAGCGACCTGTCAAACACTAAGGAGGGCAAGAGCAGGGAGGGAGGTGGCAGGAGAATGACTCATACGTAGGCTGAGGAAAGGGTGCACGGTGGTCAGTGCCGTGTGGATGCTGAGCCCCTAGGTGGGGGCTCTGTTGCGGGCAGCTCTCACCATACCTCTCTTTCAGTGGAAGCAAGCTGTGGCAAAGAGAAACAAGAGCCAAACCTCACTGCAGGCGCTGACTCCTCTGGCCAAAGAATCATCAGTAGCTCTTGTCGAGCTAGGGAAAGATCCAGCTGTGGCAGCCCCAGCGTGGTGCCAGCTGAGTGCAGGGTCCCCCCAGGAAGCTGCGCAGCATAGTAGGTAAGCTGGGATTTTCTCCTCAGTGACTCCATCTTGGGTGGTTGTGGGGCTGGAGTTGGAGGCAGAGGAACTCTCTTTAGCTAGATGACATCCAACGAAGGGAGAACTGCTGGGACAGTACTGCCCACCTTTGTGGATACAAGAGAAGATTTCCAGGGCAGGAATTGATGTTCAGTGTCTGAGCACTGGAGAATCCTACCTCAGACTTGCTGCATTGGTCAGATTTCCATTTGTCTGATAGAAAGCGGGGACAAGGAAACCCTACGTCATTTCTTGAGTGTGGTTGCTTTCAGTTTGTATGAAGCAGGGGGCAAGGAGGTCAGAATCAGACTCTTCATCTGTCCCTGGCAGGAGAATGAACTTAGGTGTTTCCCTTCACTATTTGCGCAGGTTCTGTGGGAGAAAAGCTGAGCGAGTCCAGAAAGATGCAAGCAGCCCTGGAGGAAAGGGAGGCCTAGATTGTAACCCCACCTTCTGTTCAGGGTCTGTGAGCTCCCTCTCTGGTGGGCTCTGTGGTTAAATGCAAGCTTGGGACTCTTTCAGGATGGAGGCAAACCTGTGGCTGCAGCTTCATGACAGGCAGAGAGCAGACAAGCTCTGCCAGAAGGCACAGGTCATCAGGGACCTGAGACGACTGGCTGGTAAGCACTTGCTCCAGAGCATTCAAACAAATGCAGGTAAGCTGCATGCTCCCAGGCTGGGAGGATGGTGCTGATTCACAGTGTTTTCTCTTGACGAATAATTACTGCCTTGGTCTTGCTCTTTCAGGACCTGATCCTGTAAATGCTGGGCATTTACTCTGGTCTCTGGAGTGGAGGCTGCTCAGCATTTCATAGGATTGTTCTGTTTCAGCATATCCTTTGTCTGATCTCCTATGTGAGGTCAGCTGTAGTGGATGCTCTGGCTACAACAATATGAGCTTCCTCCCAGCACTGCCCTGCCATGGCCAGCAGTTGGTGGATGTTTGCTGTTATGGTGCTAAAAAGTTCTTAAGCTGTTCTCTTCAGATCTGATTTTTCTCCCTTCCTGATCTTGTAACGCAGCAGCTTTCAGACTGTGGCGCCTTCAGAAGGAGCTGCTGGGCAAGGAGGAGGCCAGAATGCAGGAAGCTCGTAGCCTGCTGGAGAAGAAGCGGTTACAGAACATTTTCCAGGCATGGCGTTCACGGAGCTTGGAAACAGAGAGGATTTTGCCGCTGATGACTCGGATCCGGAGAGAGCTGGCCACCCGGTAGGCAAAATGGGGTGCATCTTCCTTCTCTGGGAAATGTTGGATTCAGTATGGAATGTGTTCTGTTGTGAAAACCCAGGCTGCAGCGTAGATCTGGCCCAGAATGATTCTATTGAATTCTAGACGCAGCCCGTCTCTCCTCCACCGCTATTGCTCTCAAATATTTGGGAATTAAGTCAGTGCTCATTAGCTAGATTTAGCATGGACCAATATGGGACAAGCTCTTTTATACAGCTCGGTGAAAACAATTCAGTTTTGAGCTCTGTGTGCTGAACATCCAGTCACCAAATAGAGACTGCCGACCATGGGGAATTGCTCCCAGTGGTGCAGTAGGCAAACAGGGACTAGGAGAGAGGAACCCAACTCCTTTTCATTTCCTGGCCCAATCCAAGACTTGAACCCAGGTATCCAGAACTGAAAAGGCTGGTACGCTAATAGCACTGGTTTCTCCCTTCATTTAATATTATCCCACCCACCCCCTTTCCCGCAGCACCCACACTTAGGGCTGGATTATTGCAGGGGCTACAAGGGCTGAAGCCCTGGGCCGTAGCCAAAGGGGGGCCCCAGGCTCCAGCCCCTAAAACCCCTATCCGGCCTCCCCTTGCCCCACTCAGTGCCGGCTGGGGGGGCGGGACAGGCTAGCGCCTTTTCACTTCACCGGGGGGGGGGCGGAGCTAGCTGGCTCGCAGTGAGGCCTCCCCCATTCTGGTGCGGCTTTCCAGGGCCCATGGCCCTAGGGGGCTGCACTGGCGGGAGCAGGCCCAGCGCAGGAGTGCCCCAGGCCCGCTCCCGCCAGTGACAGGCCTCCTTGCCGGTTAATCCGGCCTTGCCAACACTAAAGATTGGTATGTGTACAAATTTAGCGTTGCAGGCTGAAGTCTACCACAGCTTACCAAGGACTGTCGTGGAGTCTCCATCACTGGAGATTTTAAAATCCAGATTGGACACTTTTAAAAAAGATCTTTAGAAAGTTCAAACAGGTGTTAATTCAAAGAAGTCCTCTGCCCTGTGTTGCATAAGACATCAGAGTAGATGATTGCGATGGTCCTGTCTGACCGAATCCTCTGCTATCCACAGAGCAAACAAAGCATAGGCAGTAATTAGTGCAAGCTCCCCCTGCATAACCCCACTATGGGACCACACCATTGACCTGAGCAGAGCACATCTAGCGTTAAGAGGATAGTTGAGTCTCCGTGGCTCATACTGTTATTGCTTTTCTGTTGAGACTGTCAATAAGGGTGCCGATGGTTAGCTATGATTTGGGAACAGCGGATTCCCATTCATTTGGAACTGGCCCGAAACCTCCAATTCATTTCGTGTAGGCCACCCAATAGCCATTCAACAGTAAGATCTCTTAGTCTGGAGTCAGACCTTGGACCTAGAAGTGGAAGAAGCTTGGCTCAAGGGATTGTGGCATTCTCCCGAGATCTAACCAAACACCCCAGAATGAGAGAAGGCTGAAAGCAGCCTAATTACAACAAGTCCCATGGCAGAAATAACCAGACAACCAGCTGTTACAGCTTGATTTCCTTTTTATCTTGGTGTCCTCAGATGCTTCAATGCCTGGAGGCAGTTTGTTGAGCAGAAGACATTGTGCAGACACAGCCTGGAACATCACAGGGCAGGGTCCCTGAGGAAGTGCTTCCAGGAATGGGTCCGGATTCTACAGCTCAGGGAAATGGACAAGATGACAATGGTGAACTTGTTCAGCCTGAGACAGAGTAGATGTTACGGTGAGGAGTTGAGGGCCTATCTAGTCTTCTTAAGATCAGGAGATACTAATGTGCCTATAGCTTTTCCCCTCCCCATGTGGTGCACTAAAGATTGCATGGAAGCTTATTGCAGGGCAGCATGAGTCAAGTCTGCTATGCTCAAGATGAAACCTTAACACCAAGAATTGAGTCGGGAAACAGGGTTGTGCACTTAGGCCGGATTAGTGGTTCTGCAGGAAGATTTGAGACTCCATTGATAAGCCTGGCAGTAATTTACCTTGAGGTGTAGAAAGCAAGCTGTGATCGGCGTGGTATGGGGAGTCAGGGGCCATTCTCCACATCAAGCTGAGTTTCTGAGCACTGAAGAGTTACTCCTGACAAATGCTTTCTCTTTCTCTTGTGTCTCTGTGACCTGTGAAGGACAACAAGCCACCTCAGCTGCTGGTGGCTCTGGGGTGAAGGAAAGTGAAGCTCAGCCATATTCAACTGTAATGAGATGGTTCTTGAGGAGAGGAGGTGGCTCTTTAGATGACCTCTGCCAGAGAATGAAGCTCCAGAGGATATTTCTGCTGTGGAAGGCAAGGCTTTCTCAGCAGCAGCAAGCGAAGTGAGTGTTAGAATCAATGCTGAGTGAACACCTTGATTCTTAGGGTCCAGATTTCCTCTGGATCCCTGAGTAAGAAGTCAGTTTGCCTCTCAAACTGTGTCAGCTGTAGAGTTGGCTGCTTCAACTTTTCTCGCTATTGCTGGCACAGACAAAACAACATTCAGAGAAATTAACTGAAGAGATCCGTTTAACCTATCAAAAGCCTGTGAGGGGCTTATCACAGCCCCGGTAAGATCTTTTCCATAGTGAGTCCCTGCATGTGCATTATCAATGCAACCAAAAACAGTGCCAGGAGGGACTCTGGGCTGCTGTACCAGGAGAAGGTGCTCTCAAGGAGCAGCGGAGGAATTGATGCTGAAGATACCTTAGCGGCATCTCCCCAAAATGTGTATGATATGTTTCCTACTCATTGAGTCTAAATTTTAGAGTTTATTACTTTGTAGACCAGGCCACAGTTATG
This sequence comes from Pelusios castaneus, assembly GCA_007922175.1. Taxonomy (NCBI): domain Eukaryota; kingdom Metazoa; phylum Chordata; order Testudines; family Pelomedusidae; genus Pelusios; species Pelusios castaneus. Next base: position 2,351,356 of record ML685891.1, read on the forward strand.
CACTGGCTGTGGATTTCAGTGGCAGTCGACGAGAGATATGCCAGCTACATACAGGAACTTGTGTATCTTCTGTTAACTTCCTAGCGTCTACTGACCATAGTGTCTCCACTGCGCTGACGGGAAATGCCCTCCTTCAGGTGAAAGACCTTCTAGCCCAACACCAGTCTCCTAAGTCATTATACAACTTTTCCTTACCTGCTCCTCCTGTCTTAGTTCCTTCTCCCAGGCTTTGGAGCAGCGCCGACTCCGGGACGCCCTGAAACAGTGGCACCAGAAGACTCTTAACCGCAATCCCAGGGCACCTCCTGAAGAGCCTCTTGCCTTGCTGGATTCTGAGGAGTCCTCTCTGTCCTCTGGCTTCCACAGCAGCACTCTTGCTTCCCAAGGCTCATTGGAAAAGGTGAGGGAGTCCTGCTTACAGTCCTGTCTGTGCTGGTGACCATGTCCTGCAGGGAAGTCTCAGTGCAAACATAAAAGCAGGGTAAGTTCAGATCCAGGAGGGAGCTTCAAGGTCTGTTTCATACTGATAATACTTTGAGGCAATGCTGTCTAGTGGTGAGAACCATGCACAGGGAATCTGAAGACCTAGATTATAATTCTGCCCCTGATGATCTGGGCAAGCCACTGACCTTTCTGTGCTCCACCTTCACCATACAAATGTCACACTAACCTGGTGCCTTTCACCTAGGGATCTCGGTGTGTCCTGCCCCGGTGGGCAAATACGATTGTCCTCATACAGATTGGGCAAGCGAGGCTTAGATGGAGCGTTACGGCCTCATGGCACTGAAGTGCTGGGGTTTGAACCTAAAATTTCTGCTTTTAACACAGTTCTCATGCTAACAAGCTGATCTGCTTGGGTTTAAATGGGAAGGCTGTTATGCTGCAGAGTCTGTGCCGAGTGTCCTCAAACACAGATATGAAAGAACTAAAAAGGACCTTCAAGACTCGCTTTGTCGTACTCACATGTTGACTTTGCAGAGGATTGGGGCAATCCATGATCAGGGCAGCATAGTAACTAGTTAGAAGTCTCTTTTACACCTAATGTGTGCCCATGTCTCTCTGCACGTGCTGGCTGCTGAGTGTTCCCTGGAGCAGCAGAGGGGTGGATACATCTTGGATCTCCGCAAGCTCTGTTACAAAGAGGAGTGAACGTAGAGGTTGGAGGTCATTAGCAGAATGACCGTTGCTAGGAGCACTGAACTCAAAGCCATGTTCTTTCCTCTGTGTGAGTAGGAGAGCAGCCTTCATGACAGCAGCTGGAACAGCCTCTCCTCGCTCCTGACCGCTGAGGACACCACACACCTGTCCCATTACATCTGCTCTCTGCAGCAGTGCTGCTGCCCAGAGGTCCCAGCTGACGTGCTGGGAGAGCTCTCTTTGCTGGCGTGTCCTTCACAGAGTCCCCCAATTGGGTGAGTTGGAACCTGGGACGACGTGACTCTTCTGTACAGATACGTGTGGCCTGGAACGCTGCCTCCCTGATTCCCAGCCCAGTGCCCCTCCAGCTGTTCTCTCCTCTCCTTTTTCCGCTCTCCTCAGCCTGGTGCTTGTCTTGCAGAGGGAATCGGTGCATGGGAGGCCAGTTGCGAGCGTCAGCACTGTGGAGACCAGATAGTGGTCCTCTCGCCAGTTACTCCTCATGGGAAGAAATGAGGTTCCAAAGTGACGTTTTGCAGGTAACAGAGGGATTGTCTGCTCTGCTCAATTTACTGAACCAACTCTGGGTTTAATCAGCTGCTGACCCCATGCCTCAGCTCTCTGCTCTCATTAGGGCACAGTGGTTCACACTGCAGGCTCTTCCCCCTCAGTGGCAGACAAGCAGGGAGATGTTCCCTGCATTCAGAAATCGAAAGGGTCCTGTTTGATGGATGGGTTTGGTAATGTCAAGCACATCTTAAGTGCAGGGGTGAATTGGTTAGCTGAGGTCACAGCAGCAGACAGACAGGCGGATGCATGGCATATGGCATCAGTGCCAGATTTCAAACCCTGTTTTTGATTTGTTGTGTTGCAGGGAGACGGTTCTGGGGATGAACTAGATAGTCCCAGAAGCTCTCTCTGGCACCAAGCAGAGCAGCAACTCCTGCGGAGATATTTCTTGGTCTGGTCTGCTCAGACTCAGCAGCATCTGAAGATCCAGCAGCATCGTAGGCTTGCCCTGCTGTCTCGGTAGGGGCCCTTTGATACTTTTCAGACATTCTTCTGTTGTAATCTTTCCCAGAAACTCTATAAAAATGTCTGCTGGGTGAAAATATCAATAATAATAATAATAATAATAATCCCTGGAACTTCTATTGCATTTTTATCCAGAGATCTCAAAGCACTTTACAAAGGAGGTCAGTGCTTTTAGCCTTATTTTACAGCTGGGGAAACTTAGGTACAGAGCTGCAGTGATCTGCCAAGCTCCCCCAATAGCAGAGCAAGGAATAGAATCCAGGTCTCCTGCATCCAGGCCTGTGCTCAATACAGTAGGCCACCTGGGCCTTGAGCGCTAAGTTGCACCCATATTTGCTTTTCCAGGATTCCCTCCCCTCACCATATGTATTTCTTCTTCATTGCTTCTCCCACCCCACTGCATGGTTTGGGAGCTCCTCTTTTTAAACAAGAGTCACATACTGCCCATGGCAAAACTGTCTGTGACCGGGGCCTCCTGGGATACCCTCCTGGACGTGCAAAAATCAGGGCAAGCTGCAAAACTGGGAGCCAAACTCCCCACACACTGATGGGTGGTACTTAAATCAGTCTCCCTATCAGTCACAACCAGGCTTTTGGTTCCCCACTCCGGGTACCAAGAAATCTGCCCAAAATAGAAACAGCTCCCTTTATTGCACTCCAGCTCCTCCGGCTCCCACCGAGCCACATGGTCCCTTAAAGAAATAGGTTCCCCTGACCCCAAAGGGCCAGCCACAGCACGCAGGACAATGTAGGTTTGGATCTTACCCGAAATACTACACTGGTAGCCAATCCTTTAGCAACTACAGCTAAAGGTTTAATATAAGAAGAAAAGAAGCAAAATATGAGGGATGCTAAAGGGTCAAAGCGAATCACATACATACAAATGATTTAAAGTTCATGAAAAGCAGTTTGCAGGCTTATTCCTCTGGAGTTTGCAGGCTTGTTCCTCTGGTAAACACCCAGCACCAGGGTGGGCCTCAATCCTTTGTCCAGTCTCAGGGGAATAGTTCCAGAGATGGGTGTTGGCTGTAGACTGGGGACTTGAGAGCGAGATGGAGTCGGGGCTGCTGCCTTTTATCACCTCTGGCCTTCTCCATGCTGTGTGCAGTTCTTTCCAATCAAAATGGAGTTGAGTCACATGTTCAAGTCCTAGTGGCTCAACAGGTTTTTCCTTTGGCCCATTGTACTGAGGAGCTTCCTTAATGGGCCATTAAGGGGACAATGGCTGGGTAGACATTCAGTCTGGGGAATTTCCCCAGACTCACACAAATTAAAATATAACAATCATATTCCTAACTTCTAATATGAATACGAATCCTACACATAAACTATACAATCATTTCCCACAAATTACTACCTTTCTATTGACACCAAACATGGCATAGTTCCTATGGATTATAACAATTATAAAATATTAATAAAAAATAATATCACAAATGGTTCCCTAAATCCAGACAGCGTCACACTGTCATCCTGGAACAGAACAGCAGACCAGCTTGTCTGCTGTCTACAAGAGCAGCCAATGCTGGATGCTGCAGGAAGCAGGTGCATTCCCCCCTGCTATTGGTTGGCTCAGTGCCCTGAAGCATGAGAATTAATAGCCCTTGTACTCTTATCAGATACAGGTGCGTTTCTAATTCATACAGGTGACCAATCCTTTTTGAGCTATGCTGTGTAAAGTGTCTCGATTTGGGAACATTGGGGCCTAAATTAACCCCAAAACACAAAGGCTCAAATGATCAAAACTGCCTAGCGATTTTGACACACAAAATTGGATATATGGGAGTTGTGTATATATAAATCCCTAAATGGTTTTGCAAGTATCTGCTGAAAAATCAAAGCCAGCACTCCATGGTGGTCAAGTTTGATCCAGCATAGTCCAGTGGTTAGAGCAGAGGACTAGGCATCCCGATTCCTGGGGTTTGCTTCCTGGGTCTGATGCCAACTCACTTGTGACTTTGGGCAAGTCAGTTAATCTCTGTTCCTCAGTCTGCCCATCTGTAATATGGGAAGATATTAACGCCCACTCCCCAGCTTAATTGTTTGTAAAACACTCTGAGCTCTTGGCTGGTAGTGCTGCACATGTGCCAAGTGCAAGTATGTTAGATGTCATTGGGTTTGAACTCTACCTCCAGCAAAGGGATCCCAAGTAACTGTCTAGTACACTTGGCCCATTGCTGTTTAAAATCTCCCTCCTACAGTGGGTATTTCATTGACTTTAACATACAAATGTAAATCTTTTTGAACTGCTCTTCCAGCCTCTCACATGTCCCACATCCTTCCCCCTCCTCCCAGGGCATTTCTTGGCTGGCACAAGTGGATTGTGGAAGATAAGAATTGGAAAGCCCTGGCCTCCCAACAGCACCGTTTCCATCGCTGCCAGGCTGCCTTTGACCTGTGGAGGCGGAGGCTAACTCAGAAAATGGAAGCTGACAGGAGATTCAGGCATCAAATCCACCAAAAGGCAGCAGATGCTCTGCGGTACTGGCAGACCTGCTGGCAGAGTGAGTTACTTCATGGCCCAAGAGGTCCTGAATTCGGATTCATACATGGTTTGCTGAAGGGGAAGGTTACTAATATATCCACCTGGTTGGGAGGGAATCCTGTTTGTAGCCCTAGTGTTGGGCTCGGCAGGCCTCAGATGTCATACTATAATGAACTGGCTAGTGGGCATGTACATCACTGCCCTCTACTGGCTGCAACCAGAATTGCTCAGTTGTCTGTCACATGCCCTGTACTGCTTATAGCTAACGGAGATCCTCCTTTGGGTCAGGTAGTTTGCAGTAGGAGGATCCACATTCTACCCCTGCTGTCACTGTAAAGTTCCAAGTGGCTGTGATGTGTAGTGGCAATTGGGAAGTCCCAGGTGACTACAGTTTTGATGCATCCTGCTGCCACTGATATAATTGTCAAAGCTTCCTTCAGCTTCAGTGGGTGCAAGATCCCTTTGCAATCTATAAGAATCCTACTTCCATAGCACCCTTCATCAGCGGATTTCAAAGTACTTTTCAAAGTTCCCATAATGCCTGGGGAGATAGGGAAGTATCCTCTTTTATAGCTGGCGTAATGGATATACAGAAGCACATCAAAGTGATTTGCCCAGGGTAATGCAATGAGCTGATGGCAAGAGATCAAACCAGAATCCTAATTCCTTGTCCCCTGGTCAAGCCACATTACTAGGAATCATTTGCCCTAAAAGTCCCTCTGGCTGCTTGTGTTGAAGGAATGATTAAAAATCCTGTACAAGTTTGTCTGAGAGTTGTGGGTTTGCATCAGAGCCGTTCTGTCTTTGTGCTGCTGCCTGGCCGTGCTGATGTGGCTGCTCTGGCCTGACTCCTGTGTTCCACTGCAGAGCAGCGCTCCCTGCGGGATCTGCAGCTGCAATGGGCTCAGCACAGCTCCCGGGAGAGGAAGAGGACAGTCATGCAGGCCTGGTGCTGCCAAGCTGCGAAGGGGAGAAGCGCCACTTTGTGCCAGGAGCGTCTCCTCCTGCGCAGGTCTGTCTGCACCCCCAGGGGCCTTTTCTAGGAATAGAAATGTACCGGTAACTCGCTAGAGCTGGATGTGACAACTGAGGGGAATTTTGCATGAATGATGTTTCAGTGGGAATCCTTCCCCCCCTCTCCCCCCCCGCACTTCACTGCTGAAGCACATGGTGTGGCAAAGCTCTTTCAGGGTGTCTGTGACCCCGTAGTTCTGCATTCCCTGCCTGATTTTTCTCAGGAAGTCAAGGGGGAGAGAGAGCATGAGGCAGCCTGAGAAGTGACCCACCTTGAGTGAGTGCTTGTGAAGCCCAGTCCTGGTCATAAGCCTTAGACCAGTTCCTCTCAGGCTGGGGGAGCAAAGAGGAGAATTATTCTGCCTCAGCAGGAGAATCTCCTCTGATCTCTGCCAGGCACGGTCAGTCCCTTTGGCACCTCCAGGTGAGGCTAGTTCTTTGAATAGCTCTCTAGGTTGTCTTCCTCCTGGTGAATCAATGAAGTCACTGGGTCGCAGCAGGGATGAATCGGGCCCTCTGTGCGCAGAAGGTACTGGCAGCCTGACCCTCTAATTTCCATGCTGAAGGTGTCAGGGCCTGCACAGTAACAGCGAGGCCCTGCTAATGACTCATCTGCATCCCCCCGATGGGGTGCCAGGGACCCCACTGCCTTGAGAAGGTTAATTGGTTGCTTTCCAGACATTTGGCTTCAGATAATAAATCCTTAGTGGCCAGCCCCAATTCAATTGAGCTTCTGTGCTGGGCAATTGTATTTGCTAAGCCAGGTGCAGATCCCTGATGGCAGAAAGCCAGGCTTTTCCTTTTGAAGATCCCTTTATAGAAGGGAATTATTCTTGGATTTGGGGGATCCCAGCTTGGGCAATAGGAGGGGAGCACAGGCAGCAGCAAGTGCCTAAGGCTATATATACACTTACCAAAGTTAGTTCAAATTAGTTAATTCTAACTAGTTCGAATTAAGGGTTAGTTCAAAAGGTATAATTGAATTTATTAGTTCGAATTAAGGAAGCCCTTAGTTGGAACTAATGAAAGCCTAGTGTGGCCAAGGCTTAAGTTAGTTTGAATTAAGCTTCCTTAATTCGAACTAACTTGCCAGTGTAGACATAGCCTAAGAGACAGAATCTCTCTGCAGGAGTCCATCCAGCAGGGCAGGATGGGAAGATCTGCTCAGCCAAGAGGGAAGAGTCTTTTTTGAATGAGACTGGCGAAGATGATCCAGGAGTGTGCTAGGAGCAGGGCTGGTGGGATGAATCTGTGGAGTAAGAGATTGTTTTGGTGGATCTGAGTCTCCTGGAGTTCGAATCCCTCTCCCCACTTGGTGTATTCAGAGTAGGAGTCTATTGTTTTAAGGCATTTTTGAGCTTGGCATGGGACAGTGTCAATGTGCCTGGGACTCAGGCAGAGCCTCCAAGCCTTTCAGGGTGGCCAGAGGGAGAAGAGAGGGTCTTTGCTGAGTGGAAAGGAATCTGCAGAGCCCGTCAGGCCACTGCTCTCTGTGCCCACCAGTGGGAGGATGCTGCCTCAAAAGCCTCTGGAGACGCGAAGGGCTGCAGGGGAGAACTGATGGGCCTTTCCAAGTCAGAAGCTGGTGCTCAGCAGGTGATTTGGAGCATACGGGTAGGTCCATCTTCTCGCTCTTTCCTGGTACAAGCAGACCCTGCTAGAGAGGCAAAGGGAACAGGCGGCCTGTGAGATCTGGAAGGAAAGAGAAGAGGGCCATGCAGTGAAGTACTGGTATCTGTGGCTGTTGCAGCACATTATGTTCCTGTGCAGCAGAACCCAATTACATCCATGTCCTGAGCAAGCGGGGAGGAGAGGAATGGGGAGAGTGGCATCATTACCAAACTACAGCAAGACCTGCCTAGTAGAGCTGGATCTTCAAGTAAAGATCTGACTCAACTGTCCCGCAACATGGGAGAGATTTTAAAGTGATTGCTGCAGCGTGGAGGTTGAGGTCTTTAGTTCAGCTTTCATTAACCCCAGAGGGTAAATAAAAAAGAACTAGAAATACCTTGGCTACAGCAAAATTTTGTTCTTCCACTTTGAGTGAAATCCTGGCTCTGCTGAAGCTTGTTTACTTCACTAGGGTCAGGATTTCACCCTTTCTGTTTCAAAGAGTCCCTACCAGGTTAAAAACCCTGTTCAAAAAGCGAGCGTGCAGCTCTTTGTCTGGGTTACAAATACCTTGGCAGATTCGTAGACATGAGAATTTTAAACCTCTAATTTGCCAGACCCTATTAGGAATTTCTCAGTTCAGGCAGCATTGATAAATTAGTCATGATTGTCCCTAATTACTTTCACTTGTCAGCCCTCCTGCGCTAACTCAGGGCTGCAGCATCTGTTGCAGACACAGCAAGAGAGATGTTTCTTTGTTTAAAAAAGCAACCCCCTCTTTCCCCTGGAGCTGCACAGTACCCATAGCACAGGAGTATTTCTGAAGGCCTGAGGTGGTCGTCTTCATAAAATCTGAGTTCTGGAATGAATTGGACCTGATGGGGTGGCTTCCGTTTCTGTTAATATGAAAAATTGAAATAAATGATCTCATGGAGAGAAGCAGTGTCCACAGAACGTATTAACTGGGACTAGATACTGAAATATCACAAATGTCTCAGCCATCAGTGACCTCCTTTTACTTGGATTATAGATTAAATCCTAGGTAAAGCTGTGAGTGCGGGTCATAACCCCAGATTAAGAGCCAGATCCTGAGGTCCTCAGCTGGGACCTTCACATTTTAAGCATAACAGTGAGGGGTTCTGCGTATCAACTAATTGACGTGATATAGCATCCAGTTTGTATTTAGCCCTTGTTTCAGCATATCTCTTGCAAAGTCAATGGGGTGAGGATTCAGGGCTTGTCTGCTTTGCAAGCTGCTAGACGGCAAGTGCTGCATGTGTCCCATGTGAACCTCTGTGGTGCACTGAAAGTCCAGCCCTACTTAGAGATTGCAGGATTTGGCCTTAATAGATTTCCTTGTGAGGGCCCAAATTTCCATTAGAAAGCAGCAGAAACAAAAATCCTGTGACCACAAGCTCACCCCAATTGATTTAGCAATTCAGTCCATGTAGCAACAGCCCAGGAAGGTACATTGGAGAGAGACATAATCTTTCCTCTGCCTGCAGTGCATCTGTCTATCAATAATCTTTCCGCTGAGCGCATCTTTGATTGGGATGTGCTTCCCCATTTCCCACCTGGTCATGGTGCAGGCTGAGCCATGCCTCATCTGAAGGGGGGCATTTTTCATGTTAGGGTAGCCCACTACAGCTGTTCTTGATCTTGAGAGGCCCATCAAGTGGAGAATATTTACACCTCAATCCTGCAGCGCAGTGGGGCAATTTACATAATGGAAACCTTTGTGGGATGTGGAACAAAGGAGCGGGCCAGCAGCTAGAAGTGCATTGGTCTGTGAAACTGCAGGGAAAGGCTCTGGTGTGTTTTGTGCCAGTGTGTTAGGGCTTGGCAACGTGGGGAAATTATTCTGGAATAAGGTAAGGTGAAAATTGAAAGCGCTGTAGCTATTCTGAAATCAGAGCATCCACATGGAAAGCTATTGCAAAACAGCTCTGGTTCTCAATGTCTCTGTGTTGACAAGCCTGCAATTGCTCCATGTACTAAGCAAAACAGGTAGAAAACCGCCCTTTCCACTTCCTAATCAAGCAGCCCAAGTGTATAGCAGCCAAGTGTTGTGATAGCTGGTTGGTTTTCTGCGTGAAATGAGTTTGGGGTGTTCTCGCTCTAGTTCCCCGTGGAGAGAGTTCACATCTAAACCACTGTTGTGGTCTCCAGTTGATGGCACTGGAAACAGTCTTGGCTGAGAGGTGAGGCCGGAGAGACGCTAGAGGCTGACCTGGGAGAACCACTTCTTGGGTTTCAGCGCAGTGGTAGGGCAGCGTGGGGGCTGCTCGTGTCCATGCGGTTCCTGCTCTGTGGGCACGGCAGGGCTTCAGTATCCAGGGTCCTGCTCTGTCCCCTTTTGTGAGCACTGTGTTCATTCTGGAGGAGCCTTGACATCGATAAGGATGTCAGAGGCTCATCATGAAAATGTGACCGAAGGGAGTTGATGCTCCCCAAGTGACAGGCAGGGCAGACGTGTAACCTTCTGGGAAATGCTGTATGACGCGATGGGGCTTTCAGTTGAAAGCAGGTGTGGTGCACGAGTCTGGAGCTCGTTGGCCTCATCCTCCCCGTGCTTTGGCACAGGAGCACTTGACGGCACAGGTGTGAAAAACATGCCACCAGCAGAAGCGCAGCAGTTTGTGCTTGCTCTGCTCGGTTGTAAATGACCCCACTGGACGGGAGGCAAGGGAGACACCGACTCAGTGCTTGGCTTGTCTCTAGCAGATGCAGCCATGTTACAATTGCTGCTTCTTTTCCAGGGTGTTACTCGCTTGGCTGCAGGCTACCATCCGTGGAGCCAAGCAGCATGAAGCCCTCGCCCAGTTGGAGCTTGCCAGGCGACAGCGTCTCCTCACGTTATCTTTTGCCCGCTGGAGGATGGAATTCTTGAGGGCTGAGAAGTGGCAGCGGGAAGAGAGAGATTGCAAACAGCAGAGTCCTGCTTGGGCTAAATCCTTTCAGCGCTGGCGAGTGGCCACGAGGGGGCGTCAGGCCCTGCACTTAGACTCCATGGCTGTAGTGAAACAGGTGAGGCGCTTCTGTAGGAGGCAACTCACTCCGTTCTCCTCGGAAGACGAGTGCAGCGGGTTACTGTGGTGATGGGCTCCCGGGCTGTGACTGGCTGTGTGACTGCTGTGCTTGGCCTTTCATCTGGAAGTGCTTTGCAGGTTACAGCCTTGCTGCTTCCTCGGAGGTGGAGTGCAGCAACCGACTGGTGCACAATGCCCTGGAGTGGGAAAGGGAAACTTATTGGCCAGAGACTAGAGCAAATCCCCCTGCTCCTAAGATAGATGCCACTGGATAGTTAATACCCCACAGAGCAGACAGGTCCTTGGTTATTATGAGCCTTTCTGATGGGTCCACAGCCCAGGCTGCAAGGATCTCCTTTTCTAGTGAAGGATTTAGTTTGTGCTGCTGGGATCTGAACCCTGGGGTGTCAAACCTGGCGCTTAGCTTGGTTAGCTGCCCCTGCTGGGGTGAGTGTGTGTGAAGGGAGGGGTTTTCCCCTTCCTTGCTTTTGTGTTCGACTTTAACCATTGCTTTGTAAACTCCATCCTCAGGCCTGCAACTACTGGACAAAAGCAGCCGCCTTGTCCCAGAGCTCCCGGCAGCAGTGCAGCCTGATAGGAGCCAGGAAATGCAGGAAAATGCCTCTGTCCTGGTCGATCAGTAAGATCAAACCCTCTCCCTACTTTCCTTGGGGCTGCACAGGGAATGGGGGATTGATGGAGCACATGGGTGCCATCTCCTCGAGTTCTCCTATAAATGATTTGTTCATTAATTGACAAGGATCCTGGCTGTGGGCTGTTCTGGCACCACAGCACCCACCAGCTCTTTACATGGCCACCAGTGTTGTGCCCTGGGTGATCACTGTGTCTCCCCCCGCAGAGCCCAGACGATGCAGAGAAAAGGGTTTGGGACCAAGCCCAGCGACTTACCATAGGCTCCTCCCCAGCTCCTTCCGTCGCTGGCTGGTGATCTACAGAAACCAAAGCAGACTGGAGCAGGTGTCAGTCCCTCAGCTTCTGAAGAGGCCTGGTACAGCGGGACAGGCACCTGGCCAGGCCTGGCCCCAGGACAGCAGCACTGATGAGCAGTATAGAAAATGGCTTGGGTAAGCACTGGCTGGACTGGTTACAGCAGGGCAAGCAAATGGGATCTGGAGAAGGAATTACTGATAACTGCGCTGTCCACTTCAGGTTGCGTTTCCATCCATCAGCACCAGGTAGTGAGAACGGACATTTCTGACCCAGCAAGACCTTGAGATCCCTGTTCTTGCTTCCCAGTATGGGCCTGAACATATGGGAGTGAGCATTTCTTAGTCTCATTTGTGTGCGTTTGCCTGGCTTCCATGCTCCTGCTTGGGGGGCAATCGGCACGAGGCATCTCCATAAACTATTTGTTGTCCTCTTGGGGCTCTGGGGCAGTGGGGAGTGACCAAGAGCTGTTTCCGTCGTATGGACTATGGCATGCGGAGTAAGATGAGGGTGTCCGTGCAGGCCCTTGGGGAGGTCAGCATTGAGGCATGCTGGCAAGGCAGCCTGGGGAAAATTGGTACCTGTCGAGTGGATAAACAGAGGCCTTCAGCCTGGAGGGTTGTTGATCTGACCCCCTCTATCTGCACTAAATGCACTAACAAAATAAACAAGGACCCTCCTTGTGTCATTGTTATCTAGAGGAGGGATCTTGTCTCCATCCTCCCACTGCATGCTTTACGGCTGATGGAGAGTGCACAGTAGAGGTGCCATGACTCATCTCCAGTGGCTACATGTAAGGAGCTGAGTGCAGGTTGGCTGTAAGGGAGAACTGCCAGCTCCCCTCCCCTCCCCTCTTTGGAGTGACACCCGGTTCCCCAGGAGCCAGTCAGGGCTGTCTGCATCTGTGCTGAGTGTGAACGTCAGCAGCAACGAGTGCAGCCGTCAGTATGAGCAAGGTCCTCTTCCGTCTCTGTCACCAGGACAAAGTATTTGAACCGATGGCGATGCAATGTGCAGGTTCGCCGGTTCCAGGACAGCAGGAGGATGCGCTCTCTGGCAAGGGGTTGGCTGCAGTGGAAGGATGCCAGCAGCGTGGCACTGATGGTGCAGGCAGTGGTGAGTGAATGCCTGGGCCCATCCCCAAGGGAATGCTTCTCCAGTGTCTGTCATCTCCAGACCCTTTACACCCTGCTGGAGGAAGGGAACGTTTCCCATCTCCACGTCACGGGGGGAGGGGGGGGAAGCTGAGGCCCAGGATGGATTAAGAGGCTTGCCCCTAAGGCCATGCAGCAAGTCCATGGCAGGGGTGGCACGATAGCCCAGACATCCTGATTTGTGTCTCTGACAAATTACTAACCCGCATGCTTCCTGACTCAGCGTCCGCCTTTCCCCGTCCCCCCGCCTCTTTCCAGCTCATCTGTTCAATCCCCGGCACTGTTTTTGGTACAGACCAGTATTCTAACGCCCTCCTGGAACACATACCTCTTTGGGACCTGTTCTAACCCTCACCTGACAGTCCCAGCAACAGATGTGCTCCTTCAGCTGGTCTCTAGCCCCTCACTGACTGCATCTAGAGCGCTGCTGGTGTGCACGATGCTTTGCAGACAGGTTCTGAAGAGGGACCCCTGCCCCAGAGAGCTTGCAGTGTGAATAGCCTGACCACTGGCTGAGGAGGGGGAAAGAGATGAAAGGCCCAAGCTAAGTGACTGAGCAGCCTTCAGCAGAGGTCTTGCTAGCACTCAGCTTAGTTATGAGCTCGGTTGAAGGGATATGGTGTGAGCAACCGGAGAAGGGCTGGGGCAGGCTGGCCAGATTCTTTGGATGTGGCTCCGCATTCCCAGGTCATGAGGGCTCCTGGAAGTATCCAGAAAGATTCAGCCAAAGGCAGTGGTTGTGTGAAACAGGGAAGGGGTTGTACGGAACAGTGCTGCAGTGGGTAGAGACCTGGAAGCTAAGGAGGCAGATGGTGGTGGTCTGTGTTCTGCCTTTTCTCCTCACAGGTTGGGCAGAGACTGCTGGCATGGGGCTGGAGCATCTGGAGGAGGCGCTACCTGCAAAGCCAGGTGTCCCAGAGTTTCCTGGAGGGTGAAGATCAGAGTCTGCTCTCCAGGGTAGGAGCTTATCGCTCTTCTCCTTGATTTCCCAGTTAGTAGCCAAAGCTCCAGCTCTGTGGACTACGAATTATTTATATTATGGGAGCACTGAGGGCCCCAACCAAGCTCATGCCCCTTGGTGCTGGGCCCTGCACAGAGGCCCAGTGAGAGACAATCCCTGTCCCAAAGAGCTTCTGGTCTAAGAAGGCTAGGTGCCAGAACAACTCCTGCCAGGCCACGATGGGCAGAGAGGCAGGGAAGAAGTGGGAGGAGACAGGGCACTGAAGGGAACAGTGGATTTTCAGGCTAGTCCCATCGCATTTGGTATTTCTGTTGGTGTGTTCCTTAGTGTTGTGGTTCCTTTCCACGAAGGGAGGGGATTGTAGCCTGCTGGTGCAGTGGATTTATGACACTTTAAGGGGAGACTGCTATAAACTCCTGCCTGAGGGGGCGGGAGGGGCTGCTGTTGTCTAAACTGGCCTTTGGATTAGCATGTGCCTCGTGGGATGGTGCCATTTGGCAGGGGCTCTGCTCTCTCAGCTGCAAAGAGGTTGTTTCCAAACTTTGATGACTCAGTTTTCTAATAGCAGGGTTTCCCCTGAGGCTGACTGAGAGCTGCCCCTGTTCTGAAAACGCTGACAGAAGGGCTTGTGCCTTCTGCCTGGGTAACGGTCTGTACTCTAGCCGCTCTCCCTGAGTGGTAGGGAGGGCCGTGTCTCTGCAACATGCTCCAGGGCTGGGGGTGGCAGAGAGGCACCCAGATACCAGCTACATTCCTGTGGGTGAGCCAGGGCCGTGCTCAGCCCTCCTGAAGGACAGCGGTACCTTGTTAGCATTCAGAGGCCCCATCTAATACAGCGGGTGGAGATCAAAAAGCTAGTTGGCCATGCAGCCTCAGCCTGGGGATCATGGTGGAGCATAGCACTCTGGGTCTCTTAGTCACTGCCAGCCTCTCCAACAGTCAGGTGAAGGGGGCTGGGGCTGCCCAGCTGGGACCTCGGTCTGTGACTTCTGTCTTCCATTTCAGGCCTTCGAAAGGTGGCACCAGCTGACAATGTACCGTTGGGGGGGTGGAGGACCCCACAGAGCTACTGGAGGGACTGTCCAGAGCCCAGCTCGGACCACGGCTGGCTATTGAAATGGAGACGGCGTCTCTTTCGACGCTTACCAAGTGGTGCTTTCTCAGAGCTGTGCCAGCGGAGAGCACAAGCATCCGGCAGAGCTGGTACCTGCTCAGCTAGTGCCACATTGGGCTGCAAGAGGAAAGAGCCTGGAAACCTCTAGGAGCCAAGTGTATCCGGCCCAAGGCTCAGCTTCAGAAGCACAAGCCGTGGATTAGCTTTAGTTAACCGGTCCACAAAAGAGCCAGCTCCTCACCCACTGGCCTTTCCCTATTTTGGTGCAAGGCAGGACTCATGCACTGTGGTGGGGAAGTGGTGTATCTCTGGCAAGCTGCATGCTCTGCTACATGTGATTAAAGGTCAATCTGCCTTGTGCTCTTACCTTTGAATGAGGGGTTCAGCAGGGCCTCTGCACATCTGGCTCCACCGAGATCCAGCTCTCTGATGGGAGGGGGAATCGCACTCTGATCCTCCTTGCCCAGGCAGGCCTGGGCATGAGCCTTCCCACTCCTCCAGCCCTTGCTTCCTCTTAGCATAATGTGCTTGGCTTGCTTGAACAGGGAGCTTTATTTTTAGATCTGCTTCTTCCCTGGGGGAATTCTTAGGCGACCCTTGGCTCCTGCACATGTTCGTTCACGTCCGTGAGCTCCTCACTAAGCCCTCGGTGGGTGGCCAACCTCTTACCCTCTGCCTCCCGCAGGGCCTTTTTCTGCTGAATGGGTCTATGATGAAGAAACCTGCTGGGAACAGCTGAGGCTCCAGAAAGCGTTACTGAGGTTAGCTGGGCATGTCTGCCCCCTCATTGCTACTCCCGCCCTCCTCCTATCATTGCATCCTGCAGTGACTGATGCCCTATAATCACCTACGAAAGATCAGCCATTCCCCATAGAGCTAAAATAAAAGGGACAGAAGGATGCAGAAAGCACTTCTCCCCATTGCTCCTGTAAAAAAGCGTTCATGCAGCTGGGCAGGGATTTTGAAATCCCTCAAGAAGCTGCCCTGAGGCCTTGTGCTTGCCTGTCTCTGGGAGGAGTAGGACAGCAGTCCAAACTTTGTGAGATTGAATGTTGGACAAACCAGTGCAGCTGACTGACTCTCACTGCTCTCTGGGGTGCTGTGTCCGACAGCTCCCTGTGCTATGGCGATGGGGTGTCATTTCTGTTTTCTTTGTACACGGCTCCCCTCCTCTGTATGCTCAGGTGCAGGTATCTCCCTCCTGTCTCCCCTACACTGTGGAAGGGAAGACGTGGCACATCTGCTGCTCTCGACCTCAAACCACACGCTGGAAAGTCCCCCATGGCTTCATATATCAACACTAGCATTCATGTTGGTGACAGGCCGCTGCACAGGTAGGCCCTGCATGGCTGAATTCTTGACCCCACCAGTTAAGTTTAAATAGAACTGCTGCTGCCTGAGGATTGGTTGCTTTCTGAGATAAGCCCCCCCAGCAAAGCCTGAAGGGAGGGGGGGTGCAGCTCAAGGCACCACTCCTAGAACCCTGGGAGCAGCAGCTGTGATCAGAGACATGCACACAGCACATCAGAATGCCAGCACCACCCAGACTGCCAATCCTGCTGGCTGGGGAGAGGGTTACAGCTGTGTTGATGCCTAACAATCCACTCGTGGTTGGGTCCGGTCTTGCAGCCCAGAAGAAAAAGAGCAGGATTGAGGAACACGATTGGATTATGGTACAGGCCCAGTGGCGAAGCAAGACTGAATTGGGGCTTAGTGTTTAGCCAGGTACTCTACACAAAAGGGACAAGAGAGTTGGATCCACAATTCAGCTGAGGGCAGAGATTAGGACCAGTTCATCCTGGCCTGAGCTGTGGGGAAAAGAGAGAGCTCACCTAGGGCCTCTGTGCCATCTCGTGACTTTAAGGTTTCCCTTGGACTACTGTAAAGCATCAGCCTCTACTGCCTCACTGTGAAATTCCCAGCTCTGTTAGACAAGACTGGAACAGGCTGAACTTCTGTGGCCCAGCCAGGGCCGGTTATGGGCACACCCCCCTCTGCACCTGTTCCATTGCAGGGACTGTAAATTCCAGGCACTAAGCATAGGTTGGCAACCTGGGCCAGCGCCGCCCACTGCATCCGCAGCAGGTGCCAGGGACGGCTCATTGCTGGCCCCACCTCTGCACATGGGGCTCCTGTCCTCTGCTGGCCGCACCCCCCACCTCAGGGGCAGGGCCAGCAGGGGACAGGAACCCAGTGCCCCACTGCTTCTTTCCCCAGCTAGCCACTACATGCCAGGAGTTGCCGGCCCCTGCTCTAAGCAGTTCATGCAACTGCCACCTTAGCCCCAATCCTAGGAGCTCCTCCCTCCTTGGTTGGCCTGGCTAGTTCCCCCCCATTAATGGTAAGTGCTGCTGCCTCTAAGCAACCTCAGGGGATGTTGGCATGACCCTAAAAGCCACTTTCACCTGTGTTCTACCTGAAATGAGTTAAAATACACATCTGGCACAGGGGCATTTTGCATCTCTCCCTTCCATGTTATCAAATCAGAAATGAGAGATGCTGGAGTGTCACCTATTTATATTTTTAAACAAGTAATTTAATTCCTACTTCGTCTCCAACAGATGAAATTGACCTGAAGAATTTGGTTATTCCTATTCCTTTAAAAAACAAAACAAAGAGAGAAACTTGACCAAGTCTTTTAGGCCAGTTTGTGTCCAAATGCCCCAGCATGCTCTCTGAGGGCCTGAGTGGGCAAGTTTCCTCAACAACCAGCTTCAAACAAACCCGGACCATTGCACTGAAAAAAAGCAGCTTATCCATTTCTTAGTGTACAGCCTGCAACTCTGCTGGAAGGTTCAGATTATTCTAGCTGCCATTAGAACGAGAATGGACAGCAGGATGAAGCAGGCAGCTAGTGTGTAGTGTGTAACAGACGGAGGGGGGTGGGAGCCTCTGACCGAGTATTTTGCTTTAGGAGAGAAGAGCCTGTGTGTCTCAGGCAGCACAGGAGACAGCAGAGCAGCATGAAGTGGCTGTCAGGTGGAGTGTCTGGGTCCCTGTCATGCCAAGCCAGGCTTCGTTTGCCCCCACAGCAGTTACTCTATCTGCAGCGAGTGGGTGGGGGGGATGGCGCGAACAGATGATTGTCACTGTGCTGTGGGGTAGTTCAACAGCTCAAAAGTGTCCTCCATGACCTGCCACAGACAGTTCTCCATCGGGAATTCATTGTCCACCAGGTTGACCAAGTAATAGTTATCATGGATGTATTGGATAATCAT
This sequence comes from Pelusios castaneus, assembly GCA_007922175.1. Taxonomy (NCBI): domain Eukaryota; kingdom Metazoa; phylum Chordata; order Testudines; family Pelomedusidae; genus Pelusios; species Pelusios castaneus. The sequence goes on from ML685891.1 coordinate 2,369,062, forward strand.
ACGTGAGGGGGACTCCTCTTCATACAGCTTAGCCCACTGCTCAATCCACAAAGCGAAGGCCTCATCCTGCCAGGGGGAAGAGAGAGAGCTCAGTATGGTCCCCGCCCACATGTGCATCGGCGTAGCTCCATCTCCTAGGATGACTGGTCTTGGTGGGAAGCCACCATAGGCATGGCTTTGCTTCTGCCCCATTCCGTAGTTGAGAAGTGGGGCAGTAAATAAACACAGCTGCCAGCTTCCTAGAAAGCATGCGCATGTGTTTTGCCCCCATGCTGTTCAACAACACTGCCTCAGCATCAACTGTTCTGGGAACTGGCAGAGAAATAGTGGGGCTGGCACTCAAGTCACCTACTTCATATAGACACCACATACGCAAGGGGCAAGCCTTGCTGTCCTCTCTCAGGCAGAGCTCCCATTGCATAAGGATAGAGGCACCAGACAGTCAATCTAGGCACTAATGTGGCTGTGGACTGTGGTATCCAAGTCCAGTGGGTTTTGATAAAGAGACAAAGACCCCAAACTAAACCTCACAGCCTCCCTCTGTGCCACAGGGGATCAGTTAAATGGCAGGAGAGGTGCTCACCTTCCAGTACATGAAGCTGACTGGATCCACAACTGTCGGTTGGATGATCTCTCTGCCTGGAAAGATTCCCCAGGTCACGGCATTGGGCTGTAGATCAGGAGCATTGGTGATGTTTTCACCCTGCCAAGAGGAGGAGGAAACAGCAGAAGCAGTGTCTAGAGACAGATGTTACTCCTAAGCAGCACGTGGGAGCAGTGGAGTTGGTCTGCAATGGCTTTTATGGGCGCTACTTTCCTGAAATTAAATGACCCCCCACCTAACTCTGTGAAGGACCCAGCGGATCAGGAAGGAGCTGCAGGTCACTGCTAGTGCTGCTTCACCTCACTCGCTTACCAACCCTCATCTTCCTGCCCCACTGTCAGACTTGCCACAAGCAGCGTCTCCTGCGACGATGCGGTGAGAGGGAAGCATCAGCTGCGTATGCTCTTACCCGGACGTTCACAATGTGGTAATTCACACGGAGCTCATACTTCTTTGTCTTTAGCACTTTGAGCAGCGCTGTGATGTTCTCACTGGAGGTGAAGAATTCCAGGTATGCCTGCACGGGCGGGAGGGAACAGAAGGGAAAACTCATTGTAGTGAAGGGATGGGCCGAACCAGTTGGAAACCCAGCTGTTGAGGACTTGCCCAGTTTTCTGAAGCCCCAACAGCTTAATTGGGATGGGTACTCAGAATACATCTGCCCCTCTCCTGCAGGAGGCCAGTGCTATCCCCATTATATAGATGGGGAAACTGAGGCAAGGCAGTGGTAGAGCTGAGAATGGCCAGATAAAGAAAGGGCAGAAGTGGTGCTGGCCCCACGTGTGCCCAGCACACAGATGTAATATAGGGCACAAGCCCAATGTATTAATAGACCTTTCAGGCAGCCTCTTGCCAACTTCCTAGCTTAGGTCCTTCAGAGCCAGGAGGTGCAAAAAAAAAAAAAAAGAAAGAAAGCAAGCAAGCCTGCCTGTGGTCAGGGATGCATCCAGGTAGCTAAGCAGCCGTCCCAGCCTTTGCACCTGTCAAAGGCGCCCGTCAAGCAGCAGGTGCAGTGGAGGCAGTTTCTAAAAGATTACAGCTTGACATCTTTGTTCCGTGCTGCACCCTTGTTGGCAATTTCACCCCTGGGGTCTGCTAAGCAAAGCCGCAGAGAGTTCTCAGCTGGGCTCTAATGAGCGCCTGATGAGGCACAGCAGCACCTCTTTTGTCTCAAGTTCTCTCCATGGGCTTAAGACAGTCTAATTCCTTTCTCACATTTACTGCTGGGCTGGATTCAGAGACCGCCTCGCTCTCAGACAGGCTCCAGCTCTGCTTCCTGGCCATTGTGATGGATGATTGATTCCCTTACTCTTGGGGAATCTTTCTCCATTTAACTGCATTTGCCATCTGCTGGCCCAGCAGCTTTAATGATCCAAATCCTTATGAATTAGTTCACATTGTTCCCCACCATGTGATCTGTGCCCACTGTTTACCTTGATTCGGGGGGACCCCATATGTAATGATATTTTGCACTTCTATGGACCCATGTGCTGGAGGATCTCGAAGTGCTGCATCTCTCTCACGAGACGGGCAAGGACGATGCAGAGACTGACTCCACCCACTGCTGAAATGCAGCTGGGATGGAGAACAGCCGTGGTCTGAACAATACATGGCAGTACTATGCGTCCACTCAGGACAGGAAATGAAGAATGGTGTCAGCATAGTCTAGGGGACAGTGTACTTGACTGGACCTTCAGAGACCACGGTTCTCCTCCTGGCCTCCTCATTAGCTGACTGAGTGGCCCTGGGCAAGCCTCTGTGCCTCATTTTCCTCCCCTGTAAAAATGGGGATGATGATCTTTTGTGAAGTGCTACATACCAGCTAGACATTCTTAGCATTCAAGTGAAACTGCAGGAGTTTAGGGAAGCAGAATACATCGGCACAAGCTGGACACTGACCAGGACCCTGGGATTAATACCCATATTGTTGCAGTCATTCAGGATCCAGTGGCATTTTCTCCAGAGGACAGCACCTTCCGCACCGACCTGTGAGGTTGGATCAGGACTGACTCAAGGGAAGAGCTCCACCCACTGGATACCCCTTCAAGCAGCACCTAGGGTGGGGCTTGGTCCATGAGTGGACAGGAGGCCTCCTGGGAAACCGTAAGGAGTACTATTCATCTACAGATGTGAAACTTCAAAAGACTGGTAAGTGTCACTGATGGGGAATGAGAGAAGCAGACTGAGCGGCTTGCCCAAGGCAACACTGCGAATCAGCGGCAGAGCTGCGTATCATCCTACGCACACAAGGCTACAGAGACACAAAGCTGGCAGAAAATCCTCTTGCTGGACACATAGCTAGACCCTGTCCAACAACTTGCCTCAAAGGAGTTAAAAACAACAAACAGAAAAGTCTGGGAAGGGAGATCGGGGAATTGAAGCTAGATGTGCCCTGAGCCCAAGGAAACCCGGCTCTGAAATAAGATGCTTTGGAAAAGAGGGAGAATGGGGGAGAGTGGTACAGCAGCACTGACGAATAGGCAACAACGTAGAAATACCAGGTCTCAAAAAGCCTGCCTTTCAGTGACAAGCTCCTCGCTCTAGTTTATCCAAGAGAAGGGGAGGAGGTGACTTGATGGGATCTAGAAGTGCCCATGGGGAGGAGATTTCTGTGGATAAAGGGCTCTTTAACCTGAGCAGGCAAAGATGTCACCAGATCCAATGGCGGGAAGTTGAAGCTAGACAAATTCAGATTAGAAATAAAGACCAATTTTTTAACAGCGAGGGTAATTAGGCACTGGAACAAATTATCTAGCAATGGGGTGAATTCTCCAACATGTGAAGCTTTCACATCAAGGTTGGCTCCTTCTACAATGGTACATCTAGCTCAAGCAGCTGTTGCTGGGCTGAATGCAGAAATCAAACAAAGTTCTTTGATCTCTTGCACCAGAGGTCCAACTGGATGATAAGGGTCCCTTTTAGCCATACAAATCTACAGCTCGGTACCTTCTGGAAGACGTAGCCCCCACTGGGCCCCCAGCCCACGATGGGATCAGTGGAGGGCTTGCCATTGATGTTTGGCTGGGAGTTGATAGTCAGGATTCCTCTTCTGTTCACTTTCTCCAACTGCTCCTTCAAGAGGCTGGTTTCAGCAGCAAGAGGGTCATCGTTCCAGGGCAGGCAGGTCACCTGCAGGAAGGAAGAAGGTGAAATCCAGGAGGGTGTCTGTTACCAGAACCTCACCACATTGTGCAGGGCTTTGTGAAACAAGGTCCCAGGGAAGGACGACACGGCTGTCATGTTGTAGGTGAGAGGAGCTAGTGAGAGCACATCCCACAAGTGCTCTTATTTCATGAAGGCCAAAAGCTGGCTTCTGGCTGCAAGTCAAGATCCCCAAGAGCCTCTTTAAAGCTCTGTGTGGTCTAGAACACCCTGTCTGAGCTCCCCTGCCCCATACTCAAACCAGGGGACTTTCAGCGCTGGAGAGCCAGCACCCAGAGCTAGGAACAAGCCTGGACAAAGATGCCCCTGTGTTTTGGAAGGGCCAAGACCAGCTCTGGTGGATCCTTGGTAAGGACAATATTCAGTTAAGGAGAATTCAGCCCTGGGGACCGAAAGTTGGAAAGTCCATTCACACTCTCCCCCACCCCACCAGCATGGTCCCCCATGGTCAGAGTGGGTTGGGCTGTGGAAAGCTCTGTTTAAAGGAATGTCACATGGTGTCAGATGCTTTTGAGACAGCACCATCGTCTCTACCCAAGCCAGTCCTCATTCTGTGCTGCACTGATGAGCCTTCCTTTCCATGCTCCAGCTCAGGACATCCCTCACCTTGTGCCCATCCTTGTTGGGCTCTCCAGAGAGGTAAGAGGTAAACACCTCAAAGACACTCTCCTCACTGGTCAGCTCCTCTCCCCACATCTTTAGGAGCTCTTCCCGTGGCGACTTGCTCTTCAGGTAGAAGAGGTAGTAATCCTTCAGCTCGCCGAAGGCTGGTGAGGAAGAGTTCCCCCTGCAGAGTGGGGAGCAGAGGGACAGGGTTTGTATTTTGCTTTGGGGTAGAACATGAGCTGCCTGACTATTCCAGGGGATGGGGAAAAGCCTTCCCCCCTTCACCCAGGAAGGCAGAGTGTAGGTCAACATGATCACCCAAGGATCCATATCCACACTGTGGGGGCCCCACACACTCAACCCCACCCAGCATCTTTACCCCTCTCACAGCTCTAGGCAACCAGAGTATCTCCTAGCAACATATCACAAGCTGGAGTAAGTGACAGGATTCCAAAAGAGTCCTAAAATGAGTCCAGCAGTTTCTGCCTTTCCAACAGAGCCACCTTTTTGCATTTCACTTGAAGTTGGAGCCAAGGTCCCATTACTCAAATGGCTTCTTGAGCCTATCCCATCCTCCCCAGGCCAGAACTCACCAGCGGCCATTGGGAAATTCGTCCCATTCTTGAGTTCGGTAAATGTAGCTCTTTGGCCTGGAGGCCCAGAAAATAGGCCGGACATCTTCAACTCTTCTCTTGGGGTGGGCGCTGACTGCCCAGGGCAGAGGCCGTCTTGGGGAAAACAGAGGTTATTAGGGTGGCTTTTCTTTAACAGACTCCCTGCTTTGGGAGTGAAAGAGCTGCTAGTACCTGCGTTTTACTGGAGAACCTGGGCTCTGTGGGAGGCTGAACAGCAGGAGCTGAAGCAGAAAGAATCTAGGAACCTCCCTGCATCCAGAGGCACCTCCCTCTGATGTGGACACCTCTCCCCCATTCAGGAGAGGATGACTCTTGTCAAGGTATTCGTTATTCCCCCTCCCACTCAGCTGGGTATTTTGTTAAAGATGAATGGCACAGATTAAACACACAAATGTGCTCATGTCCTTATCTAGTGGATAGAGAGGCCTGAAAGGTTGCCTGTTAATGAATGAGACCCCCAAATATTTCTGTATCCATTTCCCTCCCACCCCCCATAATCCTGTTGCTTGAATAAGGAACATTTTCCCTAATCTGGGCTGGAGATCACCTTGGAGAACCATTGTGGGAGCTTACTACACTCTTAGGAGCAAGGGGTGGGGAGGCTGAATCTTCAAAGTTCTTACCTCCTGATTGCTCAAACATTTGAGAGGAAGACTTTGAGGTCAGAATCCCCCCAGCTCCTCTATCATCTACAGAGTCTCCAGGAGAGGCTAGACCTGAATTTCTAACGTATCAATACAAACAGAAGAAGAGGGAGGTTGGTTGGTGGTGGGGGAAAGTGGGGAGGAGAATCACATCTCTCAGTTTATATTTCTGGAAGAAAGCAGTAAAGAAAATATCTCAGGTTTCTTCTTTCCTTTGCAGGTCCTTTCTATTGAAGCTGAGACAGGAGAAAGATGCGGCCAGGTCTGCTTACCTGGGATCCTCTTTCCAAATGCCTAGATGTTTGAGGATCTCCATAGTGGCCACTTCTCTGTTGAGGGTGTAAAAATGCAGGCCGGGCACCATGCCACTGTCCAGCAGCTCCCGACACATGGACACTGCCAGCTCCACCCCATAGTTCCGGATGGCTGCGTCATTGTCCTTGATGGGTTCGATCACTTCTTTGATCTCCTGCGGCACCTCCAGTTTGGACAGCTTCACTAGCTGCCGCAAAGAATGGTAACCCTGGGCAGGGGATGCAAGGGAAACAAGGAAGGTAATACCTCAGGGAAAGGTTCAGGGCTGCTAACAAGGTATCTCAGGCCATGTACACACTACAGGAATAATCGCGCAACAAGCCCGTTGCGCTTTAAAAGTCACGTGGTTTTTGTAGCGCAGGATCGTGTACACACTCTGCTGCTTGTGACGGAACAGACCCCCCCCCCCCCCCGCAATTCGCGATTTCACAAGAAACCCAATTGAATTGTGGGAACCTATCCCACAGTTCCATACATCCTGATTTGGCGCTAAGAATCCTGGGTAGAAGGAGAGTAGCGCTGAGCACCATGGGTAAAGTCTTGGTTTCCCATGGTGCATTCTGTTCCCCTTGCGTCACGAGAGTTGCTACTAGCAACTCACGACCATTTTCAACAGTAGCGTGTTGCTTCCCGGAAATCCTTTGGCAGCAACATGGATCCAGGTCTGATCTCGACTGTCGCCTTCAGCATAATGAATACATCTCGGCTGGTGGCACAGTATGCATTCAGCTCTGAATCAAACCAGGATTCGGATGACCCTGGGCTGGTGACTGCCATGCAGAACAACAGCACCGCATTGCTGAGCTCCTTCACAGAGCATCTGCACATGGTGCATCACCGGTTCTGGTCACGAGAGACAAGCACCGAGTGGTGGGACCGCATCGTTTTGCAGGTGTGGGATGATGACCAGTGGCTACAGAACTTTTGAATGCGGAAAGCCACATTCATGGAACTGTGTGAGGAGCTAGCCCCTGCCCTGCGTCGCAAGGACACCAAAATGAGGGCCGCTCTCACCGTGGAGAAGCGTGTCGCAATCGCGCTGTGGAAAATGGCGACTCCAGACTGCTACCGCTCGGTCGCGAATCAGTTTGGAGTTGGCAGGTCAACCGTCGGGTTAGCACTTTCACAAGTATGCAGAGCCATTAATTGTGTTCTGCTCTGGAGGACCGTGACGTTGGGCAACATGCAGGAGATCGTCGATGGATTCGCGGCCATGGGATTCCCGAACTGTGGAGGGGCAATAGACGGCACGCACATCCCTATTCTCGCTCCGGAGCATCTTGCAACTGAGTATATTAATAGGAAGGGCTACTTCTCCATGGTGCTTCAGGCACTCGTGGATCACAGGGGGCGTTTCACGGACATAAATGCGGGGTGGTCGGGTAAGGTGCATGATGCTCGCATTTTCCGGAACACGGGCCTGTACCGGAAGTTGCAGGCAGGGACCTTCTTCCCCGAAGATAAAATTACTTTTGGGGATGTGGAGATGCCCATAGTCATCATCGGAGACCCAGCCTACCCCCTCATGCCTTGGCTCATGAAGCCCTATACTGGCAATTTGGATCCTAGCAAGGAGCGCTTCAATTACCGGTTAAGCCGGTGCTGAATGACCGTAGAGAGCGCCTTTGGGCGCTTAAAAGGCCGCTGGCGCTGTTTGTACGGGAGGCTGGACTTAAATGAGGACAACATTCCAGCCATCATTGCGGCGTGCTGTGTCCTGCATAACCTCTGTGAAAATAGGGGAGAGAAATTTCCCCCTTCATGGGACGTGGAGACTGAGCGGCTAGAGTTTGCCTTCCAGCAGCCAGCCACTAGGAGTATCAGGGGGGCACAGCTGAGAGCTGTCCGCATAAGGGAGGCACTTAGGGTGCATTTTAGTGATGGGGACTCATAGGACGCATTGCATCACTGTGCAGTAGTGTTCCCACGCACTACTGGGTGCTGATTGCGGGGTGGAGGGACGGTGCCGGTGGGCATGTACTGTACTATGCTTGAATGAGTGAATACTAAACATGCAACAACTGATCTTATTGTATATCAATAAAGACACTGTGCAAAGTTCAATTCAATTTTATTATTATAAAACATTAAATATTTACAGTAAGCAGTGCCTGCAAAAGGGGCTATAGATGCATGTCTCAATGCCATAGCTTGGTGCAGGAGTGGATGTAACATTGTACCAGGAGGGTCCCTGGGCTTCAAAGAACTGCTTTGAGGGAGAATGGGGCATGGGAGACAGAAAGTGTTGCTGTGGCTGCAGGGGGTGGGTGAGCCTGGAGCAGACCAACCATGGTCTTCATCAGTTGGGTCTGCTCCTGGAGGATGTTTATGAGGGCATCCTTCTGCTTCTGCCTCTTCACATTGTTTTCTTTGCGCTCCTGCCGGCACTCCTGTCTCCATTGTCTAGTCTCCCTTGCTGATGCCTCGTTGGACTGCATCAGCTCCTGGAAGATATCCTCCTTGCTCCTGCAAGGCCTCCCCCTTATCTGTCTCAGCTGGTCAGCTGGCGCAGACCACCGACCGGCGAAGGTCGTTTCTAAAGGAAAAATGAAACATCATAAGTAGTGCTATTGTTCTCACTTTGGTTAAGGAGCCGGTAATATGCTCTCCCGCCACATTCCGCTGTGCCCACAGGACAGGGCATTGCCGGGGACTGAAAGGGCTTTTGCAAAAGGAGGTTCGGGTTGCCGAGACAAGACACACAGCTCCGTGAACTATTTGCAGTGCTTTGGGCGATTAGTTCACATATGGCACTGCCATGGAAGCCGATATCTCGTTGCTTAGAGTGCCCCTGCAAGCCAGAATGCATATCCTGCATGTCACTGGTTTTCAGCCAGGACTGTACGCAAAAGGCTTGTGCGCAGCCATGGTTCCCGCTGCTGTGCTTTGCAACTGGCGAGGGAAGAGTATCCCTCTATGGGGGAGGGGAAACAGTTGCTCTCCCATCGAATTTAACTAGGAGGCTGTGGAAGTACATCGAGGACACCTTCAGTGATCTCAATGGAGAGGATTTCTTGGCAATTACTGTATGCACTGATGCACTGCTCATGTAATGCGGGGTAGACCCCCCCCATCCAAAAAAGAAAAGAAAGGATGAAACTCAAAACGCCTATTTCCTGCCCGCTCTTCATTTGCCCACAAAGCTTATCCAGCTAGCACAGAAGCCACTTCTGATGAAAAACTTACCAGAGCTCCTCTCTACTGCCTCCAAAGACAGTATGGAGAAGGAATCTGGGCAGCACGGGTCAGGTGGCGTGGAGAACAGCTCCTGGCTCTCTAGGTTGGCTGCACCGCTTTCACCCTCCAGGTCATCTTCCACCACCACGTCCTCGTCGACGAATTGCTCGTCACCGTCTGCTCCGGTATCCTTTTCATGGGGGGTTGCTGACATGTCCACAGGAGCTTTTGGGGTGGTTGTGGGATCCCCGCTCAGGATTGCTTCCAGCTTCTTGTAAAATCAGCATGTAGCCGGCGCTGAGCCAGAGCGCCGGTTTGCCTCTTTGGCTCTGTGGTACGTAATCCGCAACTCCTTCACCTTCGACCTGCACTGAAGAGTGTCTCTCTCACACCCCTTCTCTGCCATGGCCCGAGAAATCTGGCCAAAAATATCAAAATTCCGCCAGCTGCCACGTAACTGTGCCTGCACAGCAGACTCTCCCCAGATGCCTATGAGATCAAGCACCTCGGCTGTGGTCCAGACTGGAGCACGTTTGCTGCGCTGAGCCACCATTGCTCTTGGAGTACACAGCTGCAGCTGCACTCCACACCAAGCAAACAGGAAGAGTGAAGAATTCAAACATTCCCGGGAATGATGGGAGGGTGAGTACAGTCACGTCCAGCCACAGAGTGCAGAAGGGATGGAACTGGAATTCTGGGACATTTCTGGAGGTTTCATATTGCGCGGCAACCGTACACACATGAACTATCGCAGAACAGCTGTTCCGCGGTAGCCGCTACCACCCTCGTTTTGGTGGTTTACATGTTGTGCGGTAAGACGGCTGTTACCGCGCAACAACATGGATTTGTGTGTGGATGCTGTGCCTGTTATTGCGTGATAACAAGCGTTATCACGCAATAACTTTGCAGTGTGTACAAGGCCTCAATTTTCAGTACTATTTCTGCTCCCCATCCAGTTGGCAAGATAACATCTGTAGCCCAAGATCCCAGCTAAGAGGAGAGGTTTTTCTGTAGGGATCCAAGAAGGCTTTCAATCAGGACTCCTGGGTTCTATTCCCAACTTGATCACTGCTTCTTAGTTCAATCTCAGACAAATCACTTTAACCTCTCTGCACCTCCATTTTTTGGGGGTGGGGGAGCAGTATCGACTTCCTTCCCAGAGGGCTTAAATCATGTTTGAAAAGCACTCAAGACCTTTGCAGGAAATGTGGAAGTTGGAATGCAAAGCTCCGAGTCACTGTTCTGCCCCATAGTGTCCCGGCTGGTGTTTCAGGCAAGGGAGAGAGACTGTCATAGGCTTGGCACCATTGGGCTGATGGATCCAGTTCACCCACTGCCTAGTTCTAGGTGTGGTTGGTGACACTGTTAATGGAGACCTTTGGAAAGGGGCTGCCACCATCTTTCCAGCAATTTGCCCTGCTGCATTTTTATACTTTAGGGATAAAAGTCAGATCCTACAAGTTACCAGTTGCCCAAGCTCAACACCTTAATCTCCCAGTGACCAAGAGCCTTAGTTGAGGGTGCTTGGGACCTTGCAGGATCTGGCCCAAAACTCCAACTTTCCGGCTGCTTACGCCACTCTCTGGGCAAGGACCAGGGATATCATCTCACCTGAATGGGAAAGATTCCGGGTATGATGGGGCAGGTGATGCCTATTGCCTGACAGTCCTTCATGAATGTGAGGAAGGTCTCGGATCTGAAGAAGAGCTGTGTGATGATGAAGTCGGCCCCAGCAGAGACTTTCTCCTTCAGGTGCTGCAGGTCGGCTTTGTAGCTCTCTGCTTCAGGGTGGCCCTTGGGGTAACCTTCCGAGAGAAGAGGAGCAACTGAGCGAGGAGCTGGTATGCTCTCACCTCCAGAGCCTTGGTCATGCTGGGGAATCAAACATCTGAGCCACAGAGTCCAGCATCCACAAACTGTTTCTCAGGGTCCTGCCAGCATAGTCTGCTGATCCCTAAACTCAAAAGACAACCCCCCTTGCCAGAGCTGCTCCATCACAAGATGCTTTTACCTGCCACGCAGATGTCAAAGTAGTCGTCAAACTCGCAGCGAATGTGCTTCACCAGGTCAACAGCATAGTTAAATCCTTCCACCTCGTCTTCCCACTCCTCGCCAATGGGGTCTGGGGGGAGAGATGGAGACAGATTGGACCAATGGCCTGTGCGTAGCAAAGTTCAACCAGCACTAGACGAGCTGCCCATTGCTAAGAGGAAATGGCATCTCCAAATTCACTGGCTTCCTTGCTTGGTTCCATGCATGGGCCCTTCACCCCTAAGCCAGACACACCACAGCCTAACCCAAGAGGCTCGCCATCTCCCTGGGCAATGGGGAAAACCGGTTCAGCCAGGTATTTAACCACAGGGCCTTAGACTTAGGAGGGAGGCTAAATCACCAGATTGGTTCGTTCTGGTCACTGACTTCCACAGAAGCCTCGCTCACTGGAGAAGTTACCTCTGGCATTAGCCCCATGCTGAGAGGAAAATTCACCTCCCCGAAGAGCCATGATATTTTTTAGCCCCAGCCGCTTGGCCTTCTGCAGGTGCCCGGTGATCTCCTCCTTGGTCTGGTTGCAACACGTCATGTGCAGGATAGTCTCCAGGCCACAGTAGTTGACTGCTGTGTTGGCGATGATCATGGAGGATGTCTCCTTATCAGAGCCCGGGTCCCCTGCTGGGTGCCAAGTCACGTCGATGAAGAGGGGGCCGCCTGCCCCCATGCGATCAAACCTGCAGATTGCAACAAAAGCGGAGTGTATTGGTCGGGTGTGGGGCTCTGCCACCCCTGTGCCTGGGATATCACACTCAGTGCTGGGCACCTCACAACCATGTGAGGCTACATGTGCCAGGCTGGGATGAAAACAGCCAGAACAATTATGGAGCTGGAGCCACTGCCTCAGGAGCAGAGACCAAGGGTGAACTAGCCCCAAGTCAGCGATGAAGCGAATAACGGACCATGAGAACACCGCAGATCAGCAGCGAGGCCACGTTCAGGGAGGTCCAAAGGGATGGTGGTGGTGGGATGACCTAGCAGTTAGGGCAAGGGATTTTATTTTAAAGAGGAGGAATTCTAGGCTGGATCTGCCAGGAGAAGCTTCCTGCCAGTCACGTTCATGAGGCTGTGGCATTTTCTTCCAAAGGAGAAGGGGGAAAGCCCATGGCCATAATATATGTCTAGGGTATAATGGGGATTATAGAGAATAAGCGTGTGCTGCTGGGGCCATGAGGGGGGAAAGGGGAACTAAGTGGTCTAATCCACCTCCAGATTCCAAACTCAGGCCCGTTCTAGCGGGCAGTGACTCCTGCTGTTGCACCAGCTTACCCCAGGCTGGAGCCTGGCCAGGGGATGCACTAGCACAGGCTTGAGGCAGGATAGGTGTTTTCAAACCACATCTTTCCCTTTGGATGTTGCCATGGTGACTTTTGACCTGAGAAGCCCTTCCTGTATAGCCTGGGCACAATATGCAGACATTACTGCAGAGCTCCAGATTTGGCCTAGACACATGGGGAGAGACACCCCCTTGGAGGGGGAAGAAATAAGGACAAGGGCACACAGCAAAACATCTACATGGCCGGAAAACAGACAGGATTCATGTTGCCCAGAACATGGGCCCTGCAAGACCAGACCAGCCTCTGGTCCATCTAGTCTGATCATTGCCAGGAGCAGAAATGAAAATGTGATGCTCCCCGGAGAGACATCCATACACACTGCAGCGATGCACCCACTGGACCCTGTACACTAAACAAGTGAAGGATTCTTTTCTGCTCCCCTCCCAGACTCCACAGTGATCAGCTGAGACACTGAAGCATGAGGTCAGATTCACCTTTAGCAGGGATATGTTTGCATATGAAATGATTCACCCCCCTCAGTAATCCCGACACCATGTTTTACTCTACAGGGATGCAAAGATGTTACTTGGAGTCCATCACCCTTCTCAGCAGGCAAGCACAGACCCATTACCTGCTTCTTCACCTGGAAGGGAGACACAGCACAGGCCTGAACCTGCTCTATCAGGATGCTCCCCAATCAAAGCCATCGCACCTCCACCTCCTTCCCCCCCCATAGGGCTCACCTAGAGATCAGGTTGACCGCGCCGTTGGCTGTCCGTGGGGGGAAGAACTCTAAGGAGAACCACTTGTCCCCAGAGTCTTGTCGCCGACGCATCTTCTCTCGCAGCCGCTCATGGCGCTCAGCGTCCAGCACAGGAGTAGAGCATCGGGAGCTGTCTTTGGAGCTCTCGCTGCTGCTGCTGCCGCCATCGGACCGGGAACTGGTGCTCCCATTGCTGGCACCGTGCGGCTCAATGACCATGATAAGCTCTCTGCAAGAGGGGAGAAAGGTGGGTGTTGCTGCCCAAGGGCTCCTGGGAAGTGACTGGGAATGTAGTTTATGGGAGGCTGTTACAAGCAGGAGGTAGAAGAAGGTGCAGGAAGACAAGCGGCCTCACAGGGCATAGGATGTAGGAGGAATGCAAGTTCCTCCCTGTTGGCAGCTATTCATCACACCTGTAAACTTCAGTGGGAGCTGACTGAAGACTCCAGAGTTGTTAAACCTCCAAACCCTCCCTTCCCTGAGCTGGCAATTCATGTCTGCTCTTTTGGTACGGATAGCCATGGCTGCACAATGGTTTTTACGCTACAGGAATCTCACTGGATGGTGGGAGGAGTGGAGACTATCAGCAACGGGGCCTGAGCCCTGACCAGGACAACAACGAGGACGTTCCAGTGAGTGACCTTGGTGCCTCCTCCCTAAGGAGTTCTAGGCGATTCTGCATTAGCTCCTGAAGGGCCCTACTCCACCCTATCTCATGGCTGCAGGGAAAGATCAGCTTGAGTATATAGTGACATGGAGTATCCTTAGGCAGCAGACAGTGATGCAAATCAGGAAACAAATGATGCAAGGCAGTAGACCTTATTCACCCCTGGAGTAACTCTGCCAATGCCCTGGGATTAAACCAGCAGGGATTTTGGCCCCTCATGAGGATCAGCAGGCTTAAGGACCTCTAACTGGACTTTTATTTATCCCAGCATCCTCATACATCTGGTGAAGGCCACCCTGACTGTTGGGACAGGGCCTGTCATGCCAGCAGCCCGTGCCAGGAATGGGGCTGGACTCAACACATGCACACAACAGGGCCCCTGTCTCTCTTCAGCTTATTCACCAACAGCGCCATGTCATAAAATAGCGTGCCAAGAAAGGCTGGATCTCTTGCCTGCCCAAGGCCATAGCATTCTCCCCTGCCAGCAGTCAGGTGGAAAAGTCCAATGTGGTCATCATGTCCCAGCATTCTGACATGTGCCAAGATTGTTTGTTCCTAGCAGCCTGTTACCTAGTGCTGTGTCCAGTCTGGCTTCAGGCAATGGCACTTCCAATGAGAACTCTCCAAACACCTAGCAGTCCCTTCAAAGGAGTCTCTCTTTGGCCTTCTGCCCCCCTCCTCCTCCTCGCCTACCCTGTATTCCCCTCCATGCAGCCTCCTTTTCCATACTGTCAGTGGTCTTGTCCCTGGAGAACCTCTTCCATACACACCATGCTGGTTCCTCATCAACTGCTCCTGTCTGGATTCAAAAAAGGAACCGTTCAGGATCAGGCAGCCAGTGCAGCCCAATGGAACATAATTATTCCTTGGGTGACAAGCTACCAACAAGCCCCTCAAATGTGGGGCTGTATTGACTAATGGGCAAGTCTCACCTGAGCCTGAGAATGAAAACCATGCTGGTTTGCTAACAATATTGGTACTGTTAGCCTGACTTTGCAGGCAGTGACTGAGATGCAGGATGACGAAGGGAGGTGCCCAAAGACACAGAGCAAGTGAATGGCAGAGCTGGGAACAGACTCCAGGCCTCAACTCCCAATTCAGAGCTTGGCTTCTGAGCTTCGAGGTGCCTTCCTAAGAGTCGCCTCTCAACTGCACTCCATCCAGTGCTTTGGAAAGAGGGAGCTTGCAGCCAAGTTTACAGTCCAGGTCAGGCTGTTCTAACAGTTGAGCCTGTGTGGAGGAAGCAATAGCACAAATCCTGTATTTACAGCACTACCTAGCCATGTCACCCAGGACTTTGCTCTTCCTCTGCCACTTGCACAAGGGCTCTGGCTGAAGCAATCAAGAGAAAGGTTTAGCCTGGACCTGTCCAGCTGGCCGGAGCTGTGAAAAAGGAGCGGAGAGGAGAAGGGAGGGCTGCTAGTGCCAAGAGGGATGTGGGCCTCAAATCTTGTGTGCATACAGATCAGTCATAGCAACTCAGCACCACAGACCATTATGACTGGAGCAGGAACATCCAAAGCAGCAGAGAACCTCTGCTCCTGGGCCCAAATGGCTCTCAGAAGAGAAACTTGATCCTCTTTACCTCCACCAGCATAGTTCTAATCCGCAGCCCAGCAATGGGTAGTAGTAATTAAACCAGCAGCAGCTCATGGGTTCTCCTCCCACTTCTATTACTGACTTGCTGCAGTGCTTTGGGCAAGTCAGATATGCCTCAGTTTCCCCATCTGGGATTACATGTCCATCTCCAGGAAGGGTTGAGGCATCACTCATTAAGGTCGGTATTGTGTCTCAAGGTCCTTTAATGAAGGGGACGAGAGGAAGGCAATTCACAACTACAAACCTGGCACAGTAGCCTGTAGATAAGTTAACTCCACTAGCAACATGCAAGGCCATGCCCTCATCCTCAGATTCAGTAAGGGCTTATTGGCAAGAGAAGCCAGACAAGTGATGTTAAAATGTAAGAGAATCATCCACCCAGCCTCTGCCTTCACAGCAAGTTTGGGTATTCGTTCCCTATATCCATCTGCTGCTATTGACATGGTTCCTTGGATTTCTACAGCTACAGCTAGCTGAGACGGCATGAAGAAGTTGAAGAGTGAGGGCGATAGCTCATGCCGCCTCAGTGGCTGCCAGGAAGCTAGGACCAACTAATTTACAAAGGGGAAGGGAGCTGCAGGCTGGGACTTGCTGGTCCGTGGAGTCAGAAGGTGAAAAGTTTCAGAAAGGCAAAAGTCTTCATGGAGGGAAATGCTCCTAGCAGGAGGTAGGACTGGAGGAACCGACCGAGGGTTTGAGGCAGCCCTTTGTGCTAGCTGAAGCAGAGCCAGGCCCTGTAGTGGTGACAGAGGAGATCCATGGCTTTTTTTCCCACACCTAGATCCAGACAGCTGGTCTCCTCTCCATGCTAATCAGTTTCTCACCGTAAATAACCCCCAAGGCAAGTACAGGAAGAAGCATGGGCCTAGCTGTTCAGATAAAATTTTCCTCCCCAAATCTGAACAGAACCAACAACCAAAACCAGGGTGCAATCAGGTAGGATTTGTGATGGACATTTATTTCCCAGCTTTGAAGGGGAAGTCTCACAGGTGTGTCCTGGCTAGCACTAGAGGAGCAGACCCCAGCTCTGAGACAATCTGAAGCTAAAATGCTCCCCTACCCTGTATATCTTAGGCCATGCAGCCTAGCAGACAGAACAGAGGGCTGGAGTCCAGGACTCCAGGGTTCCAGTCTGGGCTCTCACACTGAATGTGATATTGGGTAAGTCACCCTCTGTTTCCCCAGCTGTAAAATGGGGATGATTGTATGTACCTCTCCCCAGCAGTCAAGTGGATTAGATTAGTAGTATCCTTCTCCAACAAGGTGTAAGGCCTTTCCCCTTGCTTCCAACCAGACAGTTATCAGCCCAGGAAGCATTCCACAGCTCATCCAGCCTCGAGGACAAACCTATCCCTCTGGAGCTGGAGAATAGCTAGTCAGCAAGATTCCAAAAATTGAAAAGTCATTTTGGGGGAGAGGGGTGTCAGAATTCACTAATCCATCAATTGAGCCATGGGACAAGTATCACAGGTCCACTAAGTTGGGACAGATCCCAGTCAGTCTGAAACCTGCACGGCTTCCTGGTCGCTCCCAGGCTGGGCTCCTCACCCACCTGCTTGGAAGCCAGGCCTGCCAGACCACTGCAGCCAGCCCGGCAGCAAGTTTGGTTTGGGACATGCTGTAACTCAGAATTTCCCAACCCTAATATGGTGACATTTCTGCTCAATTCAAACTTTCAGCTTTCCATCTTTTATCCCAATCCAGCACTCTTTCGAACAAAAGTTTCTCTCTGTCTGGCCCAGAGATCTCTGCTGCTGGCCCAGCAATCTCCCCCTCCCCACCCTCGGCATCTGGGTACCTACTCTCAGCTGCACCATGGCAAGGAGCCTGAGCTTCCCACCACAAAGTGGGGAAAGGAGCAGGGGGCTTCGTTGGCCACCCACATTCCACTCCCGTTCAGGTCTAGGGTCTCTGCCGCACACATGCACCCAACTCAGCGATATGGGGAGGGGAGGGGAGGAGAGGAGTGATTTAGGGTCTCTGCCCCACGCATGCACCCAGCCCAAGGATATGGGGACGGAAAGTGATCCGGTGTCTCTGCCCCCCGCGTGCACCCCGGCCCGAACACACACGGAGGGGGTAAGGTGTGGGGCTGTGCCCCACGCATTCACCCAGCGCAGCCCGAAGAAACTCTGAGGCTCCCCCATGCAGACGGTCCCCTATCCAAGGGGAGGATCCGGGCTCCCGCCGCTGCTGCCCCCCCACACGTACTCCTCCAGCAGCGTGCAGCTGTCTCAGCCCCGCTCCACACCTCCCGTCACCCAGGTTCCTGCGCGTATCCGTTGCCACGGTAGGCGAGATCAGCGCGCACGTTTAATTCCCTTCTACAGAGAGTAGGAGGAGCCTCTCGTGGTGCCGCCCTCTCGTCACGTGACGAGGGAGCCGGCATCTCCTCCCCATGGACGCCACATGGCGGCGCGCGATGCGGCTTCAGTTCGCTCCGTCCCTCGCGCGATCCTGCGTTGCCCTCTCGGGGGAGGGGATAGAAGTCACCTGATTTTTCCTTAGGTCACGTGAGGCAGGGAGGCGGTGGCGGAAAGGCGGAGGAAGATGTCGGGGTGCGGGGGTCCTTGGTGCTGCTGCTGCTGCTGCTCACGGTGCTGCGCGGAGAGGGAGAGCCGCACCCCGGAGGAACTGGTAGGAGGCCGGGCGGGGGCCGCGCTGAGCCGTAGGGACTTGGGTCAAGGCAGGAGCTGGGTTCGGCTCGGGGCCGGGCTGCAGAGGTAGACCGGTGGGAGCAAGGAGCGGGTCCCGGCGCGGCTGGTGTTGGGGACGGCTGCAGAGAACCGGGAGTAGCGCCTGGCTGGCCCATTCAGGAGTTGGGGCCCGAGTAGGGGCTGTGCTGCGGAGGGACATCGGTAGCAGGGCTCTGTGGAGCCCGCCGGTGAGTAGCGCGGCTCCTTTTCCTTTATGTTAGTAGGCTCGTGAGTGTCTGGCGCTTTCTGTCTCCTTGGCAGCCGGGGCTGGCGGAGTCCGCCCACCGCCCTGCCTGGCCCCTCCCTGTCTCAGTATCTCCCTTCCTTGCGTGCACCCGCCGGCGGAGTCATTTGCATTCACCACTTCGTTTGTCTGCTCTTTGCTCCCTCGTGTTGTTGCATTTCTTTGCTTCTCCCACTCTTTCCCCGGCTAAGATAGTAATTTTATGCAGCTCTCTTTGTATCACGTACAGCTGAGATTTGTGACTGCCCCTTATGTAAATTCGTCTTTGATTTTCTTTTTCCCTTTCTGCTGCACTCTTTCCTCTTCATCAACACTCTTGGTTGCAGTAATAGAGTAAGCTGGTGGGATGGTGCATGAGTCTGAAATGAGAAAAAAGCATAAGAATTAAATGGTTGAGGAAAGAGGAGCTGTTCCTTGTTCTCATTTTCTCTTGCAAACCTTTCACCTATGTGCCATGCAAAATCATCCCTTATATCTAGATTATAATGGGATCCAAAAAAGAGCTAGATATGTTCCTGGAGGATAGGTCCATCAATGGCTATTAACCAAGATAGGCAGGGTTTGCTATTTACTGAGGCAGGGGTCGGCAACCTTTGCCAGCTGCTGTGCCAGCCCTGCCCCCCACACCCTCAGAAGGTGCCATGGGTGGGGCCAGGGACTCTGGTTTGGGGGAGCTGCGGGGTCCCCTGGCCAGGCCCGGCCAGGGACTCTGGTTTGGGGGAGCTGCGGGGTCCCCTGGCCAGGCCCCCCATGCTGGCCCCCAAGCCAGGTTACGTGGGCCCTCAGGACAGTGTGGAGCCCATGCTGCAGCCCCCCACAGCCGCACTTCCCCCTGCTGCCTTCGGCTCACTGCCTCAGGGTGGAGAAGGCAGGTGCAGGGATGGGGCAGGTGCACAGGGCCTGGCCTCTGGGCTGGCCTGGTGCAGCCTGCCCAACACCCCTTGCCACGGTCTCATGCAGGGTTCCCGTCTGTGGCCGGCTCTTGTTGGCAGTGTGGCCTTGGTTCCCTGGCTGGGGCGCCAGCTGCGGCAGCCTGGGGTCCCAGCTGCAGCTGGGGCGGTGGCAGCCTCGGCCGGGGCCAGCTCCCCGCTGGCAGGCGGCCTCGGCTCCCTGCCGCACTGCCCAGGGCCGGGGCCAGGGCCTTAGCTCCCCGCCGCGCCACCTGGACGAGACAGGAGGTGCATCTACACAGTAGCAGGCAGGTGTAATTCCCAGCTAGGGTGGACAAATGTGCTTGCGCTGCTTGAACAAATGCCTAAAAATAGTATTGTGGCTGCTGGATTGAGCAGCCACTACTTTTTAGATGGCATCTTGAGCTGTGCTAGTGCATGATGTCTGCCTGAGCTGTCTTTAGCATTTTCTCCAGTAATAGGGTCTTGGGGAGTGGCCACTCTGGTTCCTGTCTTCATCATTTGCACTGGGTCTTCCACAACTTTGGGATCTGGGTTAATCAGTGCAATGATCATGAACACCTGTCTGTGTGCGATATCTGGTGTCTGTCATTTCTCCTTCTACCTCTCTGGTTTGTTTGTTAGACTATTCTTGGGGAAACACAAGAAGAAGACGATGAGATTCTTCCACGCAAGGACTATGAGGTGAGAAACTGAATTATTGAACCTTATGAAATGTATGTGGAAAGAGGTGGAGGGAGATTGGGTCTCAATCCTTTTGTAGTGGCACAAGCAGTGCTTAATTTTTGCCAGGCCTGAGCCCCAGCACCTCTACACTTGGCAGTTCATAGCCCCACACCTCTGGGATGCTGCATCATTTATCAATGTACAAATACTGCTTGAGCCCCTGCACCTCTTTCATTAGAAATTAAGCACTGGGCACAGGCACCAAGCCACCATCACAGCTAACATTCCTTGGCAACTTTGGTATCAGCAGAGATGCCAAGGATTGAGAGGACAATGAAGAGCAAACTACCTCTCACTGCTACAGATGGGTTTTTTTAGACCAGGGTTTAGGTCAATGAGGGAAGCCTGCACTGCTGCTATCTAGGCCGGAGCCTTTCTGAGGTCAGGGTGGTGTCCCCCTTTCACTGTTGCATTCCCTTGAGCCTGTATTTCTATTTCTTATTGTCTTTTGTTTTCTATTAGCTCTAGGATGCATATGTTGATAGTTGGCCATAGCTGCCTCATTGAAATGTCTGGGATCATTCTGTTCAGAAGCAGTCCCTTTCATTCCTCCTTGATTCCTAGGGGAGGCTTTCATTTTCCTAGCAGAGAAGGGGTGCATGCATGGTAGCTGTGGCTGTCAGGTGGGTTGGCACTAGGGCTTCGTCTCACCATTTGGCTTGTAAAGGTGAAAATGCTGCAGAGAGACATCATAGATGAGCTGTACTTTGCAAGTGCAGCAATCCAGCCATGATACTGCCGTTTGTTGCTTTGCGTCTCCTAATGGCGTACCGCTAAGACCCTCTGCATTGTATCCTGTGTGTCATAGGGTTCTCTTCTGTTCTTGAATCTCTCCAATAAGCTGGAGAGGGATTTCTCAATTGGTGGCCTTTGTCTCAAGCAGTCTGAGGACGGGGAGTAGCTCTGTAGTTCCCTTCATGTAATACCTAGCTCCTTGGGTGGAGAGAGAAGGATTAGATATAATTTTGATGCCGTCCATTGTGCTGTGTAATTGGAGTTTCTGTCAATCTAAAAATCCTGTTTAAATCATGTGTTACAATTACTTTAGATTAAAACTGGATTGAGAATTTCAGTTGCTTTCCATCGTCTAATGCAAAAGTAAACAAGACAGCATTTCATAGAGTTTGGGCAGTAAACTAGTTTGGTTCATTTCACTTCCTGGTTCTCATGTGCTAACAGTGCTGTAGGGTTCAGGTTTCCAGCCCTGCTGGGACGATGCTTCAATCTCTCAAAACCTCTGTTTTCATTGAAATTTCTCTCAAATGCGTCTTCTCTTGCATGGGTCTGCCAACCCCACACATGGGGCCTGAACTATTGCAGTAACCCAGCCCTGAGCGTCAGATCTCTAGATAAGCATCAGCTGTGATGTGTTTGAGTTGATTATCTCATGTTAACCATGTGGTGTTCTTCACCAGAGCTTGGATTATGACCGATGTATCAATGATCCCTACTTGGAAGTACTGGAAAGCATGGACAACAAGGTAGGAGTCTGTGCTCTCTGTCCTATTTAGTTAGTTTAAGAGAAATATCCTCCACTGCAGCCAGGTGTGGTCGAGTCCTAGTCACAAGGGAGACGTGTGTTATTTGCTCACTTCTCTATCAAAAGGACAGAAGTAGGAGTGGAGCTCCCATAGCATCCATCCTGACCCTCAGGCTTACCATGATATATTTATCATTCCAACTCCTTCTCCCCACTCCTCTGATGCCCTTCTGGATTACTTGTCTATGCTCACTATCTTATCTCTTCAATTCTGTCCCAGCTAGTGTTAGTGATATCAGATTGCGCTGCTCTCCATTTGTATGCTGGTTTGACTTGCCTGTATTTTCTTACCCTGGACAGAAAGGCCGGAGGTATGAAGCAGTGAAGTGGATGATGGTTTTCGCCATTGGAGTCTGCACTGGACTGGTAAGGAGCTTCTAGATGGGAGGCAGGAAAACTATTGGAACAAGGACACCCCAGGAGAGTGCCTTGTGTTTCATAAAGAAGACTGCTTTTTGTCTGTTGCTGGTGCTGGGCCTTTCTGAGCATCACAAGGGAGTACATCTGAATTATTGTCTTTCCAAAGGGCAGGTGTTTTCCCTGTAAGTTCTTTGCTTGTTTTCTTTACAAGATTAACATTGCAGATCCCCCAAATGGTAATATTCTGCTTACAGTGAAACCTACCTTAAGAAACCACCTAATGGAACGATAAAAGTGGACATTAAGTTGGAGCAGAATCGTATCTGCAGTATTAGCTTCACTTTATGTGTTTGGACCTTCCATGGTTCCTGTGAAGTTGGGGATAGTCTGTGCACGTCTCAGGTTTAATAGAGATTGTCAAGACCAGGACTCTTTAGACAGAGCTATTCCCATGAGACTGAAGGATTCAGCTACAGCTTGTTCCTACTGCTGATAGGCTCAAGTAGCAGTGTCTCTTTCTCAGAGAGCTCTTATCAATTTACCCAAGCAGTCCTATGGAGAGATCATTGTGTCATTTTGGCTCCAGGAGGAGGATGGAGTCATCTGAGAAGAGCATGGCAGGGGGAAATCTGAGTGTCTTGAGTGACTTTGCCTTGACTCTCCATGTGTGGGGTTTAGCAACCTGTACCATGAGCTGTGATGCGTAATTGCGACATTACCAGTGTTCAGTCAGACTTCAGCTTTCGCAGTGAGGTGATTTGTCGGGGGTTGTAAGTAATTGACTCTCTGGTACCAAGTCTCCTCTCTCTCTCTCTTTCACAGGTGGGTCTGTTCGTGGATTTCTTTGTGCGACTCTTTTCTCAACTCAAATTCCATGTGGTACAAACCTGTATCCTTTGTGATGCCTGGCTTATTGCTGGACTCAAGTGACCTCTTTCTCTCAAAAACCACCGCTTTGTCTTGAAAGAGTTGGGTTCCCTAGAGACTCTCCTAGGCGGAAGTGTTTATTAACCACCTAACTTTCAACAGTGGGCTCTGCTTCTGTAATTGGGAAAGTCTCCTTGGCCGAAGTGAGAGTGTGCAAGTAGCACCGTGTCCTGTGTGAGGGGGGCTGTACAGCCAAGTCTTCCTGCAGCTGAAGCCACTGGCAGAACTCCACTAACAGGATTTGAGCTTTGAATCACTGGGGCCACAAGCTGGATTTTGGAAGAGGAACCGGTCGCGTCTTGTAACAAACCCTTGCCATAGAGTTTCTCAGCATTGTCCGTGAGACCCATCCTCTTGTCTTTCGCCAAACCCATGGCTTTCTAACCCTCGTGCTTCCCTGGCTCCTTCTCAGATGAGCCACCTTATACTTGATACACATATGCCATCAGCATTTCTCTTTGTCCTTCTCTGTTGCTCGGCTCTGTAAATTGTCCAATTGGACATCACGTGAAAGGGGAATTCATACGGTATTTGCAGGGAAGAAGAAAGTGCAGACCACTCTGTGATTGCTGAGTGTAGTACCCGAGAAGTGGTTTCCACCCCCTGGGAAACACTGATCCATGAAAAAACATCATGGGCCTATCAGTGGCTCTTGCAGACTGGTGTTTTGGTCATCTCTGGTTTAGTCCAGCATGGTCAGGGGTGGGAGCCAGCTGGTGAGGGCGGCTGTGGAGTAGGAGATTGAGGCTTACTGAGTGCACTGGCTGAGGTTGCCTTGACTCCCTCTCTGCAGCGGTGGAGGAGTGCAGCGAGAAGGGCTGCCTTGCCGTGTCCCTGCTGGAGCTGCTGGGGTTTAATCTCACCTTCATCTTCCTTGCCAGCCTTCTTGTCCTGATCCAGGTGAGCCTTTCTTCCCCACCCCATCCCTTGCATCAAACAGATAATACGTACAAAGACGGCTACTTCCTGCACAACTTCTGACCCAAGATTTCAGAGCATTTTACAAACACTAATGAATTTAGCCTCTCAGTACGCTATTTCCCATAGGCTCTTTCTGCCTTCATCAGTCAGCTGAGAAGCTGACATACAGTGGTGTTTTAACCTGTCCTCTCTGCAGCCTGTGGCAGCTGGCTCTGGAATTCCGGAGATTAAATGTTACCTGAATGGAGTGAAGGTTCCAGGGATAGTCCGTCTCCGGACACTAGTGTGCAAAGCCCTGGGAGTGCTCTTCAGTGTGGCTGGAGGTAAGTGGGAGTGTGTGTAAGGGCGGTGAACAGAGTTTGATTGAAAACCTCTAGGTGGGCCAGTCAGCAGTGGCTCTGCACCTTTATAGCCAGTTAGCGGAAGAACTGAGACCCTGCTCATGCTCCGTGGGGGTGCCAGTAACATGCTGCCCAGAGCTACCTGAACAAGGTTTGTACAGCAGGAAGCATTTCACGCACTGTGCAGTCACCTGGGAACAAGAACCCTCTCTGATGGGTTTGTTTAGTTCTGTGCAAATGCAAAGCCCCTGGTGCAGGTCCAGACTGCGTAGAAGCATGTCAGCACAAACAAGTGTGTACCCCACTGGGACTTGCATGACTGCCTGGAATAGTGGCATCCTGGATTCATGCTGTAGTCCCTGAGTTTCTCCCTTTGGTCACATCTGAAGGAACATTGTTTGCTCTTACTTTTGGGGTCTGCATCAGCCCCCACGTTGGGCAGAGTGTTGGAAACTGGTTCTTCACAAGCATAGGAAAGACTGGCTTCTGTGTCCCATGGCAAAGAAATTATGATCCTCCTCCCCCCACACTCCTCTTTTAGTGCTGCAGAACTTGCAGGGTTTATCTGCTAATATCTGACTTCTGTTTTTCAGGCCTCTTTGTAGGAAAGGAAGGTCCCATGATACACAGTGGTGCTATTGTGGGTGCTGGTTTGCCTCAGGTTAGTGCTGGAAAGGCTCTGAGATTCACTGCTCTTTGGGTTCTGCCGAGATGGGTTAGACACTGAGGACATTGCTCTGATGTCGATCATTTCTCAGCTCTGTGGTTCTGAAGTAGAGTGTCTGTCTGTCTGGATGTTTTTTCTTAGAAGCCAAATGTGTGTGTGAAGGATGACATGGCTGAGCCCAGATGCTGCTCCTTTTCCACCATGCATTTCTAAGTAACAAATTTGGGTCATCTTAAATCAGTGTGAGCGCCATCACCTCATCCCTCTGCCATTTGTTGAAGGCTGTTATGGGCACAGGGGAAACCCAGCTCTGAACAGGGATAAAGATGGTAGCTCCTCCAAGGTGTGTGAATAAAGCTAACATGGTCAGCAACCCATCGCCCGTGTGCCAGTCCTGGCATGTGTGCCTATTCTGATGCTCCCCCTGCTGGCCTTGTCCCCCAGTGGGGCTTGGGGTCACAAGAGCTGCATGCACTCTGCAGCCCCTGTCCCCTGCTGACCCCATCTCCCTCCGCTGGGGAGCGCAGCCAGCAGGGAAAAGGAGTCACAGTGCACAGGGCTTCTGTCCCCTGCTAGCCCCACCTCCCACCTGGGGAGCGTGGCCAGCAGGGGACAGGAGGCTCCTCTCTGGGGCAGGGCCAGCAAGGTGGAGTCCCTGTCTGGAGTCCCTGTCCCTGTTCTTGGCACCTGCTGAGGGTGCGGTGGGTGGGTCTGGCACAGGGGCTGGCAAAGGTTGCTGACCCCTGGGCTAACAGCAGCACACAGGGTAACTGTGCTGGAACAGCTACAAATGGAAGAGTCCTTTCCCCAGTTCTTGAGGCCTCCTGAGCTCCACACTCAGCCTCTGGAATATGAATGCTGGCTGTAGGGCCCTATGTTATAGTGTCTGGAGACCCTTTTTGTTCTTGCTGAGGGGTGGAAAACAAACTGGCCCTGGAAACTAGTCCCCAGTGGGATGTAGTATCTGTTTATGCCAAGATGTTGCAGGAAGGGAAGGGAGCATTGGCTGTTCATCCCTCATGCTGAGAGGAGAGGAGAGAAACCCTAGAGAGTGGTCAGCAGAAGCAGGCAGTGTCTGCTTTGCAGAAATCTTCCCGAGACAAAACTCCCAGCTCCAGCATGCACTGAACTTTGTAAATGGGATCTGCTAGTAGAGTAACAAGTGCCTTGTCGGGAAGTAAACTTCCTCACCTGTTTTCCCTCCTCCGTGTCAGACAGTTGGAGCAGTTCCCCACATGCTGGCTGTTGTGGGAGGGAAGGGCTGACTTGTTTCATCATTGCGTCAGTTTTGACTCTGTTCCTCTGTTTTTCAGTTCCAGAGCATCTCCTTGAGGAAGATCCAGTTTAACTTTCCCTATTTCCGCAGTGACAGGTACTGTACCACGCAGGGTCTGGATAGGGTGGTGGGGGGTGCTGGATTGGGTGGGTCATCAGCTGGTGCTCCCATTCTTCTCTGTGAGAACTCCTGCCCTGCAGTCTCCTTGGTTCCGTGCCAGAGCTTGTAATGCTAAACTTCTGTGCTGTGCCAGAGCTCAACCCTGCCTGAAAGGTACTGGGAATTTGTTTTCTGTTTCCTCACACTGCTCAGCGAATCAGGCCACATGTCTGACCGCGGCTTGTGTGGGCCTGTCAGCCTGCTGGAGAGACAGCCTATTGGCGGGAGCAAGGAGGAGCTTTGTCGCTGGAATGTTCAAGTCTCTTGGCTTTCTCTGGTGTGGCTCTGGCGGGGGTGAGGTGGGGCTATTGGATTGTGACTGAGGAGAACTTTTCCATACTTCTGGCTTGGTCTCTTCAGAGGTGGTGGTTGGTGAAATTCTTCACTGGAGGACGGGGGCCAAATGCTGCTGTGTGTATGAGAGAAATCCTTTCCCCCATATGTGATTGAGATTCCTCCCTGGAGCACGTGGTCTCACTTGGAATTATCTTGATGCACAGCCCCCTCCAAAAGGTGTTGGGCACCCAAAATTTGCCATGATGTATCAGACCACTGCTCCCTTTGATCCCATATCCTGCTTCTGGCTATGGCTAGTATTTATCGCTTTAGAGCAAGATAATAAACCCGAGGGTGGCTAGCTGACTGACTGCGTAGTGCCACCCACTGGGTAAGATTCCTTCCTGGCCCCATCAAGCAATTAGCTGAGTCCCAGATTTCACTTTCCTTTTCTTAGTGGCTGGGTCTGAAGAGTTTCTTGGAGTTCCTTCAAGATTCTGCCTTGCTAATCTCATTGTTTCCCTCTGTGCTAGGGACAAAAGGGACTTTGTGTCTGCAGGGGCTGCTGCAGGGGTGGCTGCGGCCTTTGGGGCCCCAATCGGGGGCACTCTGTTCAGCTTGGAAGAAGGTTCCTCCTTCTGGAACCAGGGGCTCACATGGAAAGTGGTGAGAACTTTGGCTCTTTGGCTTCCCTTTCCTCATGGGAGAGGCCTTGAGCTGGGAGCCAGCGAGTTAGTCTGTGGGGAACCCGAGCTCCTTGAATCGCTGACACGGAGCTCTCCTGGCACTATGTGAAATGGTTGCAGTGTCAATAGCAGAGAATTACAGCTTGCCAGGAATATGCTCAGGAAGAATTGTTCCACATTGTTGGGGCAGCTTTGAGAAATGGCTTTGGTCCTGGATTCCTTCCAGGCAGACTTTGCCTTGCCTTGCCTTAGGTTTGGAGAAATTCTCCGACAGATTGATGCTTTTGACTGGTGTTGGCAGAGTTCTCAGAACAAACTAGATTGTACTAGAGTAGCGGCCTTTGGTCTCATGACTTGGTGCTTTTTTTGCCAAGCACTTTGCACATCCTGGAAGCAATGACAAACTCCCCTCTCCAGAGTGGATTAAAGGAGCCAAGGGCTTCACTGAGATTGTAGTACAATCCAGAGTCAATTTAGGCCTTTAATTTAGAAATTATACACACCAGCAAGCTGTGTAAGTGCCATGTAATCTGTTTTAGCTCTGCAGATCAGTGCCCGTGATTAAAATGACAGGCTTGGTGCAGGAATTACTAGGTTAAATTCTATGGAGCTTTGTTATGCAAGAGGTCAGACTAGATGGTCATAATGGTCTCTTGTGGCCTTCTTCTCTGAACAAGATAAAAGGGTTACACTTGGGAAGTGCTGGTTCCAGTAGATAAGTTCTCCTCCTTCCTCCCCTCCCCCAAGATATGATGTGTGTAGAGGGTTTTGCCTTGTCACCACTGATCTGGATCTTTTTCTTCCTGTCTCTCTACTTCTCCAGCTTTTTTGTTCCATGGCTGCCACCTTCACTCTGAACTTCTTCCGCTCTGGGATTCAATTTGGAAGTTGGGGATCTTTCCAGTTACCTGGGCTTCTAAACTTCGGAGAGTTCAAGGTGCATTTGTGATTGCTTCACTTTTGTCCCTCCCGTCACCCTCAGTTATATCTTCTGGCCTGCTCTGTGAAATCATAGAATCATAGACTATTAGAGTTGGAAGGGACCTCATGAGGTCATCTAGTCCAACCACCTGCTAAAAGCAGGAAACTGTTAGTTGAATCCCGCAAAGATGAAAGGAAAGCTCTAGCTTCAGCAGCTAGGGCGTTCCCTGAAAATGGGGGAAGATTACTGCTCTGCTTGGACATAGGGAACGAATCCTGTTCTGTGATCAGTGCTGTTAAATGTTTCCTGTCTCTGAGGTATAAATGGCTGAGGTGTTTAATAGCTGCTCTGGTACCTCTCCATCTTCTCTTTTGCTTCCTGTTTTCATTCCTGCATTCCCTGCCTAGTGTCCCGAGTCTGATAAGAAATGCCACCTCTGGACAGCTGTGGACTTGGGTTTCTTCATTATGATGGGGATTGTAGGAGGTCTTCTTGGAGCTACTTTCAATTGCCTGAATAAGAGGCTGGCGAAGTACCGCATGCGGAATGTACACCCGAAGCCGAAGCTGGTCAGGTACCTGTGTTCCTTTCCACCTGCCTTTGTGTAATTTCTGCCTGTCTGTCTGTCTGTCCCCAGAATCTGTTTGTGTGTCCACAGAGCCTCAAAGAGTAAGAGCCACAGGTGCTAAAAACTGCAAAACAGGGACTCGATGAGAGATGCAAATCCACCCCAGTGAAATAACAAAACCTGGCTAACCTATAGCATCTGGACAGAGAACACTAAGCTACGCTTGTGTTACAACCCCTACATCCTGGGAATGGCCCTTGTGATATAAAGGCACTGGGATTCCTTTATGATGGGCATGAAAGGGATTCTTTGTTGAGGCTGCTGTACACATAGACCCTATAGTTTTCTTCTGTTCCTAGACTAATAAAATCTAGCCTGTGCTGCCTATCTCTCACCACCTGGGGTCTCCTTTGTTCCAGTAGTCTCAGATTAAAGAAGTGATAGAAGGAACACCTGACTGGACTACCATTCCTTTGACTTATTCACTTGATTCATTTGATCAGAACTTCTGAAGTCAAATTGTCCACTCCACTTATGCAGGATATGAGTGCAGAATTCAAGCTCTGTTTACAGAAAGCTACCATTTAACTAACAAGGAAGTGACAATTCTAAATGATACAAAAAAGCCCTTGGAAAGCAACTGAATGTCAGACATTGCTATGGATGCTAGTCTCACCATGTGCTGTGCTGGACAAGGACTCTATGCTTGGGGGCATATGGATAAGGAGAAGTGGCTGAAATTGAACATCTGTCAGATTTTGGTGTGAACTTCTTGGATTAATGTGATGGGCAGAGGAGGGTCAGCATGGGGCAAGCCCGGTACAGAGTTAAATGACACTAATCAAGTGCTGTCACCAGCTGGGGAAGAGATTTCAAAGCTTGTCAGATTGTGTCAGAGGACAGGTCTCCTAGCCTGCATTACTTTCTTTACTTCTGATTGGATGGATCCCTCTGCCCAGCCAGCGTGGCCAATCCGAATGAACATGATCACTAGACAGCCTGGCTTGCAGAACCTAAAATCAGCCTGCTTTATGGAAGCCCAAATTGCTAGTTCCTATAATTCTCTCAGAGCAATGTTAGGGTGCAGGACTGTGTGCAAAGACCAAGGGCTCGATTGCTCTAAGCATGGCTTTCCCTGCATGGTTTCTGATTTGTGCTTGCAGAGTCTTGGAGAGCCTTCTGGTGTCTCTGACAACCACTGTGGTGGTGTTCGTAGCTTCCATGGTTTTAGGAGAATGCCGGCAGATGTCTTCCACTAACCATAGTGGCAACAGCACTCTGAGCCTCCAGGTAACACTCATCCATTCTACAGACCGGCACGAGCCTGTGCTGTCCCCACTGCCCCCAGGAAACGCACAAATATGTAAAGTCTCCCCACGGAACACAGCCTCACCTAACATTAACATACACACTCAGCCACACCTCCACAGAGTTTCAATACCAGACTCCCACCCCTTCAGGTATGCCTCTGTGTGCTGATGAAGACAGGATGGAGAGAGAACATTGCCCCCTTGGCAAAGCTGCGTATCTAGGCCAGGCTTGACAAACCCTAGCAGGGCCGCAGTATTTCAGGGGTGGAACAGCCCCTACCGACAAAACAGAAAACCCACCAGTGCCTTCAGCAGCGTATAGCTTTTCTCTGACTGCGGGGTGCTTCTTTGCCCTACTCCACTCGGCAGCCTTTTAGTGCCCCACCACAGAAAATGATGGCGGGTTCTCAGTGGCAGGAGGCCCTCCAAAGTGCCACACAGATAGGCACTTTGGGCTGGCGTCTAGATGTGAGGCACATTTGTCGAGGCCTGATCTAGGCTCACTGCAAGTCCCATATCATGTCTGGATGCTAGTTGCTGAAAGCTGTGTGTGCGTGCTCGCTTACTCCTGCCCTAGTGGTGGTTCCCAGTGTGGCATGACCGGATTATGTATCAACATGATGTCTCATTGCGGTTGGTTAGGGCTCTTCATCGGAGGACGTGAATTCAAGCATCAAGACTTTCTTCTGTCCCAATGAAACCTACAATGACATGGCAACACTCTTCTTTAACCCCCAGGAGTCAGCCATCCTGCAGCTCTTCCACCAGGATGGTGAGTATTAGGAAATGCCATGCTCTGGTCCCTTCTGGCATCTTCAAAGACTGTTCTAAGCCTTACCTGTGCGTCCATGGGAATCGGAGAACCAAAAGCCTCTTCAGATTCCTGTGGCTTTCAGGGCCTGCTGAGAAACAGGGCTGGGGCTCTGGCTTCAGTGAGTCGCGCTCACTTTGAGTTTCCCCCTCGCTCTGTCTCATCATCTTCACTAGTGCTTATTTGGACCCTGAGGCTAAGGAGCTGGTTTGAGGTGGAGGGGAGTGTCTGCTCTGAGCCCCTGGCAGAACCCAGCTTGATTCAGGAGGCTTGTGCTCCTTGGTCATAACTCTTCTTGTGTTGCAGGTACTTTCAGCCCAGTCACACTCTCCCTGTTCTTCCTTCTCTATTTCTTACTCTCCTGCTGGACGTATGGGATCGCTGTGCCCAGCGGTCTCTTTGTACCATCGCTGCTTTGCGGGGCTGCCTTTGGACGCCTGGTTGCCAACCTCCTCAAAAGGTGCCTTGTGTGCGTGTGCTGTAGAATGCTGCGTAAGCTCGCTAAACTCTTGCCGGCTTTGTCCTGATGCCAGGGCTGTGTGTGCTTGCTCCCTAGCTACATTGGGTTGGACCACATCTACTCAGGAACCTTTGCTTTGATTGGTGCAGCAGCGTTTCTGGGGGGAGTGGTCCGCATGACGATCAGTCTCACCGTTATCTTGATAGAATCCACCAATGAGATCACATACGGGCTTCCGATAATGATCACCCTGATGGTGAGTACCATGTCTGTGTCCCTGTCTTGGTTCCTTGCCAGACTTTGGCTTTTCTCTTCTTAGCTGAGGGAGGCTCCCATGCATGTCCCATCATGTCCACCTCCTCTCAGTTTGAGAACCAGGAGCCCTGTGCTCAAAAATCGACTGCTTTTCTCTCTTTCCAGGTAGCCAAGTGGACAGGAGACTTCTTTAACAAGGGCATCTATGACATCCATGTGAGCCTGCGAGGGGTACCACTGCTGGAGTGGGAGACGGAGGTGGAAATTGACAAGTAAGGGCGTTGCTCTTGACTGCTCTGTGTTTGAGACCTGATTGTGGTTCTCTAGCTTGGTGGTAAATGCTCTTGCAGGTGGGATATTCCTTTCTCCGTCCCTATGGGACTTGACTGAAGCATTGGGGAAGTAGCTTGAGATTGTGCATAAAGCCTGGAGTGGGGTGGAAAGTCTGGGACTTCACCTAAGGAAAGTGGATGGTGGCGTGTTCAGAGTAAAGGCAGTCCTGAGTGTTGTCCCTTTCTTTTCCACTGGCTCCCTCTGTGACATTAGGAAAGTCACCTAGCTTCTCTGAGTCACCCTTTTCCCATCTTTAAAATGGGCTAATTTCTCAAAGGGGTGGGTTGATTGTTTGAAGTGCATCATACGGCTGAAGAATGGATTGCTCTTTTAGTGAAGGGAGGGAGCAGGCCAGGCATTGCCTGACACATGTATAAAATCACTGACTCCTGGGTGCATTTCCATGTACTGAAACACATTGCTTCCTGTAGAATGGCCCAGCCCAGTGGCTGCGGCAGAACGCAGCAATGGAAGGCTTGGTGGAGACATTAATCAGTTGTTTCATGTGAAGTTTCTCTTCCTTGGTTTTGTTTCCCTTTCCTGGGGGTGTTGAAGGATCTCTTCTGTTTTCTAACTTAGATTGTAAGCTCTTTGGGGCAGGAGTCTTCGTCATCTTGTCTAATGCAGCACATATGCCTGTGAGGCTATAGAGATGTCACTGCTGCCGTGGTAACCTGAGAGCTGCTCTCTGCAATGAGAGTTTGTATGAATGGCGATGGGAGCACTAAAGTGAAACAGGTCCCTAGGGTTCTCCCTGGTTCTAGCTCAGCACCATGCTAGTTTGCAGCCAGCCTGTTGGCATCTCCACCTAATGCATTTCTTCTCTGCATCAGGCTGAGAGCCAGTGATATCATGGAGCCCAACCTGACATACGTGTATCCCCATACCCGGATCCAGTCGCTGGTCAGTATCCTGCGCACGACGGTCCATCATGCCTTCCCTGTCGTGACGGAGAACCGAGGGAACGAAAGAGAGTTCATGAAGGGGAACCAGCTGATCAGCAATAACATTAAATTCAAGGTGAGGAGGACATGGCAGCCCAGTAACCTCTAGAATGAGAGTCTTTGATCTGATCACGGAGGCAGGCAGCTTCCCCTGTCATTCTGGCTGTTGATAGTGCATGATTTCTTTGTCACGGCGTGAAGCTTGTCACCAGCTTTGTTTTGAGGGTGGAGTGAAGCAGTTGTGCTCCATGAGATTTATTTCCTGAAAAAGTGGTGGGAAGCTCATTCATTTGGGACACTGAATGCTGGGCAGGATTGGGTTAGAGGGAGTGGAGTGCTGATGAATATGCCTTGTGGGGTGGTCCTGAGCTTGCAAGAAGGCAGACTAACTCAGCAGCAGGCGTGTGCCATCCCTAGATTCTCTCATCTTTCAGAGGGCAATCAATCCGGCAGGCCTGGCAATGTCTGCAAATACAATGCAGGCAATCCTTCAAACAGTTTCTCAGCAAAGAGCCCTTTGCTGGCAACTTAAACTAGCTCAGTGGCTGAGATCAGAAAGGGTTAATTCTTGCACTCTCATGCCTCCAGCACTTGGATATTCTGCACTCTGTGATTCCGGACAGCAGCCTCCTGTTTTGCATGAAACCGTGTCCCTTCTCTAAAAGTTCTGCTCACCCCTCAGAAATCCAGCATCCTCACCAGAGCTGGAGAACAGCGCAAGCGGAGCCAGTCCATGAAATCCTACCCATCGAGTGAGCTACGCAACATGTGTGATGAGCACATAGCGCCAGAGGAGCCGCCAGAGAAGGAAGATCTGCTGCAGCAGATGCTAGAGAGAAGGTGAGATCTTGGGAGGCGGCAGTGAGTGGCTGGAAACAGAATGGGCTTTGTCTGTGGTACTTGGCTCCTGTTACTATAGTAACTGAGCCCCTCACAGTCTTTACTGTATTTATCTCACAGTGCCCCTGTGAGGAGGGCAGGCCTTTATCCCCATTGTACAGATGGGGAACTGAGGCACTAAGCGCAAGGCAAGAACTTGTCACTCAGGAAATCTGCAACAGAACGAGGACTAAAATCCTGGTCTCCCAAGTTTGAGGGCTAGTGCCCTGAGCACTTGTCCATTCTTCCTCTCTCTCGACGTGACTCCAGCCCACTCATCTCCATTCCTCCTCCAGAGTTCCCTACTGGCTCCTGTGTATCTGGGAATCTCCTAATACCTGCTCCAAAAAGCATCCCTTCTTTCTTAAGGGGCCCTGGTGTTGTGCAGCATGCCAGCCAGCCAGCTGTATCTGCAGCACGGGCGATGGCAGTGCAAGATATCCCTCCCCACCATGTGCCTTCTCTTCTCTGGGCAATCCCTCTGAGATAGCAGCCAGTGTCCTACTGCACTGCTCTGATTTCACAATGTGGACATCTGCCTGCTGGGAACTGGACTGAGGCGCCCAGCCTGTTTTCACACAAGCATGTGGTTTAATGGTCAGGGCAGGGATTGCAGGTCGGGAAGGCTGGTTTCTGATCTGCTTCTGGTACTGAGTTGCTGTGTTTGAGCAAGTCCTCTTTGCCTCAGTTTCCTGATTGGTACAAGAGATGGGCAGGTGTTTTCCCCCATTGTAAAGTGCTTTGAAATACTCACATGAAAGGCACTCCATGTGCACAAAGCATTTCACAGCTGTCAGACAATAGCTACTGTAGTGGTTCTGTTCCTCTGCCTTTCTTACTTGAAGTGGTACCCACAGTAACAAGTGGTATGAAACTTGTTGCAGATACACTCCATATCCCAACCTGTACCCGGACCAGTCCCCCAGTGAAGAGTGGACCATGGAGGAACGCTTCCGACCTCTGACCTTCCATGGTCTGATCTTGCGTTCACAGCTGGTTACCCTGCTTGTCCGAGGTGTCTGTTACTCCGAGAGTCAGTCGGTGAGTCTTTCAGATTCTGAAGTAGATGAGGATTCTCTTGTGGGCAGGGAGGAACTGGGAAAATGGCATCCCCAGGGGGTGGCATACAGCATATTAAACGCCATTGTCACCTTAGAAGCTGCAGCTGGTAGAACTTGGAATCCTCCCTCTTGCCTTCAAAATGGGGACTGCTGTTAAGTAAATGTGCAAGCTCAGGAAAAAGGTGTAACTGCAGCTTCTATATGCAGTTATATGGTGTGTGGCATAAAGGTGACATCCCCCTTCGTGTGAGTAGAGAAGGGGAGAGGAGAGGTCTGAGTGCATCTAGCACCCCTCAGCATGGTGTCCTGATACCCCATGTTTGTGGCTGTTCGTGTTAGTAGCTTTCTCTGTGCGTAGCATGGTTGGTGCCCTCCTTTCCACAAAGTGTCATGTTGGTGCCACCTTCTGAAGGTGAGAAAGACCCTGCATGGATTGGAGAGCGAATCAGTCCTTTTCTCTCTGCTGAAAATGTGACCCCTTACTCCATTGTGAATTATCTCCAAGAATCCCACTCCAGCCGTGTGTATAACTCGCTGGGTGTGCCAAGGGACCTGGAGGATTTCTGGCAGCTCCAGTCTTGGCTGCGCTTTTGCATGCTGTTCAGTTGCACTAGGAATACTCCTCAGTGAGGCGTCTTTGAATTGCAGAGCACTAGCCAGCCTCGTCTGTCATATGCGGAGATGGCTGAGGATTACCCCCGTTACCCTGATATTCATGACCTGGACCTCACACTGCTGAACCCTCGCATGATAGTGGTAAGAGTTGCCGATGGGATGGTGGTGCCCTTTCTCCTTGCGGCACGTTCTCAGGGGTACTCTAAAGACCTCTAAAAACGCTTCCCCCACCTGGGGTCCTGGATCCACTTTATACTTAATCTTACTCCCACATTCGAGTTCTGCTCTCCCTGTGCTGCTGCTTTAGGGTGAGTCCCCTATGTGTGATTAGCAACCAAAAATCCTGCACCTCTGACCTCTTAGCATGAAATACTCTTCCGACTACTTCCTGTATTTATGAAATCAGTTGCATGTTAATGGGAGAACAGTTCCTTTTCTCAGTCAAGTTGGCTTTTGGTTAGTGACTTTGAATCTCATCCTGTACTTACTGGAACCTGTTCAAAATCCCTGCCATTAGACTGGACCAGCCTGGAGGGGCTGAGAGTCATCAAGTCTACAGAGCCAAGAGCAGTGCCTTACCAGATAGGAGACTGGAGAACCAATCCCTTGCTAGATGGGGCTGAGAGTGCTCTATGGGTTAAGCCCCACATTCCAATGAGACCCTCTCCTTTGAAGGACCTGAACTTTCCCCACCCTAACAAGATACAGAAAGCCCTGCACCCTGGCCCCTTTTCAGGATAGTGTATATAGAAACCAAAGGATCCTAGAGACATGTGCACCGTCCAGAGACTTAGAACTGCAGCCAGCACTGAGTGCCTTGGCTAGCCCTCTGCTATCATCCCCTCACTTCCAAGAGACCTGAAATTCCCTTTGGAACTACCTGGTTCAAGTGACCTCGGGGTTTTCTTCTCCACTCTCCCCAGGATGTCACCCCTTACATGAACCCATCTCCCTTCACGGTCTCTCCTAACACTCATGCCTCGCAAGTCTTCAACCTGTTCAGGACAATGGGGCTCAGGCACTTGCCAGTAGTGAATGCAGTCGGAGAGGTGAGTTCTTACTGGTGCGTCCTGGCTGAGTGGGGAAGGGTATGTTGTCAGAGCTGGGAGTGACGTTTCAACCTCACATTGATGTTTAACAAACTCTTACAGTGAGCAGAATGTGACTTTCAGGGGTTAGAGAAATCTCTCTTCTCTCTATGGGTAAGTTTCACATGATTGTGACTTAATTTATGGCTGCTCACTCAAAAATATTTACTTGAGGCTGGTAATAAGGCTGTAACTTCCACCTGTCCCCTATCTGTGTCCAGCCCACATTGGCTGTTACTGGAAGTTGATGCTGTTTGATGCCTCTTCAGGGGCCTTAGTCCACTTCCGAGTGGGCAAAGGTCCACTTCACAAAAATCACCACAAGTGGTCATAACTGCCCCCTCTTTTGGCAGATTCTGCAGCATCCAAGAGCTGAATGAGTCTTGATGACTGAAAGCCCCTTACAGGCCAGGGAGTGCGCTCTTCAGGTTGGGGTTGGGGCAAATCAGGTGGGAATTTCCGGGAGCTGAGACAGTCAAGAATAGAACCAATTGAATGATCTAGGCTTGAGTTTAGTTATCTTGTGCCAATGGCAGTACCCAGAAATGCCCAGTAGGTGTCCTCAGCTGCCCAGAAATGTAGTAAGGAGTCAGCATCCGTCACTAGTCCTGGAGCTGAACAGGAAAATCCGCAAAGCGTACCTCGGACTAACTGCAGAATATATGCAGCAGGGGCCTTGCTTCTGCATTGGGTGATTGTTGCACTACTGGGTCTCTTGACTGTTGATCATGTGACATGACACAGTTGCCCCAGAGACGATACATGCCATCCTCTTATCTAACGCGTGGAGTTAGCTGAAGTGTATTTCAGGGACATCACTGGCAAGGATGAGGCTGCAACAGATTTCTCTGAATATCTGGATTTCTGCTGTTTGGACCGCAGAGCCTGCCCGTGGAAAGCAAACATTGCAAGCAAGAGCTATTGAGTGGTTTTGTGTTCTTTACTGAAAGGAACCTAGCACTGATCTGTAAATGCATCCTCATTCTGCTAAATGCCCTTGGGTGGTTCTGACATGGAATGCACTTCCAAAGGGTAAAATCTCCCGCAGCTGCTTGTGAGGCAGAGCAGCGCTCTAGGAGAAACTGGTGGTGGCTTCTGTCTGAGACTTGACTACTCATGCTGTCCAGGAACCATGTCACCTTTTTTAGCCTTAGGCCTCTGTTTTTTCTTGGGCTTCCTAGCATTTCTTGCTGCTACCTGAAGCCTCCCGTGTGACATTCCAGAATGGGGTTAATGGGCGTCTCTGTCTAGTACAGGCTCCCTAGGGTTTGCTGGCCTGAAGAGCCAGTGGAGATGGACTCTGAGGCTAAAAAGGCAATTAACAAAGTTAGCCAAAATGTCTTGGTACAGAAGAGCCTCATGCCACTGGCTTGTGGGGAGTGGCCAACACGTCTCTCGGCCTGACTCTCACCTTGCAGTGGCCCTTACAGTAAACGTTAAGCTGGGTAGGATGGGAGAGATCCTGGCTTCAATTGCCTGTGCAACTCTAGCCTGAAGTGTTCTCTGACTATGTCCTCCCTCCCCCCAGAGTTCATACTGAGCCTGGAGCTGTTCCTGGGGGTGAGGGAGGAAGGTAATGAAGACCCAGTCATGTACACTTGGGACAAGACCAGACAGACATTTCTTTGGAAGAGTGGGAGTCCAAGATCACGCTAATAAATGGCACAGAGGAGCTTTTTCCTAACGGAGACACTGAAATGTAACTAGCACAATCTAGAAATGGCTGACGTCGGGGTGACCAAAGAAGCCTGTGGAAGGTGAACTAAAAGAAACTGAGCTAGAGACAGCTTTATTCTTTTCTGCAGAAATTAGAGAGTATTAACACATTGGCCAAAAGCATTCCTCACTTTAAACACCCTTTCTTTCCAAAGGTGATGAGCACCTGCTGCTTCCAGTGATGCATTCAGCACCTCAGATATTCTGGCCTTGGAGGTGCCCAGCTGTACGCACCTGGCCTTGAAAAAGTTGGCAGCATCATTATGTAGCATGTGAAGAAATACTACCCCAAGTGTGTAGTTCTAAACCAGTTTCAGATGGAAAAGACCGTGGCTGGTGACTTGTCTGTGGCCTGGGCTACATGCAGATCTTGTTCCAATATATCTATTTTGATTAGTGGTGTTCTTTTTCTACAGATACTGTTATATTGGGACAGCCCCTAGTGTGGATGTAGATATACCACTACTGTTCCCCTTTCCATAGGGTTATAGCTATAAACGACCTTTCCATTGACATTACTACATCCACATTTAGGTTGTGCTACCATTATATTGGTATAGTTACATTGGCATCACTTTTGTGTGTAGACAAGTCCCGAGAAAGGGAATCGTATCAGAGCAGGGCTTAACTTGAACCACTTCCCAGCCCTGTCTTTTGACCAGCCCTCTCAAAGAATTGCCCATGATTTCTCCTGTTTTTTTTCCAGGTCAGCTACAAAAAACACTGCCACATCCTCTCACCTTCTAAGCTTATATCTCATAATGTGAGTCGGTGAAACTGACTCCTCTGCTTTCCTCTCTCCCCTTGCCAGATTGTTGGAATAATAACTCGGCACAACCTGACTCATGAATTTCTGCAAGCAAGGCTGAGACAGCACTGCCAGACCATCTGAACCTGCTGTCGGTACGGCTCCCTCCTTCCTCCTAGCCTGCACATGCCCTAGCTTTCTGCTTGGATGCCCGATGTCTAGGGACTCAACGGTTGGCTTCTCTCTCATGCAGTCCAGGGACCAGAGAACATCTTGCTGGGTGGAAAGTAGAGGGGCTATCTGGGTTCATAGTTGCTGGTTGGTCTCAGAGAGGTGCTTTGTTTGACTGCTCTTGGCCAGAAGCTGTCTTCTCCCTTGCCGTCTCCTTTCATTGGAAGTTGCCCTGATTCTGCTCTTCCTATAGAAATGCTTGCAGTTTTGAGGAGAAAAATAACCCTGGCTACACCATGACCCAGGTGGAGGGGAGTGCAGTGAATTTTCCCTCTCTTCTGTTGTTTCCTCCCCAGCTCTGCTGCAGCGATTCCCTTACTCACATGAGAAGGGCTCATTGTCAAGGCTGAGATCACACCCTGGACTTTGATGGTATCCTCAAAAATGAAATGGCTGGTAATTCTCGGTGGCATTAAAAATACATCTCCTTGGGAGGGGTGAAGAATTTTTTACCATCAGAGACTTGTAATTGCCCAAGTTTTTCACTCTGGCTTTGTGTTTTTCAGTTCAGTTCTTAAAGCTCCTAATTTCTTAATGTCCTTCAGGTGCTGGAATCCCTGCTATGGTTTTGTCTGACAGCAGCTGGCTGCTGAGAGCATCTGGGCAAGTCAAGAATCCAAAACAATTTGGTTCTAATTGCTGTTCTGGATTATACCGCTTACTACATCTGCAAAACAGCTTGGAAGAGAGAGAGCCCA
This sequence comes from Pelusios castaneus, assembly GCA_007922175.1. Classification (NCBI taxonomy): domain Eukaryota; kingdom Metazoa; phylum Chordata; order Testudines; family Pelomedusidae; genus Pelusios; species Pelusios castaneus. The sequence goes on from ML685891.1 coordinate 2,408,929, forward strand.
TCAACATCATTAGCTGTTGCCAATGATTCCCCTTAGAAAAGAAGCCTTTTGTAAATCAATCTCCTCTTTTCCCTGTAACACTACATTGCACCTCTTTGGAGCATTACATAGTACCCTGCTGTAGAGATCCAACGATAAACCTGGTTTCGCTCATGAGTTCTGGCTTCCAGGGGCATCTTTACCGTCAGGATGGCGGAGATGGAGGAAATCTCTTTTCTCAGCACCGGCCAGCCCTGAGCTCAGTCTGGGGAAGATTATTGCAGCACTGTTCATTTCTCTTGGTTTGATGGAAGAAGGGGTGATGAGGACTGCTGCCAAAAAGAAGGGGCTCTGGGAGGTTGACTGCCAGCCAGCCAGCCAGCCAGCACTGCGCAATGTGGGATTTGGCAGGGCTGTCTGCAGCTCTAAGACTGGGGATATTTGTCGCAACAGCAGAATCACCTGAAGGGTAAAGTCAGCACTTAAAAGCCAGTCACAGCCAGTCTGGCTCTCTAGCAGGTACCATCCTGGCTGGCACCTGTACTGTTCCAGCAGGCTCCTGCCCTTGTGGGTTTTGCGCTCAGATAACTTGGTGGAAAGCCAGCCTCATGCCTTCAGGGGCTACAGAACTGATTGGCTTGGTAAAGCACAGAGCATTTTTGCTCACTCTGCAACTGGTCCAGCTAACCCAGGGAAGCTTCCCACAGCCTTCCTACCAGCCCGCCTGTCTGTTAACCTGTTCCATGCCATACCGGGCTTTAGCTAATTGTGGAAGGAGTTGCTGTTTTAGGAGTCTGTTTTGTTTCAAAATGGAGCCATCTTGAAGCCAAGCATAGATGGATTGCACAAACTGTATTTTCTCATGTCAGCTGCAGAGTCTGGGATCTTCAAACTGAGTGTGTCTGGGGAAAGCTGTACGTTTCCCTGCTGGGGCTGTACTTGGGATGGCTGGGGCAGAGGTTGCTGTGCTCTGACTTCTCTAAGTTACGAGGAGGTAGGGTGTGCATCATGCAAGTGCCACAGAGTGTATCTTTCGTTAAGCAAGGCTCTTTTAAGAATTGGAGAAGCTTTCCCCTGCAGCTCAGGTTGCTGGGAGATTCTGGGTGACTGAGTTGGTATAGGGCCCATCCGGGTTTTGTTTTATTTTGGGGGGTTGGTGTTGGGATATCTATACCATAAATAGAACCAAGCCATGGGATCCATTTGCAATTTTGTGTTGCAATTAGGAGATGACTGTCATGTCTACACTACAGACTGTAACTAGCCAAGGAAAAAGAAGCTCCCATGACTCCATTACGACACGTATAGTGGCAAATGGGCTGCCGAAGTGCAGGGCAGGGCTCAGCTATGTATTGGCTTATTCACTTTGAAGATTTTCTTTAGTCATCTCCAGTGAAATCTATAAAACCCATCTTTGGGGCTTGTCTTTTCCTTGCTCTGATTTCTACCTCCTCTCTTCCTCCATCCCCCAGGAGACTTGACAGCAGATTTTTTCCTGGGAAGCTGTGCTCCTCCCCAAGTCTGGAGTGCAGATCTTGGCCCATCGTATGTATTGTGCTAAGTGGAGAGGAAGGAACATTGCTTATGTTGTGCATAACTTGGCTTCAGCAATTGACTTTCACACACCTGGGTCCATCTGGTTAAAGCAGATGCCATCTGAGTTCTGCAGTGCAGCCTCTCTGGGGTCCTGTGTGGCTGAGGTGCTTGGGGTGTGTTCTCCCTTCCCCCCCAGCTCATGGCAGCAGTTCAGTCTCCTCCACAATTCCAAGTAGCATATATTTAGGGTAAACTTCTGGTCAGTCCAAATGTGTGTTGACCCCTTAGCTCCCCAGAGTGATGTAAAGGCACCTTACCAGGGCCAACACCTATCTTGTACCCCTTTCACTTGGATTCTCTAGCTATGTTGGGTGTGACACCATCCAGCTTCTCAGGGCCCATCTTAAAGAGGGCTCTCTCTTAGCTGCCCAGGCAGTTCTTCGGGGAGATCTTTGGTTAAAGGAGTCTAAATGACTATCAAGTGTTTTGGCTTTGGCTTGTGCTTTTAGGGTGCCTTATTCTACATAAGTTGACGAAGGGTCTTCAGCCTGTTTTACCCATATATAGACTTGTGCTTTGGGGCAAGGACCAAGTACTGGCTTATGTGGCTTGTTAGAAATGGAACTAGTCCAGGAAGCTCCAGGCCATGCCCCTCTTACTTGTTTTGAACCAGCTTCCATGCGAAAAGGTTCTGGCACCTGGACAGTCCTGAAGTGCAGTAAAGTAATCCCAGTTCATTAGGTCACCCTAGAGTTCTGGCTTTTAAGACACAAACCACAAGATGTGAACTGTGCTGAGACAGGCCCCATCCTGTACACCCTCTGTTTATCTCTTCATAAGCCCTGTGGGAGTTCCTGACCCTCTATTCAGATGCTACATGAGCATTCACTTCCCCCCCCCCCCCCCCCCAGCCAGCCCAATAAAATAGGGCTTGTTAATTTCATATCAGTTGCCTTCAGCCAGTCATGTCCTGTTTATTCAGCGCATGAGCGTGGCAGTATATTTTGCAATGCCATGTCTTGGCCTCACTCATGAGTCGTGGAGCGAGGAGCTCCAGGCAAACCAGCCTGAAACACCTTGCTGAAATGTGTATGGGCACCAGCCAGGCCTTCCCTTGAGAAAACTGAGAGACTCCAGCCAGTGCCCAGCAATACTGGCTCTGTCTAAGCATCCAGCTTCCTAACAACCTCCAGCTAGAGGAAACAGCTTCCTTTCACTGCTGCAGCCAGGAGAACGTAACTCGCCACAGTGGGACTCTGCCAGCCCCTTTAAAAGGAAATCCACAAATGGATTCTCCTGCTGTGCTCAGCAATGCTGCATATTTGGCCAATAGCAGAGAAAGTTGCTCTTTCTGAAACAATGTGGGGGTGGAGTCCTGAGATGCAGCATAGCCAGCGGTCTCATGTCTGCAGCTTAGGACAGGTGCAAAGGACCTCAGATCTTCTCTTCTGTCGAGACTTCACTGACACTGAACTCTTCTTGCAAACTTTAGCTGCTGACGGATAAACCACTTACAAAGAAACTTCAGCCTAACACAGGTGCTGGTGATTCTTATCAGAGTCAAACAAAGGGATAGAGTCTACTCAGTGGGTGAGTATTGATGGCAAAGCTCAGGCTAGTAGAGGGTTCTGTCTCCTGCTGCCTGGGGTCCTGTGCAGTGTTACTGGTTCCCGCGCATTCTTAACTCCTTTGTAATGTGAGCCCGTCCAAGGGCAGCCACTTATCATTTTTTTTTGCACTGTTTTGTTACGAGATGACGTAAGCTAATTTCACAGTGTATATAAACTGTATTTTTTTTAAATTTGTATGAATCTATTTTTTATTTGAACTTTGGCACTTCGGATGTAGTCCTGTAACCATAACATGTCTGAGAGTAAAGTGTCTTCATGTGTGTCCTTCTGCAACTGCTGGGCCTCGTGATCTTCCTCTGCCTTGTATTGTTTGTTTACACTTCTTATTTATTGATTTTTTTTTTTCTTTTTTATCCCAATAATAAAAATGGTTGAACATCCTTAAACCCGAGAAGGCGTATTTTCAGGTAGAAAACCGTAAGTGCTGCTGCTATAATCTTTCTGAGCTAGGGCCCTTGACTAGGGCAGAAGGCATGTTTCGGCATGGTACAACTAACTCCGATTCCTACCGCTTCAAGTAAGTGGTGGATCTAGATCCATTATCCTCTGACGGGCCACTGCCAGCTGCTTATGAGAAAGGAGGACTCCTACCCATGGGTGACTTTTTCCTCTTCACCCGTTCCTCTGCGTTAGAGATCAGAATTTCATTTATGGGTGGAACGTGCTTGTCCTCTTCAAACCCAGTTTATATTTTAATCTTAGCGAGTGTAATTCTGGAAAATAAACAAGGCGTCCTGTGGCACTTTTAAAAACTAACAAATTTTTTTTATCGCATGAGCTTTTGTGGGAGAAAATCCCACTTCATCAGACACTGTCTGTGCCACAGGACTCTCTTGTTTTGCTGACCTAGACTAACATGGCTACCCCTTTGGAGCTTGTAACTCTGGAGGCTCTTACCACCCTGCTCGCTGGTTACTCCTCCTTAGAATCCTGCCAAACTTGTGCCCCTATGTTAATTTCAACTGCAGCTGATCCCTCCCTTTATAGACCTACTTCTGTACTTGGTGACTTGATGGAAGAGCTTTGCCATTGACTTCTGTGGTGACAGGATTGCTTCCTACTGCAGTGGAGATGATATTCTGCTTCCTTAGTTCATCTCCTGTCCCTGTCCAGTCAGTTTATAAAGATGATCTATACGGAAGTAAGTACCAGCTATTTTCTTAGCAGAGCTAGGGTTCTGGTAGTGTTGGTGCCCTAATGTCATCCATAGTGCATCTCGCTCATATAGAAAACAGGAGCTGAAATAAAACTCAGTTTAGTCTGTCCCAACCACAGCTGATGCCTAGGGGGCCTCTTAAAATGTAATTAATGGAGAGGGCAGTGGCAACGGTAGTCTTCCCCCACCCCACCCTTGTATGAGTAACTCCCTTTCCCGTACTCTGCATCCTATGAGACTCTAGTGCTGTGCATTTGTTTCTTTAATTTTACACAGTATATGGATGCTGCACTCTGCCTCCCTCTGAGTGATCAACCTCTATGCCTGCTGCCAAGAGCAAATGCCTCTGCTGTTGCCTGGGTAATTTCTAGGGGAAATTGGTACCAAATTTCTTCCATTGGCAGGGAACAGCTCCAGTGGCTGGGCCCAAGGGACTGATGGGGAAACAACTTCCTTGGGGCTGGGGAAGTGCAAAATTTGGTTTAGTGACTATGGGCTAAAAAACTACAGCTGTTCCAGCTCCTTATTTCTTCTGCTTCCACTCAGTTTGGAGTCAGGGAAGACACTGGCTTAGGGGGAGAGGAAGCTCCTTCATTCAATCCATTCTTATTCCTTGTCACAAATGCACTGTCATGGGAAGGGAGGTGGGAGTGGGAGCCACCTCGTCCTCTTATAAGTGAGACATTGCACTTGCTTAGATGTAAAGTAAAAATGAGGAAACAAGTTCTCCTCCTCCTGGAAGGGAGCCCAGCCAGCCCTGTGTTATGGGACATCACTTGACAGCTCAGTGCAGCTGCAGTTTACCTTCTGTCAAAAAGATCCCCAGCTGCCAGCAGGTGTGAAACACCCCAAACATTTGGCTACAGCACTGCCAGCTTAGGGACTCTGCTGAGGGCTCAGACTTGGATGTGGAGGGGGGAGGGGTTATTTCAGAGAAGTTTCTTGCTGGGAGTGGAGAGGAGTAAGCGGGTTGTTGATAGCTCTTTGCCTTTGTACAGCACACAGTTGAGTTAATCTAGCAGCTATAATATAAGCTCATTACATCCAAGAACTTGTTAGGAGACCCCAGTACCCTTAAATTGTGTATATGTAACAGATGCATTAATGCAGGCCAATGAGCTTTTGCATATGAACTGCATTTTTACACACACAGACAGATCATGCAGACTGTGGAAAAATTAAGCCTAGCCTTTTATTGCATGCATTTATTTGATAAACAGACCTGCACTACTTTCTGTCCACGGTGCTGAAATCTAGGCTGGAATTCTTTTCAGTGGCAATGGGCTAAAATTATCCTTTTACTCTTACACATCAGGAAGAAAACCAACAACCTGTACGTAGTCTGACTCATGGTGCAGGGGGGTGGGGAAGAGGCAAATTATTTACAAATAGGTGAAGACCAATGGCAGCTCAGCTTTGCCTACTCTACCGGCTGTAGCACAAGTTACCGACGAGAGTTGCTTAGAGGATCCGGTTGACTTTGGAAGAGCTTTGCTGTTCAGAGGTCCAAGGAAGCTCAGGAGTGCCCCATCTCCAGGGTCAGCTTCAAAACTGAAGGAGAGAATAGAAGACAAGTGGATGTAGGGGTGATACATATCTCTTTACTCTTTGGGGAGAGGAGGGGTATTGTTTGTACTATTGGAGCATGACCTATTGGTGAGTATGCTCCAGGTGTGGAACTTCGGCTCAAGTATTTCAGCGTATGCTTGTAACTCTCAAAAGCCCAGGTTCAATCACCAGTGTGTTGCTCAAGAAGGCGGCCATCACAATAGCACCTACACGGCGATTGGATTCCTGGTGTGGTAGATGTTATCCAGGCCCAGAAGAAATTACTGCTCTGAAGAGCTTACTGTCTAAAATTTAAAACACAGGGCGGATGGAGAGTGGGAGAATTATCCCCATTTAACAGATGGGGAGTTGGACTACAGCGAGAGGAAGTCACTCAAGGTCACCCAGGAAGTCTGGGGCAGAGCCAGGATTTGACCCCAGATCTCCTGAGTCCCACCACTCAATGCTCCTTGCTCTTAAAAAAAAAATGGTTTGAATCTGAATGGATACATGCCCTGGTTTTAAAGGGTGAATAAAGACAGGAGCAACTTGACCAGCTACTGGTGCTGCAGAAGCCATTCCATTGAGAAGTCCAGCAGCGTTGTTTTCCTCCTGTTCCCTTTCCCCCATCTGTAGCTGGGCAGCTGCAGTTTTAAATTTTTGGGCTCCCTCTGCCTGGAACCCATCACAAGAGCGGATGGAAGCAGTTTCCTTTCTAGTAGCTGATTTAAATTTGAGTGTAGCCTTCCCCTGGTTTGTGATGAGCTGGGATCTCAAAGTGGTGGAAAGGTACCACATTGTGCCAGCTGCTGCACATGCCAGAAGATGGCTACTTGAGCTGACTGGGTAGAGCATGGCTAATACAGGACTAAGATGCGGGTATGGTGATTAAAGCATAAAGGTTTAAATCCTCAAATTGCATAAAAAGCAACAAGGCAACGGACTTGTTTAGTGTGGTTCACAGGAGGCTAATGGTGACTTTTTCATCATTACAAAGAGTTACTGTGTCAGACCAGGACCTTGAAGACACAAATTCACTAATGTGATGACTGCCATCAGTGCAGACAAAGCCAGGTGCGTTCAGCACTGTGCTTCTCACTGGGACTGGGGCATAACCATTATAAGGTACCGTGATGCTGGACAGAATGTGCCCAGCTCTATGCTGATTGCAAAGTTGGCAGCCTCAGGCTCGTTGACTCTCTGCGGCTGTGATCTAACTCAGTAAACATTGCATGGCGGACATGCCCTGGGAATGGTGTGCTAACATTAAGAAAAGGTCACGTTGAGTCTGAATAGTGAGGGAGAGCGATCTGTTAAATAGCAGATATCTCCCATGGGAAGAAGAGGTAGAAACCCCTCGGTTTAGATTATAAAAGCTGGACCGGGCAGAATACTAGATGTTGAAGGGTGACGATGCTGCACTGACTCCTCCCGCCCCCCCCAGGAGATGGGCTTTGATATTTTATGATCCTTATGGTGGAAAATTCCATTGCCCTGGAAAGGATTCTAGCTAGGGTGGTTTCTAGGGCACCCATCACATTGGTGTCTGAGTGCACCACTCTAAGGTGTTACGTGTTCGTACTGCAGTACGTCATATTAAATTAGGGAACTTAATTCTATCAACAGCCATAAAAGGAGAGTCTTCACTATTGTTTCTAGAAATTAAAATGCCCTAAAAATTAAAAAAAGACATGAGAGGATGCCACCCATGCGCTGTTAGTTTGGAGAGCAAAGCATATTTTAAGTCCTGCTTTTTAAATTATCCTGCTGAACATGCAGCACAAGAGCAAGAACGTTAGGGTGGGAGATCTCTCAAAACCCATCATACATCTTTTTAACCTGGACCAATCAGTCCACCTGTGACTTCCTGGGAACTCTGGCTGGAGAGCAACATTGCGTCCTCCTTACAAACTAGAGTATCCAGTCCCCCCGCGGTGCTTGAGTAGCTCTGTTCATTCCCTCTCCCTCTTACCCTGTAGCTGTTGCATCCAAGTCCGCTCTGGGTTCCTATTCTATCTAGCCGTTGGCCGAAGCAATCCGAGAACCTTCTCATGCTGCGTGGCGAGTTGAGCAATGCTCGCAGTTTGCTCTTCAGGCTGGAAGAAGGTTTCTCGGGCAGCTCCCAGCTGCTACGCCCATAGGCCAGGTCTTCTCTTTGAGGTCTAATGTATTCGCCATTCCAGGGAGCAAGGGGATGTGAGACATCACCTGGGGTTTCCTCATTCTTCTCATTATATCCTTGGGACAGACCTACATCTGCTTCTTCGGGTGGGAGCTTGTCCTCCAGGCGATCCAGCAGGGTCTGAAATGCAGAGAGGGAGTGGGGGAGATAGTGTTACCCTCAAGGGTGGAGTGAATGATGAAGTGGTGCACAACTTCCCCGCTCCCCTAGCCCTAGGTTGCACTGTGATGCCTGCAGTCCTACCTTGAAGTCAGCAAGTTCAGAGATGGAAGCTGAGCTGTATATGGGATGAGCTTTGACTCTTTGTTGGGGCTTCATGTTGAACAACAGTAGCAGCAGCAGTGGGAACCTGAGGACAGCAGTAGTCAACGCGCCCATGCTGTGATCTAAGTTCTTCGCTCGTGTTTTGCCCCCTCCCACTATGGGCTGTGGTCTTGAGCTTGCTCTTCTTATACAGGCAGAGTTGGAAGGAGTCACGCCCAAGGAATGAAGCCCGCCACATTCTGTCACTTGCCCGTGATAAAGGATCTGAGATGGAGCTGGCAGAAGATTCCCTTTTAAAGTTATCAGTTGGCTGGCTGGCTGTCAGTGGGGTGCTGAAGGTTCAGTGGCTCCAGTGGGAATGACAGTGCGAGGATCGCAGCTGTGAGGGCCGCATTCCTGTTGATGTGTCTCAAGCGGTTTCACACTTCAAAGGTGTGAGAGAAGCACCAAAAAACATCCCCCTTTATCTCTCAGCAGCGCCTCCGGATTCTTGTTTCTTAACAATGGAAACAATGAGGCAAGTGTTGGACAACTGGCCAGCAACCCTCGAATGGGCATGGTGGTGGTGTCCAGATATGTGAGGGAGGCACTGAGAAAGGACATTCCTAGTGCAGGAGACGTGGCTGCAAAGATGCCATTAAAACCAATGTCCTAGATGTGTGGGCCAGAGCCTCAACTGATGTAAATTAACACAGCTCTTTGGGGCCGGCTCTATGGAGATTGGCTGAGGGCCATTAATTCCCACACCAGCTGAGAACCTGTCCTCTCTTAGGGTGCATCTACACTTGAAAATTAAGTCAACTTAAGCTTGCTTAAGTCGACTTAATTACCCCACGTCTACACTACAGTTTCCTTAAGTCGACTTAAGCAGCTGCTTAAGTCGACTTAAGAAAATTCAAAGTCGACTTTATAACACCTGGTATAAACTCGACTTTGAGGCTTAAGTCGACTATTTAAGTCGACTTAAGCCAGTGTAGACGTGGGGTAGCCCTAAGTTGACTTAGTCGACTTAGGGCGTGGGTCCCTTCTTGCCGGGACCACTCAGGTCCCGGCAAGAAGGGACTGTAGGGCTCGCTTCCTTCTTCCCAGGGTCTGCGCTCCAGCACATCAGCAATTGCCGTGCTCCAGCTGTTTAGAGAAGCCCCCTAAACAGCTGGAGCTTGGCGCCGGCCATTGCTGCGCTCCAGCTGTTTAGAGAGGCCCCCTAAACAGCTGGAGCTTGGGCCGGCTATGAGGTAGCGCGGGGCTTCCTTCTCGCTGGGACCGCGCAGGTCCCAGGGAGAATGGAGTGTGGGGCTTTCTTCTCGCCAGGACCGGTCCCCCCGAGATCCCTTCTTGCCGGGATCCCTGCTCCAGCTGCCCGCTGCTGAGCAGCTGAAGCATGGGACTCCGGCTCTTCCTCCTGGCCCAGACCACTTGGGTCCGAGGAAGTTCTCCCTGGGACCCGAGTGGTCCAGGCTAGGAGGGTTCCCTTCTGCCCGGGACGTGGGAAGTCCCGAGCAGAAGGGAGCCGAGTGGTCCAGGGCAGAAGGGAGCTCCATGCTCCCTTCTCCCCCGGACCGCTCAGGGGCTTGCTGCTCCGGGGAGAGCCAGTCCTGTGTGGGGCTGGCTCTCCCTGGAGCAAACAAGTCAACTTAGAGAGTCCAGTGTGGACTCTCTAAGTCGACTTAATAAGGTCGACTTAAAGTCGACTTACTAAAGTCGACTTTTTAAAGTCGACCTTAATTCCCCAGTGTAGACATAGCCTTAGTCTGTCTAATCCTTCCAGACACAGAACAGTTCACCACACCTTTCATTGTGATGACAGGGCTTCCAGCTCTTATTTCCTGAAGGCTGGGATTTCATTCAAGAGTTATGCTAGGAGAGAAGATGGGAAAGGGGAGCAAAGTGTGTGGGAGACAAGAAAATTCTCAATCACGCTTTTCAAAAAGACCCAGCATCCTTTTTTGAGCTAAGATTGCACTGCAGGAGTGAGAGAGGTGTGCTGAATGCCAGAGCAATTTCATGTTTCAGACCAATGTCTGGAACTGGAATCCACAAACTGAAGGACAAGACACCATTAGTTTCTTAATTTCCTTTCACATTTACCACTAGAGTACATTAGGAAGTGACTCAGAGACATTATAATTGCATTTAAGGCGGAGTCAGGCGTCATTACAGCAAGGGATGGGGGATGCTGTAGGACTGAGCCTGATGGCCAGCTGCATTAGGGTCCCTTTGGGACCTTAATAAAGGACTGGGACCTCTCTGTCTCGGTCAACCTCTTTGGTTGAGAACGTTTCTCTCCCTCTCAAGGTGTCATGTGTGCTGATGTTTATAAAGCATCCTCAGATGCGGAAGGGAAGATATTTTCAGACACTGCTTGTGTTGCTGTGCTAAATAGTTTTTTGGACTCTATCTGCTGTCCCTGTTTGTACCAGCAGCCCTTGATTGGTGGTGGTCGCTGTTTGCCCCAAAGGCAGGCTGGGCAGGGTGTTTACAGTTCCAAGCTACGCTGAATACCTCTCAAAGGGGCACACCCCTTGCAGTGGGGCCAACCTTTATGCTTTTCAGAGGAGTGCTGTTTGCCCAAGGGCCCGACTGCCCTATTAGTGCCTGATCTTTATCTGTGTTTTCAATCCCTGATGAATAGCCTCACAAGACAGACCTAGCTGTTTTCCTTTGAGGGGATCTCGTTAGAGTAGGGCTGAAGTGCAGTGGGGAACTTGCCCTGTGCCCAGTAGATCTGTCCTGTGATTTCAATCTGTTACATCATGTGAAACCCTTTGTTCACTCCTGCTCTTCCCCTAACCACCTCTGAAAGGCGCCTCTGTGAGCGTTTTCCTGAATCTCCAAGTGCTGGCAGCTTCTACAACACCCCTGCGCCCATGCCAGTTAACTGATGAGTTCAGATGGGGGGGAGAGCAGTGAATAGGACTCAGTGCTTATTGCAGGGCTCATACTCTATCCCTGGAATGCATCCCAGCAGCAGGGACTTTAAAATGTGATGCACACGTGCTTACATTGGCCTCCTTATCCAGGCATGTGTTCCAGCTCCCCACCAAAGGCCCATGTGGCATGGGAAGGGCAGCTGGGGGCAATGAGTTTTTTTTTGTGCATACATGTACCGTACTGCTTAAGTAAAAGCAATGCAAGCCCAGTGCTCAACCACAGTGGAAGCCTATCCAAGAGAGCAGGGAACACTGGTGTCCCAGTGGATTGCATGTATGCCTAGAACGCCCACTCTGAGCTGATTCATAAGGACCCTGCCCTGTGCTGTTTCAAGTCTCCTTTCATCACTCACCTCTGCCATGGTGCCTCTAAAGAATCAGCAGGCTGGCGATGGCTAGACAGTGCAGGCCGTCAGTGAGGTGCATAATTTAAATAGAAACATTTGTCTGTAAAATGAGGTCTTTTTGCATCTCTCTCTCTCTCTCTTTTTACTTTGACTTCTTAGCTTGTAAACTCTTTGGAGCAAGGACTGTGCTTTCATATGTATACATATGTACAGGACCTGGCACTATGGGGCCTTGATCCGGATTGGGCTTCTGGGACCTATCTCACACAGTATAAAGTAAGAAGAACAACAAAGGTTGGGCTTGAGCAGCGTGGGGGTGCTCTTGTGGGGTCTCAAGATGGAGACTTGCTAACGAAGGGGCTTTGTTACACATGTCACTGCATTCTCTAGCTAGCTAGGCACCCATCAGCATGGTGTGTAGCTGTCAGGCGGAGAGTCTGGCATTGGTCCTAGCACCTTGTCCTGAGATGTGCTGCACTGGAGCTGCTGAAGGAGGTGTTCTGCTAGCTAAGGCCAGCAGAGACTGGGTTACCATTTTCAATCTCGGGTGCTTAAATCCCATAGACTGGAAGTGGCCTGATTAGCAGAGGTTCTTGATGTCCTGGTTCTCCCCCTGAGGTAAGTGGAGGCTGCCGGGCATCTGCACCTTTGGAAGCCAGACCATTAATATTCAGGTGCCCACATATAGATTTAGGAACCTGGCTCCAGGCAGCCAGGATTGAAAATGGTGACCCCAGGTATCAGAGAGGTGAGGAAATCACTTTTATTTGTTGGTGAGTGAGACAAGCTTCAGCGTTTACAGAGTTCTTCTTCAGGTCATCTTCTTCAATGCCTTGCTTGATGGGATGTTGTTTGAAGTTCTCCCGAGGGGTTGATTTGTTATTTAATTAACAGTTAATTGTTATTTAAAAGAGTGTTTGCAGCCAGGGAATGAGGGGCAAAGCAATGATTCTAGGTCACGTTTGAGGAGGATCCTTTGGAAGTGGGTGTTGGGGATAACCCATAAAGAAAGGATTGAGAACTCCCAGATCTAATGTGAGCAAACAGGCAGGGAGATGGGATACCAGTGTAGGCAGAGCCTGCATTTACATAGAGACCCAAGCTGAAGAAAGCCTGGCCTTGCTAGACTGAATCACTGACTGCAGAGATCCCCGGCCCTTGCACTGGAGAGCAGTCGTTAAGTCCCATCTGTATCCTTACGCAGAGACAGTATTGAGGATTGTCTTCAAGCCCTTCGTCACTAGTCACATAAGACAAGATGAAATGCAATTCAGTCTCCGTTTATGTACATATGGAAGCAACAGAGGGAACCCAGAAAGGGGAATGCTTGGCAAGCGCAAGCTAACTGAGAGTGGTAAATGTGAGTGCAAGGAGCCAAATAAACCACTGCAGCCTCTCTACTGTCCAGCCAGGAATTTGCAGCAAGTCAGGGCCTTTGGCTTGATCACTTTGTGCTGATGGTTCATCCTCCTCTGCTGCAGCAGCTGGACATTTTTGCCGAGGGCGAAATCCTAAATGATGGCACGCGAAGTGCCCTCTTACTTCAGCGGAACCAGGGTTCCATCCTTTGAGTTATCCAGTGGAAAGTCACCAGTGGATGCTCATCTCCCCCCAGTGGATCCAGTGATGCCTGGCTTGGAATAGGAACACAGTCAGGTACATAAAGTGTCAGCTGTTTGAGGCAGGCAGCAGCATCTTGCTCTGTGTTTGAGCAGCACCTAGCGCAATGGGCCTCCTGCCTCTTACTGCTATTGCAGTACAAATAACAATCATGGCCCCAGTGCCAGACTCCCCCTTAACTATTTGTGCAACTTTAGTGAAAACTGCTAGACAGAGCCCTAGAGATTGAGCCCTTTTGAGCCTCTGAGCTGGCAGGCCATAAGCAGCAGGATTATTCTGCTCCATTCCTGCCCATGTGTCTCAGCTCTGACCCAGAGCCTCTCCCTAGAGGTGAGACAAGAGTTCAGTCTCTTTGGGCCTCTTCAGCCCTGGGGCTCTCTGCTCAGACTGCCAGTTGTTGTGGTGGGGTTCGTGCGGTGGACACACATCCACTGGGAAGTGGAGTGGGACCTCCTCTGTATGGGAGGCAGTGTGCGCCAAGGGCTGAGACTCATGAGCCCGGGTTTCATTCCCAGCTCTGCCACTGGCTTGCTGGGTGACCTTGGGCAAGTCACTGCCCTGCTCCATGCCTCAGTTTCTCCAGCTGTTATATGGGGATAATGATGCTGCTCTCCTTTGTAAAGTGCTTTGGACTCTGCTGATGAAAAGCCCTACATAAGAGCCAGGTGTGATCATTATATGCCTGCCCAGAACAACCATCAGGGAGGCAGTTTCAGCTAGGCTAAATCCAGGAACCTAAAATGCTGAAGCTGCCTACAAGTTTTTAAAAACAAGCCCTAATTGTCCCTACACAAAGGCTCTTGTAGACCAAAAAAAAAAGGGGGGGGGGAATAGAGTCAGGAGGCAATTTAAGATCCTGCCGTATAGTTTAAATTTGTGGTGAAGAGCACAAAGTGCAACTCAGGAGAGAGCAGAGATCTTGGTGGGAAGGAATTAGTCAGAGTGAATTGCAGCTACTCAAGTGGCTGGGTTTTTGTTTGTTTCAGGGCTGGAAAAGCACAGGGAAGAGACTTGAAAAAACCCCAAAAAAACCTTCCAGAGTCACAAGGGACCATCTATATTTTCGAATATGCTACAAACCCAATAACACTGGTCTACTCTCTATATTGTATCTTTCACCCATCTATCTGAACTTGGTTAATTCTTCCTCAAAACCCCTCTTTCAGGAAGGAAAAGTATTAATGTACCTCCTTAAGATGGGGAAAGTGATGTACAGACCAGGGAAATGACTGTCCCAAAATACTCATGGGATCAGGTTTGAGATCCCTAACCAGTAGAAAACATGGCCATTTTGGGGGCTGATCCTCTCTAGAACAGACCTGGGCTATGTCTATACTAGAAAAAGTTAGATCGACTTTGTTAAGTTGACTTAATAAGGTCAACTTTAAGTCGACTTAAAGTCGAACTTATTAAGGCGACTTAACAAAGTGGTTACCCCGAATGGGGACTTAGTAAATTGACCTAACCGCCCTTAAGTTGACTTAATACAGTCGACTTAAGGGTTAATCCATGTCCACACTGTGCTTAAGCTGACCTCAGGAATCGACTTAACGGTTAGGTCCACATAACTGACAGTTCTTACTAAGTCGACCTAAGCTTTCATTAAGTTGACTTAAGGAATTTCTTAAGTTGACTTAATGAAAGCCCTGTGTGGACAAGGAGTAATTTAGGTTGACTTAAGGCTACTTAAATCAACCTAAATTGCCAGTGTAGACATAGCCCATGAACTGTCTGGGTCAGATCACTGCATGCCATTTGACTCCATTTAGCAGTTTTGCTTGTGCCAAGAACCTAAGTGGCTAATGCCCTTGGTCGGTAAAATCCATCAGTGTCAACATTTTTCCTGTTTCATATTTTCCAAGCTTTCTCTTCTCAGGGGTGCCGTGTTCAGAACCGGCTCAGACATTCCCCTAGGCAGGTTTTGCAGCTTGCTGTGTTTATATGTATAGCAATAAAAGCCCAGCCCCAGCAAGATGCTTTTCCTAGACGGCATCCTCTTGCAATCTGGTTCTCCCAGACAGCAGGGTCTATTAACATAATACCCACAGCAAACACAGACTTGTTCCACCAGGAACTAGCTGGTTGCCAATGCTGGAGCCATCTGGCTGTAGGTCAGGCAGCTTAGACTCTTCCTTCTATCTTTAGCACAGTCCACTGACCTCATTAGTTTTTTGCCCCTTAGGGGGTTGGGGAGGCTGACAGGGGAGGACTAATTTTCAAAGCCTTGATGTGTCTTCAGAGGTTTTGCTTGACTGGGTGAAATGCAGGTCCCACAAGGGTGGGATTTATCGCAAGAGCAGGAATTGTTATTACCTTTCCTTACACTGGCGCTCCTCCGGTGGAGTCGGTCTGGTGGATGGTGCTGGTTTCTCACAGCTCCTCCCTATCTCCCTGCTGGTGGGCGTGAATGAACAGGACAGGACTGTTTATTGAATGCTTTCCTCTAAAAGAAATGTCAAGTAGGCCTTGCACTTCATATTGCCCACTGAGAGCCTGCTCTTATGCTCATGGACAACAATGGCAGACTTACCCAATCAGTCCAATGGGAGCAGGACCTGGAAACAAGGCATCCCTGTGAAGAGGTAAGGACATGACTCGTGAAAAAGTGCCTCACGACTGCACTGGAGAATGAAGTCCCCAGGGCAGGAGCAGCAGTAGGGCCAGCATCTTCCACACTGTCCCTCCTAAACAGACCAGGAGCAATTACTCTAGGGATGAAAATGGAGTTTACTCACCAACTTATGCTTGTCAGCTCCATGGGGATTGTTAACAAGAGAGGTGGGAGGCCAGGCTGTCTCACTGAGGAAGCAGGGGAAGGGAGTATAAAACCATTTCATAGGATAGGGAGCGGGGCTATTCTCAGTGGTAATAGAGGACAGGAAAAGGAGCAGTGGTTTCAAGTTACAGCTGGGGAGGTCGAGGTTGGATATTAGGAAAAACTTTCTCACTAGGAGGGAGTGAAGCATTGGAATGGGTTACCTAGGGAGGTGGTGAAATCTCCATCTTTGGAAACTTTTAAAGCCTGGTTAAACAAAACCCTGGCTGGGGTGATTTAGTGGGAGTGGTCCTGCTCTTAGCAGGGGGTTGGACTAGATGACCTCATGTCCCTTCCCAACCTAAGATTCTATGATTCTATATAATATTTCCAGCAGGGGGTGTTCTCCCCCAGGCTCTGCCCACAAACCAAAGTCCATCCACTGGTGACACCACCACAGTAGTTTGAGCAGTTCCTCATAACATACCTGACCATCTTCTGCAGGAGTGCATTCAGCAGCAGCAAAGTAGTCAGGTGATGTCTGAATTATTCTCATCATGAGGATGCAAACTTAATGCACCATTGAGACCAACAGGGGGCAGTTCAGTGCTATCACAAAGGCTGTCAGCAGACTCAGGCAGATGTCACTGCTTCAGCTACACTCAATCCACAATCTGAAAGTTTTAAAATGAAATCTCAGATTCTGGATCACAAAATGGCAATCTCTCCCCTCCTCACTGTTTTTCCCCTCCCCCCCAAATCCTGGTAGTTCTATCACTGTGATCCAGTCCAATTTGACCCCACCAGAAAAGAATTAAAAGCTTTCATTCAAAAACCAAATACACATCTGTGATACAAAGTGACCAGCTGACTCATCATTTTGTTTGTATGAACAATCTACATCTTATATGCATCTTCTTTAACTGACATGTCCAGAACAAAATGGCCACCCAGCTCTTAAACTACATTTCCCAGAACACCAGTGGTTTAGGGTCAGGGGTCACACACTCCTTTCCAGGTATAAGAGCCCCAGCCTGGTTCTGTAGCTGTTATAGGATGTTTCTGCTATCAAGATGATAGTAAAGGAATGAAGCAATGTTGCACCAGCTGATGGTCCCATGGCACAGTCAGTCACATAATCAGCCTTACCAACATAACAAGGTACCTTCTTGACAATTAATGCAGGGTTTGGGTGGCCTTATGTAACTGGTCTCATATTTACTCTTCCCAGCAATAATGCCTTGGCACTCAAACCTGAAGGAGATAAATTGTGGAACTTTGTCTGTTTAATAGGCAGATAATTAATTCCCTAGCCTATGCTCTTCAGTTCAGAGCTATCACATTGTAGCTGCCCAGACTAGTTGTAGACCCTTGTATGGACAAAGAACACTGCTTTCATACTGTTACATTATATTATTGTCTCGCTGCCATGCATGGCCTTCCATTGGAGATAATGTTACCAATGTGGAGTGGGCGGGAAGAAAACACTCTTTCCAACATGTAAATTGCATGGCTTTAGGCTTGTTGTTGAATTGGGGCAATGTACCACTGCCCAGTATGTTACTGATCTTCCCGGTAAGAGTTATTAGACCAAATGCAGCTGGGGATAAGTGGGTGCAAGTCCCAGGGCAGTCTTTGTGCCAATGAAATGGTAACATAAAGGATGTCAGTTATACATTGGGGACAGCCGGTCAGAAACCTGGTGTAGGTGGCAGCGTCAATGAGAATCAACTTTCTTTAGGCAAATAACTGAAAAGTACTATTGCAAACCATTATTAGAAGTAGTAGTTTTAATTAAGGTTGGCTGATTTAACTCCTAGTAAGATCTATTTTTTTAAATTGCATTTATTTAAGTCAATCCATGCTGCTGTTACAGAATATGACTAGGGATTTAGTTGGGGTTGGTCCTGTGCTGAGCAGGAGGTTGGACTATGTGACTTTCTGTGGTCCCTTTCAACCTTAATCTTTTATGATTGTATAACTCCTTCTGATCTGCCATGCTCAAGGTGTGTGAAAATCACATGCTGGGAAGCAGATTTCAGCAGGAAAAGTTGCTAGCAGGAGAATGTGAGACAAAGCAAACCCATTCACACCCTTTCATTTATGGTTGTACCCCAGAGCACCTTTCATCTCACTGCGAGCAAGTGTAATTTCCAGGCACTTTGAGTTTCCCCAGCATAACTGTATCACCTTCAGTGGGGTTACTTCTGTTTTCCACTAGCATGTTTGAGACCTGCTGGGCCAAATTCATTTCAGTCCCAATGCAGAGACAAATATATTGCTCATCTGTTAGGCAGAACTAGCCTTGGGATGAGTTGTGAGTAAAAGATGCTGGGGCCAAATTTTTCAGAAATTAGTGCTTAAAGTTAGGTACCCAAATAAATAACCTGATTTTTAAAAGTTTCTGGAATCTATTGTGTCTGTAGTGCTCTATGTAAACTACTGGGAATTAGGCATTTAGAAAATCAGGCTACTTATTTAGCCTATGGGCTTGATTTAGGTATGAGTTTAGGAGCCTAATTTTAGATAGCTATATTGTTGGAAATCTTGGTCTGGGCCTGATGTAGATCATGGGTGTAAATCAGGAGTTAAATCCATTGAGGACAACAATTACATGAGTGCAAATGACATCAAGGTCAAGCCCTCTGCGTGCATATGGCAGTGATTAAGTGTAGGGGTGTCCACTGAAACTGACCAATGTTAAACAGAAACAGCTGTAGAATCATGCTAATCAAATCAACAGAGTTCAGAGACCTCGACCCCAAACCCGAAAACTCTGCTGTAGAATCCCAGAATACCAAGGAGTCCTGCCTCTCACTGTGTATTAATGCTTCAAATGCACACTTAGGCTGCAAATCGAAAAGCAGCTGATAAAGAATTTCTCCTTTGGTTCTTAGGGTGTGTCTACACTGGCAACTTAGATCGACTTAAGGAGGCTTAAGTTGACCAACACAAAGCTGGGTCCACACTGGGCTTTTATTAAGTTGACTTAAGCGCTTCCTTAAGCTGACTTAATAACAACTTAAGTCAACTTAATAACACCACCTCTGAAGGTCGACTTAAGCCTTAAGTCGACCTTATTAAGTCAACTTAAAGCCAATGTGGACGGCTATGTCTACTGTTAAGTTAACTTAACGAGGTCGACTTAGGTTGACTTAAAGTGTAGCCATTCTATTGTCGACTTTACAAGGTCAACTTCAAGTTGACTTGAAGTCGACCTTGTTAAGTCAATTTAACTTTACAAGTGTAGACATAGCCTTTAGAGCCTTCATTTGGCCTGTGCCGTTAAACACAAGCAATTATCCATCCTCTACTGCCCCTAAGTATTTTACAAACTGACTCCTAGTGATCGAAAATCTCTTTCCCATCTCTCCAAAGCACATTACTTCTAAATCTCTAAACTATGAGATCCTGCCTTGCTCATAGAAGTGAGCCTAAGAAAATATAATGAGTCCTGTAACACCTTAAAGACAAACAAATTTCTTTGGGCATAAGCTTTTGTGTGCTCCAACCCATTTTGTCAGAGGCAAATGGGTTGGAGCCCATGAAAGCTTATGCCCAAAGAAATTTGTAGGTCTTTAAGGTGCCACAGGACTCTGGTTGTTTTTACTGTACACAGATTGACACGGCTACCCCTCTGGTAATAAAATATAGACATTTGAATTCAGAAAAGTACATGGATTTTTAATGCAACAGACAGGAAAAAGATTCAACATAAAAGACTAATGTGTTAGTTTTATTTAAGCATGATTTTTTTGGTGCCAAAGTAAGAAATGTTCTTATAAAACATCAAATAAATAAATAAATAAATAAATAAAAATATGAATAACTTTTCCAGGAAAGAGTTTAGAAAGCCCATGTAAAGCATCCTGGGAGAAATCGGCACTGTAACACATTCTTCAGAGCACTGAAGAGTCACCTTAATTCTTCCTGGAGCCTGCAAGAGAATCATGAAATAAGAGTTAAGGCAGGAAAATGGAGAGACCTAAAATTGACTCTCTTTCAGTCTTTGCCATCCTTGTCCATTCGTGGTCTAGGTTTTGAAAATCAAATCCCAGAGCTACCTCCTTTATTAAAACACAGAAGGTAGTTTTGGTGGGTGATCTTGGGCAAGCCATTTTGCTTTGCTGTACTGTAGTTTACCCATGGGGATAGAAGAGATTTTACACTCCATTGTAAAGCACGTTGAGATCTCTGGGTGAAAATCACTGGGTAAGAGCGGTGGAGTATTGTTAAATCCTGGGTTAATAGACGTTATCAGGGAAAAAGTAACTTTAAAGAAAGACGACTCTTTATGTGATTATGTCAGAAATCATTGTCAGAGATACTTTTAAAGGACTTTGTCAACTTAAAATTTAAAACTGGGCTTGCAAAGATTAGATTTTTATCCATTAATGTCAGAAGATGTCAATTTCATCATACACACGCACACACTAACAAACAAAAGATAATGGTATGGTTTAATAATCAAAATTTACAGCTAAGCAAAATATCATGCTGCTTGAGAACTTACTAGAGTTTGATTTAAAGATATTTACTGGATGTGTTTTGAAATGTGATGTTGACAGCTTGTGCTCCTGAGTGTTCAAAAGCTTTAACTTCTGAATTTTTATGTCTGCTGTCATAAATAATTATCTGCCCCCTCTCTCTGCTAATTTTCTGCAACTGAAACTATTTCAAGGATAAAAATGCTTAAAAATAAGCATTAATATTATCACATGAAATTGAAAAAAATCAAATTCTGCCAAGCATAATTATAAAAAAATAAATGTTCAAAAAACCTTATTTTCTTACTTGCTACTAAATACCATTTTAGATTATTAAAATTAGGGCTAACCTAAACTGGGGTTAATCACCATAACTCTGTTGAATCAATGGAGCCAGTTTACACCAGTTGAGGATCTGGCTCTGAAAACCATAAAAATCTTAGGCCATGTCCACACCAGGAGCACTTCATCCATCTAGTACACAGGTATTCCTGTATTGGTAAAATGTTCCTAACCTGGATGCAACTACAGCAGAAAAGATGTGCTTTTGCATGCCTAATTTATTCCAATCCTTCCCCCCATCCATCCATCCCAAGCAAAGCAAGCTATACCCATAAAAGGGCAGCTTTGCTGAGAACTGCATCTACACCAGTGCCCTGCTCAGTTGGGGACAGATCACAGCTCTGAGCGACACAGCCATCTCAACAGAAGTCTGGTATGGAGATAGCCTAAATTGCTTCTCACTTTCTCTGTGGCTGGGTTTGTACTTCCCTCTGATGGGAGAGTGAAAATACAGTCATTAGTCTCATTTTCTCAGGTTCTTGTGCTGTAGCCTAATCCTACAGTGATTGGCTTGTAATCACCATTGGCAGAGTGGGGAAGTGGTTAAATCCAAATCAAACACTATTTATCCTGAGATTCTTCTAAACAAATGTCATTAGAACCTATTTAAATAAATGTCTACAGTGGCAGTGATTTGCCTGCTGACTTGCAAAATTAGGTTTCTGTCCTGCATGTGGCCCCTTTTGCCTATGCATGCCCTGTTGGCTTCCATTGTCATCCATCTGAATGGATCCAATGAAACAACTGGAGCCATAGACAAAAAAAATCCCTCCTGCCTGTTGCTGACTGTCTCAATAGGTGAGATAAACACTGGACAAGACACAGGCCACCAGCTCAGGAGAAAAATGGCGAGGTGGGTTTCAAGGATGGTTTGGAAAAGGGAGCCTGGTGCAAGAGGGCTGTTCTAGACATAGGAGGAGATGGCAAAAAGCCCAAAGATGAGCAAGGATGAGAAACAAGGATAAGGCAAAAGGAGTGGGATGTACAATGAGCAGGAAGGGGAGTAGTGGAAATGAGAGCAGAGGACAGGATGGCTTGCAGAACAGGGTTGTCTCTTATATTTGGGCCATAAGCTCCTTACTGAGATCATCTTTTTGTTCTGGATTTGTACAGTGCATAGCACAATGGGGTGCTGGTCCATGACTAGGGCTCCTACCTCCTAGGAGCTAGGGTACCCCAAATTAATAAGAATAATACATTTGTAATGAGATGGGTTGGGGGGACTTACCATTGCAGCCCATTCCACTCAAAGAGCCGATTCTGTCAATTCTCCTCCCGAAGCAGCCAGATTCTCTCATCATCTTGGGAGTTTGCAGCCCCCTCAGTCGCTTGAGGAAGGGATCCCTGTAGGACAGAGCGGTGCTGGGGGCTAACCTGGGCTCAGGCAGCTGGTCACCGCGCTCGTCGAAGAGTTCTGGTGGAATCTCTTGCTGAGCATCAGCCTCCTGCAGGTCAGAGTTGGGCTCCAGGGCTTCCATCAGTGAGATCTTGTCCTCCAGCCTCTCCAACAGAGCCTGCAAGAGATGGGCACAGACTAAAATTCCCATTCCTGTGGATTTCCCCCTTCCCCTTCTACTCGCTCAGTCTTTGTCTCACCACTGAAATTAGCTATAGCCACTGAGACAGGTTGGTTTGTAGGGTCTCCTCTGTCCAACCCAGACCCTGCAGTCTCGTTACTCTGCTGATGTGCAAGCAAGGAAGGGGTCTAGATTCAAGTGAGCTGAGACGGGCTAAGGACAGGTCTACGCAGTGACTGGGAGGGGTCTTCCCAGCATGTGCTTGGTCCGCTCCAGAAAGTGTGCTAAAAATAGTAATCTGTAGTAGTTGCTTGGGTGAGATCTCAGGCTATCTGCCAGAGTTTGTGGCCAGGGTTTGGGAGGCTAGCCTGAGTCCCAACCCATGCTGCCATGGCCACATTGCTAACTTTAGCATCCTGGCTCGAGCAGAGCTAGCCCCTGTCTACCCCTGCTGAGAAGCTCCCAGTTGCTGTGTAGACAGACCCTAAAATAGAAGTGGTGCTTGTTGGGAAAGCAGAGACGAGGTCTGCATCATCTACTGGAGGCAGAGACCACGATGGTTCATTGCCTCTGTGTCCTCTTGGGTCCACCTCTGCTCCAGGTTCTTAGCTAGCAGCAGTGACCTGCAGAGCTTTTCAGTAGCTTCCCAAAAAGCTGCTAGCTTTCCTGTCTGTTGCAGACCTAAGAAGGGGTTGCGTGCCTCTGTCACCTCCAGCCTGTTGCAATAGGCTTTATGGACAGAAACTCTTGATCTCCCTCAGAAGCTACACTTTGTTGATGAAAAGTGTTGCTATCCCTGACTGTAGGGTGCACATACACAGAGAACCCCACTACAGCCTTCGCATTGGCTTTCTGCTCACTTCTGGGTGAAATCTGAAATGATGCTTTTTAAAGCCCTGAATAAGAGGGAACCAGGTCTCACTTTCAGGGCTGCTGAGATTAGCTCAGAGTCTCCCTGTCAGTTCCTAGGCGAGGGACTAATCCCCTGCAGTGAGCAGATACCTTCTGCACCATGCTGCTTGTGGGTCTCGCTCCTGTTGGTGGTTTGTGGAAGCAAGAACCTAGCTCCAAGGCTCCATGCAAAATTTAGCAGTTTGGATTAAATTTGCCTGTTTTATTCTGGGTGGGTGTGGGCAGTCTGACAATTTTAGGGAGCTTCTATTCTTTAAGGGCGTGGTTCTGCGTGGGACCACTCACACTGATTTCAATCCAGCAAAGCATTTAAGCACACGTTTAACTCTAAGCAAATGTATAATCCTGTTAACATCACTGGGACTGCTATGACAATGGACACTATGAATCCCACAGATGTGTCATAATTTCCCAGCTCTGGGGGGTTTTCTGAGTGCAGCCAGCTACAAGACCAAATGATTCATTTTTTAAAAGTAATGTTTCTTCTAGAAATTCCCACCTTCCCACCCCAATCCCCTCTCATCTGCTGCCCACACAAACTAGTTTTCTTTCCTCCTGTTGCCCTAATATGGATGCACAAGCTATCTTTTGCTTCAGTGCCCCTGCAACTTAGTCAGAGAAATCACATGTGGAATCTCGCGTCAAAAACCTCTATTGTCTCCTCTTACAAAGCTCCATCTAATCCCTATAATTCCCTCTAGAGGAGTGTTGCTAAATTCTATTAGCCTTAGGGAAAGAAGCTTTCTGTATAGAAGAGGGAGATGTTCCCCAGCCTCAGAACCCTCTTCATCCCTGGTACCACCAAAGATCATCAAATGAATTTACTAGCTCAAGGTATCAGTCCCTTAAGGGTTCTGATTTCTCTGAGTCAAAGTGGGAGCCCCATCTTCACATAGTTTGGAGCTGACACTGCAAACCATATTAAGTTGACTGGGTCACCCTGTCTCTCTGAGGCTATGCTAGCTACACTAGAGAACAGTGGTGATACCACACCGCGCTCCATGGAATCCTAGGAAGTCTAACAATCCAAAGCAAAGAGTCCTCACCTCCATGCTGGCTAGTTCTTTGGCAGGGCTGAGGCTGTAGAGAGGGTTGGTTCTGCTGGGCTGGAACTGGATGAGCAGCAGCAACAGGAAGCCACAAGAAAATGAACCTTTAATGTCCATCCCTCTGGATTGGTTTGGACTATGGGAAAGTTCAGTCTTCTTCTGAAATGTCCCTTCAGGGCTCTCTTGCTCCCTTGTCCTGTTTTCTTCCTCTCCTGGCTGGTCTTTTATACCATTTGGGTGTGATCCTTCCTTCCTAGGTTATCTGTGGATTTATCTGGAGCACATTCCAGTCCCATGGCCGGCATTCCGCTCTGTCAGGAGAAGATTCCCTTTATTAGCTGTCATGAGGAGGCAGCTGCTGCTGCTGCTGAGGAATGTATGTCACAAGTCAGTGATTTCATGTCACTCTCCCCCTCTTGATACCAGACTCTGAGATTACATAGACCAGTTGGAAATTCTTAGCAATTTTGTTAGGAGAGTCTCCTGTGGTCAGATTCATGGAGATGGAGAAAACAACCCTGAAACTGCTCTGAACACCTCTTCATCAGGAACTTTTGGGAGGGGAATCATTTTGTAAGGGAAAGGAAAAGGCCCCAGGCCCAGGCTTTGGGGAGATCTCCTTCAAGTAAATTCAAGTGTTGGACAAGCTCTGCTTCTATATATGGAATATGTGCAGCTGCTGCATACCATGGCATGTGCTGAAAATTCCAGACATGGGGCTCTTCTCTTCTGAGTGGCTTTAGAGGGGAATCTCACTTTTAGGTTTTGTCATTTTTGTTTATTTGCACACCACCTACTGCAAAGGTATCTCATTCGCCCTCCCCTGCCCCCCAAACACACACACTGCAAAACAAATGCAACCTTTAGGCAGATTTTTCAGAGGTGGTGAGGATCTCTGGACCCCCTTAGCTTCAATGGCAACTGTGGGTGCTTGGCACAGTTTGGAGATCAGGCCACTAGCCTAGATACGTATACACACATGGGTTTTGTACCTAATATATATAAAGGGCCATATTTTGAGGTCAAAGTGTATCTTGCCTAAGCTTGAACTGCAGGGTCTGGTCCTAAAATGAATTCAGCTAAACCACGGTAAGCAAACACAGGTCTTCTCGAAAGCCAGATTTTTCTGCCATTGTGCTGAATACCACCTCATGCTACACACAGTCACACTGATGTCAGTGTAACTGCTATGGCGACACGTGCTGCTTAGTATGAGTGAGGGCAGCAGACTATGGCCCTAAGAAAATGTGTAGGTGTCCACAAAAGCATGTATATGGCATCAAACATATTGGTGTTTTTCTTAGAGATCTGAAGTGCTCAATATCAATTAAAAGCCAAAATGCATCATGGATTGTTAAATTAGATGCCTGAGGGAAATACTGATCCATCCTGAATTCACTCTTCAGCCTTGTGCAAATAACACAAGAGTCCATAAAAATGACTCCATTTATAGATTTGCAGGATAGATCTAAGCTATGAAGCATATGATTCTCTTTGAATCTTTCTGACTGGGTTCTTGTGGAACAGACCAAGATGAAGGAGAAGAGGGGATGTTTGAGGGAGCTGGATTTCCCAGCCTCTTCGACAAAGAATTTGTCCCTTTAACATGATGAAGCAATCAGTCATTGAAAAGAATCTCCCTACATATTATATATTTGATCATTATGTAAGTTTTTAAGTTGGGGTGTGTGCGCGTGTGTATTAAAGCCAGGCCCTCAGAAGTTAAGGGAGACCGTGCAACTATAATTCAGCCCTCTTGTGCATGTGCTTATGATTCTGGCTTTAATTACACCATCAGCCATCACATACTATTTTCTTTGCCCCCCCCCCCCCCGCAACACTTCATCCTCATTCTGTGCACAGGTTGGAGATTAATAAGAAGCTAGTCAATAGTTTTCTCCTCATTGTTCAGTGTGGCCTTATTTGCAGCACACAATTCAAACCCTGCTCAGAGGAATTACAAATGCCCTCATGGGCTTTTCTATGACACTCATGGTTATCAAATGTGAGTGCATCATAAATGTTAATGCATTTATTTTCACAGCACCCCTGTGAGTTGAAGGGGCTTTATTCCTGGTTAGCAGATGGGAGAGCTGGGAAGCAGAAAGAGGTTAAAGTCACAAGTATCCACTAATTTTAGGTGCCCAATTTGAGATGCTTAGGACCTGATTCTGTTTATTTAATATAACATAATATGGCACCTCATCTCTTCAAAGCACAGCTCCCACTGATTTCAGCAGTGCAACTGGCTCCAGCATCATGAAAGGCAGCCAGAAAATGAGAAACACAATTAGCAATCACCCATTAAAAGTGTGAATTCTTTTAATGACTTTCCCAGCATGGCATAGGGCAGTGGCAGAGGCAGGAACAGAATCCAGTTCTCCAGGTCAGCATTCAGCTACCTTATCCAGGACATCCTCCTTTTCCTGTGACTACCCCCCTTCAGGACCCATCCCATTTAGGCAGCAAATGAAACATTTCTGAAGGCTTGACTTGGCAGCTTTCTTCCTGTTCTTGTCAGGCAGCCGGGTTCTGGACATGCAACAGAGAAAGGGTGGAGGGGTGTGCTGCTGAATGGGTATAAATGAGAAATCCTGACAGTAGCTATAGCTATTCATAGATTTGAAGGTCAGAAGGGACCAATTTGATCCCCTAGTCTGACCTCCTTCACAATGCAGGCCACAGAACCTCCCACCCAGTCCTGCAATAGACACCTAACCTATGATTGAGTCACTGAAGTCCCCAAATCATGGTTTAATGTCTTCGAGGTACAGAGAAACCACCAGCAAGTGACCTATGCTACAGGAGAAGGCAACCCCCATCCCTGCCAATCTGCCCTGGAGGAAATCCCCTCAAGACCCCAAATATGAATGTATAGAACCATATTCTGTCTTCTCCCCCCACCACTGACACAGCTGAAGCTAAAGGGGTATAAGAGAGGGCAGGATTTGGCCCATTCTTATTCATGTAGTGACACTTCTATCTTGCGTAGGACAAATTCTGACACCTCAGATGGGCTGTCCACTTTAAGGTTTAGCTAGGCAGTAGCAGCCCAGGTGTAGCTGGGGGAGCCAGGCTGCAGCCAACGTGGGGTCCTGAGCCTGCTTTCCCGCTGGAGATGGCTCCCTGGGGTCGGAAGTAGCCGGTGTGGGAAGGTTCCCCTCCTGGATCGCTTTGCTGAGAACAGTGGCGGGGAGGACGCTGGCTTTATGGGGAGGGCTACCTCGGGTGTCTCCTGTTCATGTCTGCTGTCCCGCGCTGGCGGGGAGGTGGTGTTTGTAGATGGGAGAGAGGCTGACTCTGGTCTCATCCTAGGGGAGGACCTTCTGGAAGGGGCACGCTGTGAACCCCTAGGGTGGAGGGTGTGTGAGACCAGGACAGCAATTCTCCAGGAGCTGGGTCCTGGCTGGCGGTCACTGAAGTGTGAGTTCATGGGACAACCTCCCCCTCTTCCAAGGGACCGACAGCTGTCTTTCCATTCTGGCCCCCTGTCCCTGCCCTGCCTCTGTATTCCCTGGATTTCAACAAGGGAACAAAGGGCCAAGAGTGCAGGTGACTTCCAGGAAAGTTTTAACCGATGTACAGCACCGTGCACGCCAAGACGGGGCTCGCGGCACAAGATGCACCCTTTCCCAGCGCCCTGCAGCTGTCATCACGCCTCATCTTATGGGGGGAGGCGGGGAAGGGGCATGCTCTGTTCATCCCCAGCGGGGACCCTCTTCTCTCTCCGTGTGCCCCTAACTGCTGTGACCGCCCGTCCCCCCTTGGCGCTGCGATCCCGGCCCTCCTCCGCCGGCTCGCAAAGGCTGCGTTCTGGCCCAGCCCGGGGAAAGGGTCCGTCCCGATGGGGGAGCGAAGAGTCTCCCCAGGGGTGAATATAGCCCTCTTCCGGCGGAGGGGGCAGGGGACACGCCGAGGGCCTGACTCCCCCAGCGGGAACAAGCTGCGACACGGATCCAGCAAACGGGGATCCGGGCCTCAGCCCGGTTCCCACCGCAGGCAGAGGCCGGGCGGCAGCGCGCAGGGTGGCCGCTGTCCAGGGTCCTGAACCACCGCGTGGTCTGCGCTCCGTCTTCGGGCGCGGCCCTGGCCCCTCGCAGCCCGGATCCCGTCCCTCCGGCTGGGGAACGGCTGGGCTGGGGCCCCGGGGTGGTTTGAACGCAGAGAAGCCGGGGAGGCGAATCTACCCGCCAGGGGGCAATGCCGTGGGCTCCCCCGTGGGGAAGAGGGGAGACTTTCCCCCTCTAAAAAGAAGCGCTTCCCCTGGTGTAAATCCGGAGTGGGTCCGGGCCAGCCCCTCGGCTGGACTGACGGAGACAGAGCAGGGACCGGCCGGGAAATGCTGGCCCAGCTCGGCGGGGACTGGAGCCGCAGAGCGCCGGGCACAGAGGCGGACCGTAGCCACACTATTTATTGATACGATAACACGCACAACCCGAGGGCATCCGGGCCCCCCGGCGGGAGGGGCGAAGGGCTCCAGCCAGTCCCCGTCCCCGGAAAGTGGGCAAAGACATCGCGGGAGGCGGCTGGGAAGCTCCAGGTTCAGCCCTCGATCTCCTCTTCCAGGAACCTAGAGCAAGGGGAGACACGAGGTTACGGCGCCTTCCTGCTCCGCGCAGCCCCTTCCTCCCCAGCCCTTTCCCCGGGGACCTGCGGGGAGCGAGGGGGCTGTGCCCCAAGGCAGGGCGCGAGGGCGGTGCCTGGACTGCCGGGGCGCACCTAGCACCCGGGGCTGCAGCCAGGCTGTGGGGCTGGCGGAGACCTACGGGCGTAATGGAGGTTGCACCCAAGTCCGATCTGAGAGCCGATCCTTTCGAGGCGGGTCCCAAAGCAGCCGGAGAAGTGTCTCCTCCTGGGAGAACAAGGAGAAGCCTCCACTGGCTGGCCGCCTCGGCCGGAGGGACAGACGGGCTGCTCTGCGGCTCGGCCGAGTCCCAGGCGGGGTCATCTTCTTCGGCCCAGTAGTCTCGACGCTCCAGCGGCTCCCCGCCCTCCCCCTGAGTTTTCTCCCCCAGCTGCTCGAGGAGATCCTAGGAGAGGAGAAAGGCGCGATCAACTCCCTCCCCTACCAGCAGGGCGGCCTGGGGCCCTGGGTGGGGGTGTCCCTCTGCTCCCTGCTTGGTGACCCGCACCGCTCAGAAGGGATCCCCGCCGGGCCCTGCTTGGTAAAGGCTCCCTCCAAGGTGCCGAGTGCTCCTGTAGCCACGCTGGGCCGCCTCGCCTCACCCGCAGGGACTGCAGCTCTTGGCTGGTGAATTCGGGTGCCCACCTGCTGGGCCCTGAAGGAGAAGAAGCAGACAGGCCCCAAACCCCAGAGTTGCGCCTTTCATCCTGGCTGCTGATTGCCCTGCTAGGGACCTGTGTGCCTCTCTTGGGGATTGAACGGCTGCCCCAGGCTTCTTTTATATCCCCCCCTTCACCTCCTTCTTCTTCCTGCCAGACCCCGGGAGGAGAGCTGGGAATGCTGGCCCTGGCCTCTGATAAGGGACCTGGTTCCAGCCAGTGGTTACCTTTTGGAGGGGGTGTGCTGTGCCCCCTTTCTGGAGCACCAGGTGTCATCTGTGCAGAGGGCTCAAGCGGTTCCACTACAGCAAAGCAGCCTTGGGTGACCATAGCATTTCAAATGCCTCCTTCGTGTTCCCGTCTGGGATCCCAAGGAATTAAACTCCAGCCTGCTCTTCCATGAGCCTAGCAATAGCCAGTAAGCTAGCATTTGATGGATTGACTGGGATGGAACCGCTTCAGTGTACTGAGCACTTCCTCCCTCCAGCCAGGGGGAGAAATGCTCCATTGCTCATCCCTGGGAAGGGAAATCTCCCCACCCTTGGGACAGTGCAGGCTCCTGTATCCAGGGGAGGGAACTGTCAGCAGTTCATGCTGGCAGCACTTGTTGCTTTCTTCATTTTACAGATCAACTGAAAATGTAAAGCCAAGCACCTGTCAGGGTTAATAAAACACCCAGTCAGGGCTCGCACAGCACTGGCAGAGCCTGTGCCACTCGCCGGGGGATGGCAGTCAACAGACTCTCATGCGATAAATAAATCTGTTAGTCTTTAAAAGTGCCACAGGACTCTGTTGTCCATGTTACACTACGGTATGGACACTATTGGGTTATTTACTCTGCCACCAGGAGTAGTGGTATTTGTTACCAGTGCAAACTATTCTTTCCACGGGACATACTACGCTGGCCTGTTTAGCCACTTGTGAGAGTATCACCGCCTTGCTGTGGGCAGGGGAGTTCCCTATTACATGCCACCCATGGATGGCCATGTAGAAGTCTTTCCATCACACTATTTTGAGAGACCACCGCCTTGTCTGCACTGGGAATTTGCCCTGATCTCAGTCACAGGTGACTGGCAACTGGGGTCACTACCTTAATACTAACCCCAGCTGTAGTCAAAGAAAGCAATGATTTACACCCATGAAGTTTACTTCTGCTTGAAACTGGGATAAACTGTACTGGTACAAATCAGAGCTTTCCTTGCCCTCCCGTGGGGTTTGCATTAAGGGAGTGACCCCCCCTGACTGGCCATCTGTGGCTTAGATCAGGCAGGGCCTTGGTTGCATTTCCCCTTTTCTGTGCATTTTTCTGAGTTTATCTAACGCTATCCTTTTTGGTGATGGAGAAACCGATTAAGCTCTAGGTTTTGCTAGAAAACACTGTTTTTCTTCCTCCACGCTAAAATGCTGCTTTCCCCAAGACTCTAGCGTATGGGGCAAGCCTCCCAATGCATTGATTGCAAGCCAGTTAAAAGATGCACTAGAATTTCATTGGACTATGTTTGCTGTTAAGTCCCCGCCCTGCCAGTTAATCATCGTGTTGTAAAGCAGTTAGTTATTCAGCAGTGACTCTCAACAAACTAGACATTGCATCTAAGGTGATGAGTACTGGCCAGTTGCCACTCACTCAGCATCTCTCATCCTACTGCCTGTAAATGATGGGGCATTACATCCTCCCCTTCCTGCCATACGCTTATATTCCAATGTGAGAAATTCCTAAGGAAAGATCACCTTTCCTGGAAAATCACACTCAGAGGAAGAGGGCACCTTCTAAAGGATTAGTTTTGGACTCTCCAGAAAAGAAGCACTTGTAACATTGAACTGGTTACTATCATGGATGGATGGCCTTTCTGCAAGGTCTTCAGGGTTTGCTACTATTTCAGCCAAAAAAATCCATCTAAAATGACCAAAACTAAGTGTAAAAGGGAGCAGTTTCATTGGTGCTGGGGCAAATCCCCATTCTCTGAAGCACCAGGGATGGTCAAGGCTGGAGGTGAGATGTTGGGTGGGGAGGAGCCAGGCTCTGAGGTGATCCTGAGAAAGCAGTAATGCTTTGGTCTAATTTCCATTGCTGGGTTTAGTATGGAGGTACTGGGGGATGCTGGTGATTTGTGATATGCAGAAGGTTAGGCTGGAAGATCCAGGGGTCTCTTCAGATCTCAAACTCTCTGACTCTAAATCCCGAGGGCCTTGTTCAGTGTTTGCTTAGTTCTTATGCCAATAAAAAAACAGAGGCAGTGCATCTGCAGCAGGGAAGGCATTGGGCAGGCCATCAGGAATCCTACTTTCTATATATGGCTCTGTTGGGTGACCTTGGGAATATCACATCCCTTTTTTCCCTTCCACCTTTCCTGTCTTTGCGAGCTCTTACTGTGTGTAATGTCCAGTCAATTGTGTCCTGGGGTCTTTAGATGCTACGGTAATAATACATCTCCCAGGGCCTGATCCAAGCCCACTAAAGTTAACAGGAGTCTTTCCACTGGTTCAGTGGAATTTGGAGCAGGTCTTCCATGGGAATTTTGCATGCATAAGGATTTAGTCCTATGGCAATAAAATAAGCAGATCTGATTTGGACACGAGGCCACATTCTGCGGTGTACTGATCACCTCTTTTGATCTGGTCCTCAGAAAGCAAACAGGTTGAATAAGATGATGCCACTGATGCTTTTGAGATCAGAGGGTCATTGTACTTGGTTTCTAGCATTCTGTGGAAGGCGCTTTTCTTCTTAAAAAGAAGGGGTGAAAAGGCACTTCTGGTCTTTTCAGTTATTTTTTGTACCCTCAGCATGTAAATTCAGGCTCTGCTGCTTTGTGTAGTTTGCTCCAGGCAGATTGAAACAACAATGGTGCTAGAGCAATGAGCTGTTTCCCATTTATCTTGCTAGACGGCTAACTTCAAAGGTTAGCTGTGACCATTTAAATACTAATTGTAATAAGCAAGTTATCTAAAGTGCAAACTCATCCATCTTGAGTCCTTGGGATTTAATTAGAGAACCTTTGATGGGATGTAAATTGTTCCCGCTGACATTTGGAAAACCAGCTTTTTAAAATGATGGGCCAAAATGCCCAGGTGAGAGGTTTAACTGGTAACACAGCCTTCTGTAAAATCAGAGTTCTTGTCTATTTCAGATACACACTTGTTTACCTTGTGTATGATTCTGTTCAAAAGTGGGCTAATTGATTGATGAGTGTGCTGCATTGGTGTCAAATGAATCAGCATTAAATATGAGCAGTGTTGTTTGGCTCCCCATATATGTACCTGTACAGTGCTGGTGTTCTTTATAACACCATATCTTCCCTTTGCCCTGGGCACATGTAATCATTCAGTTCTCAGGTGCTAAGAAGAAAAGTGGCCTCTGACCAAGATTCTTTAGGAACTCAGGGCCAGATTCTGAGTTCGGTTAAACCAATGTAAAACCAGTCACTTACATGGTAGCTTTGCACTGGTACACTTTAGGTTCCAATCTGCTCACATTTTCTCTTCTGCCTCTGGAGAGCGGCATTTGAAGCAATCAGCTACTATGAGAACATATCAGACCTGGAAATGAAGTAACTGATTTAAGAGAGAAAAAAAGACCAGGCAAAACTTACATTTAAAAAAAAATCCATTGGGCCAGCATCAGCCTCATTTACTCCAGAACAGCTCCACTGAGGGAAACAAAGGAGAGCACACTGCAGCCTTTTTGTGTTCAAAACCACAGTTGTTTTCACTATAAATAATCAGGCAAATAACATTAGAACTCATCTGAAAATTTGCCATAGATAACTTGGGTGCCCAGGTGATCTTGTTCCAGTTTTGGAATGTCTGCTCTCAGGCACTCATTTCCTTCATTTTATTTGTTTGAATTTGTCTCGTGTTTTGCACTTTGTGGCTTGATTGCCATTGTTCAATTCTCAGTATTCAAATCTGGAGTGGTGTTGCTGGGCATAACTGGTCAGGTGGGTCACATGGTATGCTAGTGCTCGTTTAAATTAATATGAAAGCATACCTGGCATGAGTATGCGCACATGTACATTTAAAATTTACTGTCCATCAATGCTTGTATGCTCAACTTTGAATTCACCTTCAGCAAATATTTGTGTCAGTAAAATCCATCTGCTCCAAGGGATCAGCATGAAAACTGAGATCTTGCATGGCCAAGGAGTGAATGCCCTTAAAACTCTAAGCAAACGTCCATAGGGAATTTAACACAGCGGTTGATCTGCTGCAGTTGATTATTTATGTTTTGCTATTGATGTAACCAGCTTGCTGCTCCCCTCATGAAAAGCGAGGGCTCTTGCTTAGAAGTACTTACAAATAGGCCTGGCATGGGTGGATCCTGATGCTCTGCCCCATTTTTAGTGTAAGTTCCAGCATGTTGGTAACGAATGAATGAATTTCTGCTCCTGCCAGTGCCGAGATGTGTTGAGGTTCTAACAATCAGACAGCTTCCCATATGGGTACTGAATGGGGGATAAAGCCTGGGCCCAGCAGCCATGAATGCCTCAAATGAGACGTGTCCTGTCACTTGATTCTTTTCTATGGTATGAAACTCGTGTCTCAGGCTATCTCCAGGAGACACAGGCACGTCAAATGCAAACATGCATTTGTCACACTTGTTGCACGTGTGTGTGCCTGTTGCCAGGGGAGTGAATCTAGCTGAGCTATAGTGGACAAGGGAGATTGGTTATAGCAGAAGTTCATGGTCTGCTAATGCAAACCTAGATCCAGATATCTTACATTTCAGACTCACACATTAGTAAGCTACATTTTTAGCTACTTTTCTTGTCCTGGTGTGACGGGATGCACATCCGTGCACCCCTAGGGCATGATCTGTGTAACTTTTCTGTTTAGTTTTGCAAGGTAATTGTGTGATTTGATGCCAAATGCACTATAACAGGTTCCTTTGTGAAGGCTCATAGACTCATAGACTTTAAGGTCAGAAGGGACCAGTACGATCATCTAGTCTGACCTCCTGCAAAATGCAGGCCTCAAGACCTCACCCACCCAATCCAGCAATAGGCCACCAACCTATGACTGAGTTATTTACCTCCTTAAATCATGATTTAAGGACTTTAAGATACAGAGAATTCACCGGTAGGTGAACCATGCCCTGTGCTACAGAGGAAGGTAAAAAACCCCCAGAGCCCAGGCCAATCAGCCCTGGGGGAAAATTCCTTCCTGACTCCAAATATGGCAATCAGTTAAACCCTGAGCACATGGGCAAGTCTCAACAGCCAGTTATATAAGAAACAATTCTCTGTAATAACTCAGATCTTCTTCTTGGAATTTCCATATATGGTGAAATGAATATTATAACAAGGATAACTAAAATAAGCTAATGCAATTGCATACTCCCCCACTCCCCCACCATATTCCACATGATTACCATGGTGCCATGTTCCCTACAGCAACAGGTGTGTGCAGATGTGAAGCATGTTACAGGGTTCAGACTCTCAGGACTATCTCTAGCACAGTGGCTGGAGATTTACATGTCAAAGGGACTGTTAATGCCCTCCCTAGCGCAGGTAAAAGTGAAGGGAATCACACAACAGGACAGTGAGGGGAGGGACTGTCAGCAGTTTGTAAAAACAAAGACACAGAGACTGTGAGGAGAGAGAAGATGCAGGCTCTGGCCTGAGAAGACACCATCTTGCAACCAACTTCATGCAGGATCTGGGCCCTGCCTGGGAACAGGCAGAGAATGGCTGTAAAACACCGAACAGCTGAACACCATGCGTATAATCTTGGACTCCAAGGTCAGTTGAGGTAGAGATGTTAGATTAGTATGTGGTTTATACCTTTTATTTGGTAGTGGTCACTTCTGACTCATTTAAAGTATGATTTTGCCTTGATTGGCCATGTTCTCACTTGAAATCGTACTCTGATCAATAAAGTAATATCTGTTTTATCCAAAACTGTGTGATCTTTAGAGGGTGTGGCTGTGGAAAGCTGGGCATAATCCACTTCTTTGTTAAGTGGACAGATTTGAGACTAAGGTAATTGGGAGTGAGTCCCAATCCCTGTAAGGCAGTGGCTCCCGGTGTAATGCCTGGGGCTGGGTGTGCTCGCTTGGGGACCAACGCCTGTGTGGCTAGTGGATTTACACCCACTGCCTGGGACCAATTACACGCTGGTGGCTGGTGTGGACTGACTCAGGAGTGAGTGGTCACCCAGCAGAGCGGGGTGAATTGGGGTTCAGGAGTGGGTGTTGAGGTGTCCTAGCAGCACACCAGATTGGATTTGGGGAGCAGCCTGTCACCCCTGGGTTCTAGGCAGGTGCATGCCCTGTTTCCTTTGAATCACAACTTGAATTTCCCATTGACTCTCCCTGTCTTGTCACTGTCAGGTTTTTCTGTTATACCAGTTTATTTTTGTCCATCTACTAAGGTTTGTGCAGGGTTTGGAGGTGTTTCCAGGAAAAGAGCGCTAGGAGGGCAGAGTGGTGGTGGGTAACTAGAGCTGAGCGCTAGCCCTAATCCCATTCAGTACCCATATGGGAAATTGTCTGATCGTTAGAACCTCAACACATCTCAGCACTGGCAGGAGCAGAAATTTGTTCATTCATTACCAACACGCTGGAACTTACACTAAAAACGGGGCAGAGCACCAGGATCCACCCATGCCAGGCCTATTTGTAGCTGAGCTAAATTCTTGGTTTGGGAGCTGAACTGAAAAATCTGCTTTGATTTGGACTGAAATAATTTTTTTGAATTTCTTTTTGTCAAATGGGAAAAAACTCAACAAAAATTGTTTTAGGTCAGCTGAAGGGCTTTGAATTGACCCAAGCAATTTTTTTTCAAATATTTCAGTTTGTTTTGAGCCAAACCAAATAATTTATCCAAGTTTTTTCTTTTGACTTGACAGTTTGACATATCACCCATTCTTGGTGTGGGTTTATTTGGGCTTTTCTCGTATTAGCTGGCCGCAGTTGAAAACACAATGTTATTCCAAATCAAAACATTTTGATGCCTTTTTAAAATGTAATTTTTCCACAACTAAAACTGTTCACCCAGTTTGTGTCAAAATTCAGTAAATGGTTTTGGATCCTGAAAAAACAAGTAGTCAAAAAAAAAATCCCTCACTCAGCTCTAGCTGTTATCAAGCACAGTCCCACTTCTGCAGTTGAACCTATGTGGGTGACCCAATGACTTCTGTGAGGTTCCCCAAGGCAGTTTGGCACACTGTAATCCAAGGGTCAGCAATACTTGCATAAGAGTATGAGGAATATGTCTGTATTCTTTCTAGAGGTTATTTTTCATTGGCTCATAAGAGGTCATAGTCGATCCACTCTGCCGAGACAGGATGAAGAAGGCCTAGCCCTAGCCCTAGCCCATCTCAAACAGGTGCTTCTCTGTCCTGTTCTTAAATACCTCCAAGGACAGGGATCCTACAAACATCATAGGTAACCTGTTCCAATGCCTAACTGTCCGTAGAGTTGGAAAGCTTTTCCTTCTATCCAATCTAAAGCTCCTTGCTTCAATGACTACTTGTCCTGTCCTTGGCAGACATGGAGAACAAATGATCACTACCCCCTTTTACATGCCCCCCCCCCGCCTTCTCTTCTCTCTTCTCATATCCTCAGTTATTACTGTGTTCAGTCACTCTAGCTTTTCAGTGCAAAGCTTGTCTGAAACCAAGATTACATTCACCATGCTGAGATTACAGTAGTCAAAAATCAGTGCAATAAGACAGTGAGCTTCCTTCTCTTATGATGTCACTATGGATGGGAGTTGGAGCCTATCCCCATAACCCCCTTTTTTCCTAAACCTCAATCTGGGATCTAAATCAATATGTCAGATTCCTTTACCCTCTGCCTGGCTTGATCCTTCATTTGTGTGCCATGGGTCATTGAAAGAGTATTGGTGAAATGCTCCATTTTGTGCCGTTGTGGCAAATGAAAAGCACCACTGTATGTTGTCATAGTGCATGGATTATTTCATAATTAGGAAGCACAGATGTGCCCAAGGAAATGATTAGAACATCTTTCACCAGCAAGAGACAGTTTTGTTCATTCTTCCTGATACAGCCGATTAATTTTCAGAAAGAAAAACAAAGCTGACCTCTTTAATAGAATAAATGGTGAACACACAAGACCTTATGAAGCTTGACAGCTAGAGACCTCTAGGAATGGATGTTAGATTTCCTGCTCCTGGGCTGTGAAATTGTCACTTCATCGGCTGCCTGAGATCTATTAGTCTGGTGTGTGTTTTTGCTTTTAAGAGAAAATAGTGTTGAAGGGTGGGTGTTTTGTTTTCTCCCTAGCAATGAAGAGAATCAAGACCTTGAAAGAGCAGGGGATAAAGGGAAATGAAAGGGGGCTAAAGGGGAAACCATTGGAGAATAAACTGATGGTGACTAAATGTTAACACTATTTATAAAGGATAAATGGAACCACAAACAAGAAAGGAAAGGGCACCTCCATTCTCAAGTAAGCCTGTGTTTCGTGGTCCCCTCCTGATAGCGCTCTGATGGTTTCCATAGAACTGTGACCCTGAATTTGCGGCATACTCCTTGGAGCTCCATTGTAAATTCCACACAGAAGCATATTTGTAAATGCACAGAGAGAGAATCTGAACTTGATTCTCCGATTTCCAACCGACATGTGTCTCAGGTGTGCACCTGTGTAAATCCACCAGGGTGCAGATTCAGCAGCTCCAAAGAAGTCCTCAGAGCTGTGGCGAGGCTTGGAGGAAGGATCCCCTCACCTCATGGGGGCTCAGGGCAGGGCCAGAAACTACAGGTCTGTCTGAACTGCAATCTTGTGGCATGCATCTTGTGTGGGCACAGCCAAACATCGCTGAGCCAGCTTTAATCCCGGCAGCTGGGTACTGAACAGCCTGGGCTAGCTGCCTGAGAAATTACCAGGGTTCTTTGTAGGTTTGTACAGCCCGTGCTGAAGCTCTGTCGTGGCAGATTCACTACTCTGGGACCCAGGCTAGCTTGATTACAGCTAGTTCAGGCATGTCTACATGAGCTCCAGTCACACCTGAGACTGGCCTGCAGACATACAAATACCCCTAAGGTGCAGATATTTAACAGGTGCTGGATCACTTTCTACAGAAGAACTGCATGCTCACAGCTCCCATTGACTCCAAGTGGAGTCATTGGTGCTTGGATGAGGGCAAATTTGCTGTGTGTTCATGCACCCCTGTTATGTGTTCTTTCCAGGGGTGCTTTGGGGAGCAACTTGACAGGCAGATTGTTTGCTCAGGAGAGGGCTTCATACACGAATTATTGTGGGATATTCATGGAAAGTAAATTTCAAATAAATAATCACAAGAATTTTCTCTGGACACAGAGGCAACTTTTGGGGTAGACAAAGCAGGTTCCCCCCTAGGGCCCCAAGCAGGCATGTCACTGCCCCCAAAACAGGTTCGGGGCCGCGACCATAATCCGTCCTGGGGGGCCCAATCCATCCTAGGGGGGCCCAATCCACCCCAGGGGGAGGGCCCAATCCACCCAGCGGTGGCTGGGCGGGCCCTGGATCCACGGCCCCGGCAGCGGCTGGATGAGCCCTGAATCCACGGCCCCGGCAGGGGCTGGATCCGGCCAGCGGCAGCCGGGCGGTCCCTGGATCCATGGCCCCAGCAGGGGCTGGATTGGGCTGGTGGCGGCTGGGCAGGCCCTGGATCCACGGCCCCGTCTGGGGCTGGATCATGCTGGAGGTGGCCAGGGGCTCCAGATCCACAGCCCTGGAGGGGGCTAGATTAGGCTGGCGGCAGCCAGGCGGGCCCTGAATCCCCGGCCCCAGCTGGGGCCAGGCAGGACCTGGATCCCTGGCCCTGGTGGGGGTGCATTGGGCTGCCAGTGGAGGCAGGGTCCTGGGTGCCTGCCACTGGCCCCAAGCTGTAAAGAGCCCCGTCGCCTACCCCAAAAGCCGTGCCTGCCTCCCACACTGCAGGACAGGGCCCTGCAGGGGACCTGGGGTCCCAGGGTGGGGGCCCAGGCCAGCGGTGGGAAGCCTATAGGGGGCTCCACAATGGGCCTTCACCTAGGGCCCCAGATAGCCTAAGGCCACCTCTGTCTGGACACCTGGCCCTTAAGAATGCAAATCCTGGAACCAGGGAAGGGAAGCAACACAATGCAGCTGACCTGACCCAGTCCAAACAGCGTGAGTCTGCAGAACAACACTGGCAGTGAACAGCCTCTGCCCAATTATGGGACCCCTGTTCAGGCTGGGGAATGAGCATGACCCCTCCCAGGGACGTCAGCGGCACCGCTCACCAACATCAGGGCTGTGTGGTCAGCCCCTCGGTGAGCAGCCTATGGGCTGTCTGCACACACCAGGTGTCGAGAAACAATAAGGCTGAGGCACAAGAAAACAGGGCTAGGTGCAGTGAATAAACGGTTTGCCGCAAAGAGCCTGCCCAGGTATCTTTTGGATATAACCTTCAACTACTTTGCATCCCAAGCAATCACGATGAGCTTCCCTTCCAGGAGGAGAATGTCTTTCTAGACAGGCCTGAGCCTTAGACGTGCAAACCTTCCCCAAGCATTTCAACTGGCAAGCTGTGACGCAGAGCAAAGCAAGCGAATATTTCCTTGGAATATGTACAGGGGCCTTGTATCAGAGTAACTTGCTCATAAGGTGCTGGCCCACATAGAGGATAATAATCTACTACTCTTGGGAGCTAATGGAGTTACCCCTTTATCTCAAATGATAGCGGCAAATGCTTTGGTGGCACAGGGCCAGAGTTTGACTCCGCAGGAGGATTGGGCATAAGCCAGGCTGTGTTCTGTTGGACTTTTCTTGCCTTTTTATCTTTCTTCAAACAACCTCTCAGAACATGCATGTTAACCATTAACCAGCCGTCACGTGAATTGGAATAGATCACATTTATTTGACCAAATGTAAATCAGGGAATCACCTTTTTGTCCTCAGGGATGATGCACTAGGAAGAAAATCAGAGTGGAGATTTAAAACAAATTCACCAAATTATGGAAACCAATGTATCTTTGACATCCGGGGTACAATGAACATTGTAATGCCTCTGTGAGGGCATTTTCATTCAAGTGACCCATGAATGAGGCAAATGAAACAGATAAAAACGTTCATAAGTTACTATTGTGATACAAACAATGTAAAATGGCCAGTTTCTTAGTGGTCAAGTATATTTGGGGATGGCACAGGATGAACTCTTTCAATACAGTGTCTACAAGGGAGTTAGTGGAGACGGTGCAGTTAGAGCTGAACATCTCACTGAAAGGCCACAAGTCCTCTAGGTCCTGAAAACCTTAGTCCTGCCAAGGAAACAAAAGGAATAAGTGACAGAAAGGAGGTCAGCAAGGTTTCATTAACAGGAACTCATTGACTTCATTAGTCTAAGACCCTATTCCACTTGCTTACCCTGCTCAGGGGAGTTTCTCTGGATTTACACCAGTGTCATTGGTAATCTGGCGAAAGCTTCTCTCAGGTGGCTTCTGAGACAGGACAAAACCACACACAACTAATTTGGAGATGGCAGGTGAAGTGTGGTAAAGCGTTAGGTGGGTAAAGTTAATAAGCCAAATGTGCAATGCCAGGGATGTCTGTGGAATTGCACCAGGGTGAAGTCAGTCCTTTGTGTTTGAGGAAAAGGGTTGGGAAGTATTGTGTATCACTTTCCTTCAATTTGAACTTTAAACCTTTTCCTGCTCTATGTACATCCATTCATCCATCCACCCACCCACACACACACACACACACACACACACACACACACACACACACACACACAGAGAGTGTCTTGCTTCACT
Source organism: Pelusios castaneus (assembly GCA_007922175.1). NCBI lineage: Eukaryota > Metazoa > Chordata > Testudines > Pelomedusidae > Pelusios > Pelusios castaneus. The sequence continues at coordinate 2,450,182 of ML685891.1, forward strand.
TCTCTCTTACCATGGCAAATAGTTAGCATCCCAGTCCACTCAGGGATCCAATTCTGTCCAGCTTCACGCCAAAACAGCCCCTGGACAGACCCTTTTTGCTCCTCCCTCTGTATCTCCTGGATGAACCCAGGAGATCGCTGAAGAGCCTCTGGAAAGTATTGTCACTGATGGGGACCCCCTCAGGCTGATCCCTGGAGTTTCGGGCCCATTGGAGCTCGGAGTCCTGTTGGTCAAAGGCACCTATTGGGCTCATGTCTTCTCGGTCCTGGTCCATCTCCTCTGAGGCCAGGGGATGCTCCAGATCCTCCTCTAACAATCTGGACAGGCTCTGAAAGACAGGAAGGAGAGTTCAGGGTCTTCTTTGACTATTATCATGTAAACCTGCGTTGATGCTAATCTGGAATGAACCAGTTTTAATCTGGACTCAAAAGGAAAAATGTCTAAGTGTCACAAAGTGATTATGATGGTCTCAATTCTTTGCCGTCCTCCTAGTGACTCTGCTTTAGGTTGGACACAGGCGCTCAGATGCAGTAGAGCTACAGGCTACTGCTATGATCTTAGTTTGGCATGGACAAGAAAAGTGAAGGATGTAAAAGGAGTGCCGGGAGCCTGGTGTATGGGATGCTTATTGGGAAAGAAAATGAAGAGGCTTGGAAGGACTGAAAGAATAGTAAGTGATGGAGAGGGTGGATGGCTGGAGAGAGCCTAGATTGATGCTAGAAGGGATAGTGCTTCTCAGGAGGCTGGATGGTTCCATGGTATATAGGAATGATGGACTGGCAGTGAGATCATTAGAGGAAACTCTTTCTACCAGGGATATTGAAAATGAGTTTTATTAACAATTTAGGATTCCTTCTCTCTCTCTTTCCTGGGTTTTCAAGCAGATGACTGCTGAATTCTCTGCAGTTCTATTTAGAGATGATCCTCCCTCCTTGTTAATAACATACCAAAACCAAATACTTCGGCTAGAGATGGAGGCAGATTAGAAATTGAGGGAGGAGGTTGTTGGTGCCCAGGGCTACAGATGGTAGGATTTCTACACTGGGTAAGAAAATGCAACTTCCTTTCCTCTGCAATTTAAGAACTTCTCTCAACCCCAAATGGACCCTACATTTTTCAGTCTCCCTCCCACTTCTGGGGAAAAAAACACTTGATCTCCAATGATCTAAAGTCAATAGAGATAGAAGTCAGGGAAGGCAAAACTTTGATTTTGCCCAGCTCAGTAACCCATGTCAGCCAGCTTCAGGAGTGAAGTGTCCTGAGCTCTTGAGCATTTCCTGGCAGCCAGAGTGGGCTAAGAAGAGCCCTAACTAACTCTTGGTTCCAAGGAATCATCAGCCACATGATGTTGAAATGAGCAGTTGCTCTCTTACCTGTAAACCAGAGATGGGTTTGGCTCTTGCTTGGTCCTGGCTGAGGAGAAGCAGCAGCAGAAATCCACAGCAAAAAATAAGTTTCAGATTCATCTTTGTTTTGTTGTCTCCCCCCGCGAAGGGGTGTCTCTAACTCCTCTTTCTCTCTAGCCTTTCCACTTGCAATGTCAATCTGTGTCTCTGGCTACTAGTCTTTATACCTTTCCCTAGTCCCTCCCAGGTCCACCTCTGAGCTCCTGCCACAGCAAGGATTGGTTTAAGAAGTTCTGATCTGCTTCCATTAGCCCAAGGGGAGGAGGGAGCTTCACTCTCTTTTTGGCTGGTAATAAGACGAGTATTTTGCACTCTTCAAGCAGTGTGGCAGCATCCTGTTCTTGCTCTGCAGCCTGTTCTTCTGATGCCACCTGTATGTCACTTCACTTAGCTCAGTGTTGATCGCTAAACCTTACCCTTACTTTTCTGTGCCTCTATAGAAAAATAATTAAGAGAGAAAGATGGAAAGAGACAGGATCTACAATACACTCCCCCATACACGCACATGCAGACACATGGCTCCTCTGTTATTACAGAAGAGCAAATACTGGGAGATCAAGGGGTCTCTTCCACATGCATGTTATAGAAGAGTTTGTTATTTTATTATTACTTTAATCCCCTAGGAGAGGGGAAAAGTGGGACTTGGACAGTGCAAGAGAATTCCAAGTCATCCAAATATGACCTGTTGTCCCAGAAAGTTGCATTTGTTAATATTTATATTCTTACCATTTTGGGTGAGAAGGAGTGAATTTAGAACCTGATTTAAATGCCAGCAGAATTCCCCAGTGTCTTGTGCATAAAGAATGAAGAGTTCCTCTTACTTATTGAATGTTTAGGCTGGATCCAGCTTGAGAACTGTTGTCTGTGTCTTTTTAAACGTTATTTTCCCCACCTGAGAGCGTTGCATCTAAATCTGGCACATGTTTGAATCAAACCCAGCTCCTGTCCCTTCTCCTACACCCATGCACACTTTGCAGGTATTAAAAAGGCAACCTAAGCTCCAGATGTGGTGGTTGCACATGCTCCCTCTCTTTCTAATAGACTAAATGAAAACTTCTCACGGCTTTTCCCATCAGTTTTCTTCTCCCTTCTCTCTGCCCATCCGCTAAGGCATAAGTGCACCATAGGGGCATGAGAAGGACTGGGCCTTTTTCAGTGCTCAGCCCTCTCTTTGGGGCTTTGCTTCCACAGTGGTCTCTGACTGACTCCAGGTCTCTCTCAGGCTCCCTGGCCATAGTGGTAGCTATGTCACTGGAGCAACATACCCTCGTCTCCCTGTTCTGAGGGGAGCAGTGCCCTACAGCAGAAAATAGTGGCTCATAGCTGCCCCGACATGAACGCTGAGCAATGCCTTGGCTCTTGGCTTCAGGTAGCTGTGAGGGCCAGCCACTGTCTGGCCTGAGTGTTGGCTTAAGGGCAGCAAATTAAGATGGTTGTGTATTTGTCCTGTTTACCAGCACCCACACACTCAATGGGTGAGCTCCCTTTGCTACATGGCCCTCTGCATTTCCGTTCCAGAGGCCAGGCCAAGTCCCAAGGCAAGTGAGCGCTTTGGCTGCAGGAGGTCTGCCTAAACCTTTCGGTTGTGGCCCGCAGTCACTCTCTCTGACATGTACTGGGGCACGCTCCAGCTCTTGCAAGTTTCAGCAGAGAAGCCCTCCGCACTCTCTGTGGGTCCCTGAGGCGTCCTGTAAGCTGTGGAAGCAGGGTTTGCCCCTCCTCCCCCATGCAAGCGGTGTGGCCTTTCAAACAGATGTCAGGAGAGCAGCAGGGATCATGGGATGACTTGACATCCCAATCACTCCATTATACCCTGGCGCCCAGTGATAGCATAGTTCATGCTATGGCTTCTCCACCCATACTTTTCCTCACAGTCCACCAGTGTGCAAGGGAATGGGAGCCACACAGACATAAAGGTTTAGAGATTAACCATTGTCTCCATGTTAATACCATGTGAGTCCATCCTGCATGCAACATAACAATCAGTCAATAATGAGACCACTCCGCTAGCAGTTTGCCTTATTGAGAGTGTTTCTATGGAATGGGAAGGGCTGTCCCTTTATTTACCTGAATTTCTTCTTGCAGAACTCAGACATTAGTCTAGGGGAATGCCTAAGGAGATGGTATGAAGCCAGGCAGTTTCCATGTAGACTTTGAAGATGGATTGGACTCCTGGCTACAGGTTGGGGGAAGAGAGTCTATCTCTATTGTAGACAACACGTAGTATAGACTCTAGGGCTGTGAGGGTACTTTGATGAATGACCACCACTCCCAGGCCAGTCCCATTTCCTGGACGGCTTGCCACCTCCTCTCAACCCCCAAAGTATCCATTATATCTGATCAGAGAAAGGACAGTAATTTAATTAGCCACTTCCCCACCCTTGGGGTCTGAAATTTGGGCCCACTGAATGCAATACGAAGTTCCCTGAAAGAGGAATAATACATCTTTAGTTCACATAAACATCCATTCCCCACGTCTTGTGCAGAGTGTTTGGGCCATTAAGCTGAAGTCTTGTGGAGAAAATGGAAATGATGAGCCAGCTGGCTTTTTATTAGTCATAATTTCATCAAGGTTGAGATTCACATTGGTGCTGGATGTTTGAAAGGAATTTTTCTTGTGAGAGAGAGAGAGAGAGAGAGAGAGAGAGAGAGAGAGAGAGTGTATTCAGCACTTTCACTATTTATTCCTCAGTGAAATCAATTTAAAACACAATGGTTAAAGGCCTCTCTGGAAATGGGTATTCTAAGGAGATGGATTATAAGCATTTGCTTATGACAGATGGGGAAGATGGATGTTATTAGATCTATGGACTGTTGTTTTGTTGATACAGCCACATTTAATCGGAGCTCTATTGAGATGGAAAAGCCACAACATTTGCATTTAAAGTCACCACATTTACACTGGCAAACAATGGCACATGAATGTTTCCCTTTCTGGAGGATTTGAGTTTGGATCTGAGCCCCTTCGTAAGCAAATAGATAAAGCTTGACAATTGGTGTCCTTTCTCCTGCCGAATTACCAGGTTCTCATTAGCCAGGGAGATAGGATGGGGAAGACCAGTCCTATTTCTGTATATGGCTATAGGAGAGCATGATGTCTATTTCCCATCAAAATAATGGTGACTGTCCTGTAATTGCGACTGTCCTGTGATTGCAAATCATGTTTCAGATTTGAACCCTTAGTGGCATTCTGAGTTCTATAGGGGATCACGCACAGCTTGGCGTTCTTCACTCTCACTTACCTGGGGAAGAGGATTGTGCCATGAGCTTTCCATCACTTGTCACTAGCACTAGTGTAATATACACAGCAAGCTGGGAGACAGGTGGGGATGTGGAATGCAAAGGGTATAAAAGACTCAAAACTTCCCATTAATCTTCCATCTCCTCTTTACACCATTCTGTTGACTGTTTTTCCTGCCCCAGACCCATATTGCTCTTCATCCTGTCAGTAACACCATCTCACCCTGACTTACTGCTATGCAATTGACCATTACCTCTGAATTTGCTTCATGGCGTCCAGTCCTGGGGAGAGTGCGGGTGAAGCAGAGGCCCTGTGGAACTGCAGGGATTTCAGATACATGCTGGATCTGGCTAAAGACAAGCGATAACTGAACCCAAGAGCTGCCTTGTCCAGCTGGAGTTCTGATAACTGTTTGCAGAAGAGGATGCAGTTTATCATTGGGAGAGGCTGTTTGGCCATTTGGAGCCATGGAGACAAACTCTGTTTCTGTTGTGACTTTGGACGCTAGAATGGGCAGCTGTGTCTGTCTACTACAGCAAAGGGGATCATGTAAATGTTTGGCCACCTCACTCTTTCAGCTCCTCATCCGACCAGCCCTGTGAGGTGGAAGTGCTCCCTTCACCACTGGACCACTCTTCCTCTTCCAGAGAGATCAGAGAACAGCTACCAAGGAGATCTGGGCTGCTTTGAGCTTTCTAGGAAAGGACCAGACATTACATGAATTTGAGGCAACCTTGGAGTCAGACAGGAAGCCCTGGGGCCTCAAAACCACAGCCCTCTCGATATTTGGAAGGACTTGAAAGTGGTAGACATGTAGGACCGACTTAGCACTGCCAGACTGGCAGGAGCCTTTCAGTATAATATCACCATTGGTTCTATGGTGGTGCTAGGTCAAGAGCAGGTAAATATAGATCAGAAATATAGTTTGAGTGGATGCATGGACGGACAGAGGGATGGACCAGGGTTAGGGTCAAGCCTTCAGACTTGGGAGTCCTGGGCGTCTCTGCCTAGCCGTAACCTTCTGTGACTTTAGGCCAGTCCCTTAGCCTCTCTATGCCTCCATTCCCCATCTGTGAAATGGGAATGCTTGCACTGCCCTGCCTTACAGGGCAGTTTTGAGGGTAAATACACTAATAACTATGAGACACTCTAATGCCACAAGTTCCAAAGGGGTAGCTGTGTTAGTCTATTGCAGAAAAACAACAGAGTCCTGTGGCACTTCTAGGGTGCATCTACACTTACAAATTAAGTTGATTTAAGCTTGCTTAAGTTGACTTAATTTAATCTGCATCCACACTACATTTTCCTTAAGTCAACTTAAGCAGCAGCTTAAGTTGACTTAAGGAAAATTAAAGTCGACTTTATAAAATCTCATTTGAAGTCGACTTTACTGGCTAAGTCAACTTTATTAAGTCAGCTTAGCCAGTGTGGACGCAGAGTAGCCCTAAGTCAACTTTAAGTCGACTTAAAGGGCTTCAGGGCTCCCCCACTGCCCTCCCTGCCAGGGTGGCTGGCACAGGCAGAGCCTGGCGTGCCCCCCTACAGGGCAGGACAGAGCCCTGCCCACCCTGCTCCTATGCCCTGCCGGTGTCCCTGTCCGGCTCAGCCCCCATTGTACCCAGGTACAATGGGGCAAATGCTGAGCCCCCTGGCACTTGGCAAGGGGCGCCCCCCCTGCCACTGTGGACCTGTCCCAGGTCCACCTAGCCTCTACAAGTCAACTTAGGCGTCCAGTGTGGATGCTCTAAGTCAATTTGGCAGGGTCCCCTTTAAGTCGACTTAATTTTTGAGTGGGGACATGCTAAAATCAACTTTAAGTCGACTTAGCTAAATCGACTTAAAATAACAAGTGTAGACATAGCCTTAAAGACTAACAGATTTATTTATCGCATGAGCTTTTGTGGGAGAAAATCACACTTTGGCAGATGCTTTGAAGATGGGGAACTTACAGAATGGGCGGAAATTAAATGCAGGGAAATGTATGACACAGGATCAGGTCAGGCTGTAACAGCAATCAGAATAGGTGTTAGGATTCAAACACTGGGGAACAGCACATAGAGGAAGGTGAGGTCAAATCACCTGTTGTAACCCTGGGAAATGGAGTTGAATTTTTACATAACTTCAAATTTACTTTGACTTTACAGGCTCTACTTTCTCAGTTCTCCTGCTGAACATTACCAAGAAGTATTCAGCACAGACTATTTGGTGGGAGAGCTAGGAACTGAACCTGCATTGCTAGACTAAGTACATTCTTAATCCAGAAAGCCATCCTTCCTTCCTTACGGGTAGGAGATGAAGGGAAGTCTACATGTAGTATGCACACTTGTAACATCTACAGAGGGCAATGGGAAGGTGCTATAAAAATGCAAGATTTGGGATTTGATGCCTGAAGTGGGGAGGATTCATACAAATCCTTTCTCTTTTTAGTTTCAAGTTCTCAAACTCTGGTGGGATTGAGCAACAGAGGCAGGGCAGGCCCTGGGGGTATAAAGAGAATCTAGCCAGAATGGGCAGCCTATCATCTAAAGGGGAAAGTGTCTTGTATGGTTCTTAACATGGTAAAGTTACTTTCCTGCAGCATTTGCTTTCACTGTAATTATTCAGATCTATATGGTGTGTGTCATATTGACAAGGTTGGCTAGTGTCTGGACCCTTAAAACCATTAGAATGCCATTTAAGGACTTGCATTCTCTTGAACATTGTCAAATCTTGCAGTATTTCAATAGTTTTACATTGTTGTCTTTCACATTGCCATTGGGATAGATCGAATTAGAAAACAGAGTCTTCATCACCGAGCTTTAATCCCAAGGGAGGAAAAATCTCTTGAATTTGCTGGGAAATAGCAGGAGGCCATTAAATGACTTTGTGCCCATTTCCTAAAGTGTTTTTAGTGGGCCATTTACATGGAAATTTCTCTGTGGAGAAAAGCTCTGAGAGAAAGGCAAATTGGCACATGCCATTTTATCTCCAACAGAAACACTTCTCAGCTCACTTCAGTGCCTTTTCCCCATTAGCAGCTGAGATCTGGGCACCTGAAAGGAGCGAGTCAGCCACCTGGGGGTAAAGCGACCTGTGCTGCTGTTTTTCTGTGCAAACCACATCTGGAGTGAACACAATAGATTCCTATCAGGAGGCTGGATTTGGGTAGTGCTTTCTCGCTTGTTCTTTCTACTCATGACAGCTGCACCCAGAAACCTGTGCTCTCCCTAAATTGGGGATGGGAGGGAGGGACAAAGAAAAAAAATCCTCATTTTGCAGAGACAGAGGAAGACGTGTGAGGCTAATACCAATGGGGTTGATCAGCTGCAATCCTTAAAGCCCAATTTTTCTAACCCAACAGAACCAGAGGGACGACAGGGCCCATGATGAGAAACTCTGAAGCTGAATAGCACTTAGCAAGAGCCACAAACTGCCCTAACTTTGTTGTGGAGGGAGACTACATTGTTTAGGGGCAAAAGCACTGAATTGGGAGTTAATCCCAGTTCTGCCACAGATCTGTCGTGTGACCTTGGGCAAGCCACTTAGCTCCTTTGTGCCTCTGCTTTCCCGCCTGTAAAATGATGATGCACCAGCCAGCCTTGAAGCAGTGTTGTAAGGCTTAACGAATCCGTGTAAAGTGCTGGAAGATCATCGCATGACAGGCATTATTGACCAGGCAGCGTGTGATCATTAGTAATCAGCCTCTTCTTGCTTTTCTGCCCAGGTTGGCTGGGAGGGAGCAGGGATCAAAGGCTGGAAGCGTGTGCTTGGACGTGCACTGGGCTAATGTGTTTCGGTCCCACTTGAGCAGTGAGGTGGTTTGTTCATTATCCTCCTCTCAGCTAGCTCAGTGACCCCTGCAGCCTCCTCCAGATGAGTCTCGCCTGCGGTGCCTGGCTCACAGCCGGCTGAAAGGGCAGTGACGTGTTTGCAGGGCTGCCATCGATGCAAGAGCGCCCGTTCCCTGATGGGAGCTGGCACGAGGGGCCCCTCGTTATTAGACATTAACATTTTGCTGGGGTACCGGAGCATTCACCTGGCTGCCCCATCGCACTGCGTGCTGGCAGGGCTGGGCAGGGGTCAGTGCACAGCATCACACGCTAGCCCTCAGCTGGTAATTACCCAGCTGCAGCACTTGCCCAGCCCCTCTGTCACTAGGTTTCCTTCACCTTTTCCTTCTGCACTGGCAGCCCAGACTTGTCAGAGTGTGGGAGGGGGCGTCCTGCAGCAAGTTGCTGCTCTTGCTGAAACAAAGTTAGATAAAGGATCATATTCAGCTCCCTGGCAACAATGTAAACCTGGAGTAACCCCATCCGATTTACACCAAGGAACTGAGAGCAAAGTGTGGCCCATGCTACAAGGATTTCAGAGACTGCCTAGAACAGTGGTTTTCAAACATTTTTCCTCGGGACCCAATTGAAAAACATCATGTATGCCCGTGACCCAACATTTACATCTTTGAGCAATGCATTCCAGTCTTCTGACGGCGGCAACAGGAGGCACCGTGACCCAGTACCCTGGGTCCCGACCCGTGGTTTGAAAACCACTGGCCTAGTGTGAGCACCTCTGCTCTCCTGTGGACTGTAGCAATCTGCCACTGCAGAGCATAAACCAACCTCTAAGCCTTAAAAAACAGGGGTTAGCAAGAAACTTTCTACTTGGGCAGATTTTCTCCCATAGCTGCCCACTGCTGAGTGTCTTGCACCTTCCACTAACACAGTTAGTGCTGGCCTCTTTCAGTGAGAGGACCCTGAACTAGATGGCTCATTGGTCTGAAACAATATGCCTGTTCCTATGTTGCTGTTACTTCTGCCTTGCCCTGCGAATTTAGAGACTGGGTTATTGCTCTTCTCTCACCCAGTCTGATGTAGGTCCCCCAGTGCAAATAGGGAGTCATTCCTATTACTTTAGTGGGGCTGCTCCAGACCCCATCCTTCTTGATTGTGTTATCAGACTTCCCAACTGACTGAGGGATATAAAATCTCTGTACGGGGGCCATCACCATGACAACTGTTCTAACAGGGGAGATGGGCCTGGGGTGTTGGGCAGTTCTGTCTCTTCCCTGCAGTCTGTTGGGGAGTTTGCACAAGCTGAAGCGTCTCAGATCAGTCACTGTCACGGTGAGCAGTAGCGTCCAGCTTGCGCAGAGAATGCTGTGACTCTGAGTTGCAAAGACTGGCTGGTAGCTAGTTTCCCAATAGGAAAAACTCCTCCTGGCCATGGGGAGTGGAGATGATAATGTCTGAGCTTGGAAACTTTGTCGGTCTTGGAAAGACTGTCTGTGTTAAAAGACGTTCCCCCTGCGGTGATTGCATTGGGATTGCAAGGTGCAAATCAGAGGGTCCAGAGATGTTAATGCCCCTTTGCACTACGCCTCCTGCCCCGCCATCATTACTGTCCACTAATAGCCCTGGAGGCATTTCCTTCCAGGACCTTTCATTGACTTTCGAAAGCATGGAGGGGCCAGTGCTGCGCAGGGAGGAGAAGGCCGGTAGCCTGGCATTTAATAGCAGGTCAACGATTGTTCCAGCATGTTGGGTTTGATGGCCAAATGTTTGTATTGGGTTTGTCAGACGCATTTGTCACATGTCGCTGACGCTAATGAAGCCCAGCGGGCAGACGGGATTAAGGAATGAAGATGGAAAAGTCCTGAGAGTGCGCTCGGTTCTCGCCAACCCGCTCCCGCAGGGCAGTCTGTGACTTGCTCTGCTTGCGGGTAGAGGCTTTGGGCTGGACCCTGATCTCAGCCAGGCTGGTGCATATGCAGAATGCACCGACACTAATGGAGTTACTCTTCAGCCATGGAGGTGTAACTGAGATCAGCGTACAGCTCCTCTCCTTGCTTGCCACGTGCTGGGATTTGTCTGATATTAGGGAAATGAGGGTGGATCTGGTGCAATATGCTGGCTGTGGTACGTTTGTACAGGCAGCATGCCTCCCTCTAGGCCAGGGTAAAGAGCCTCCTCCTCTAGGATTGGGTCCTTTTGTAAGGCATATAGGCTCTTAGGGAAGGTCCCTTGCTCAGTCCCCTACTAACCAAATCTGTGCCTATAACTTTGATCTAGAATTGACATCTGCATTCAGATGAATGTTTCAAGGGTTCCCTAGCTACACACACTGCCATAGCCTTGTGGTTACTATAGCTCATCAGACTGAATCCCAGTGTGCTCAGAGAGGGGGACATCAAAGAATCTAGACCTGGAGATGAATACTAGCAGGAAGTGAGGTAAAGGGGGGCAGGGGAGAGACTAAGACTGAGACCAGGAGCTGCATTAGAGAAGGCTCTTAGACCAGCTGGTGGCAAGCCTGTCGTGCAAGGAGAACAGAGAGGCCCATGCCAGGTGAGTGTGAGAAGGGAGGAGGAAGGGGCGTGGAGATGATCTGGGTGGTCAGCTGGAACAAATCCTGGGAGTGTTTTTAGAAAGGACTGTGCACTGGATCCCAAAATGAACGGGTGCTTGAGAAAGGAGCGCCAGCTGCTGTTGCTAGGCTTCTCTGTCCCTGTTGAGAAGTGCAGGCTGGCCCAGACCAGCATCCTGGATCCTGAATCGTGGGGCAGTCCAGGTGTGCCTTATGGCTACGGTCTATCTCTAGGGGTATGTCTACACTTACAAAAGCTAGTTTGAATTATTTAATTTTAATTTTAATTTTAGTTAGTTCGAATTAACTTAATTCGAACTAGCATGGTCCCACTAGAATGCTAGTTCGAGCTAGCCATGGCCATGCAGGGCACTTGGTTAGTTCGAATTAGTCAGTTGCAGGAAGGTCAATCTGCCGATTAGTTCGAACTAACTGCTTAGTTCGAACTAACATGGCCACATTGGATTAGTTCGAATTAACGGATCGAATTAACCATTAATTCGAACTAAGCAATCAAATTTATTAGTTCAAATTAAGGAAGCCCTTAATTCGAACTAATGAAAGCCTAGTGTGGCTATGGCTTAAGTTAGTTCGAATTAAGCTTTCTTAATTCGAACTAACTTGCAAGTGTAGACATAGCCAAGGTGACCAGCTGCTCCCTGCACTTCCCGGAGGTGGGGAAGCTGGGATTTGCGGAATTTCTAGGCTTGCAGGTTATAATTAGACAGTTTGCAATTTGACCAGGACACCTGGACTATTTGTTCCCCCGCACTCCTCTCCACCAAATATAACTTGTATAACCATGAGGCAGCTCTAAATAGCTCAACAGCTGCCAGTCACCAACTTTTATATTAATCCTTCGAAGCTCTAAGGACAGTCTTGTCTGGACCTTTCACTCTCATTTTTACATGAGTACCTGTGGTGTCATTTGAGTTGGGGAAGAGCCTCTGGGTTTGTTTATCTGGCCCCAGGGCTGCAGACTGGTCACAATCTGCTTCAGGGAAGCCAGGAGTGAATCCCAAGTTCTTGAAACTCTTTTACACCTGTGTGTGTCTTCAATATAGCTGAGCACCAGCTAAAAGCCAGCTGGGCCCCATGGGAGTGAGAGGAAGGCTCTGGGTTCAGCGAAACATGTGGAGGCTGCTGTCGAGAAGAACCTCAGCTGGTTTGAGCGAGCTGAGGCAAACAGATCATGGCACTCCCATGAGAGCCCAACAATTCTCCACTCAGCCCATCCAGCAATTGGCCCAGCTACCTCTCTTTAACAAAGTGTGTGCTGGCCTCTGCTGGCAAACAGAGAACTTGGCTCAATGTTTGTCCTTAATAAGCCATGAAATAAAGACAAACAGATGCCAGAGACAGCGAGGATTTGATAAAATGGCTGCTGTAATCTTTGCTCTAAGAACATGGTACATACAGTACCATTAGGGTCAAAATAGCCTTTCCTCAATGAGGTAGGCATAAGACTCCACTAACCTGTGCAGGAATGTGTGAGTCAGCTGGCATGGCTGGTGCTGTGTTCGATATGAATGACTGTCTGCAGTGTGTGTGGAACGTGATCCAGGCTGGGAGCTGAATTTGAGCCCTCATAACACTGCAGTTCTGCAGAATTGACATTTCCATTAAAAAAAGTCTAACCTTTTGGGTCGCAAAAATAAGCCATCCTGGTGCTCCTCAGCTAGAACCTAGCTCTGCATCGCGTGGAAGCATCCTCTGGAGCTCAGGGGGCTCATTGGTTCTGAAGCCAAATCACTAAGTTTTCAGTGGCACACTGCTGTCATGCACTTTGGGTCTGCTGCTCTGTGCCATTTTTATGCATGCAGTTAGCAGAGCTGAGTGTGCAAACTGGGTAACCATTTATACAAATGGCTAAATAAGCAAAGGGCAGGCAGCACCTGTTTAAAAAGTTGCTGGGTTGATTTCCTCTCCCAAGAGAAACCCAAGAGTAATTTGATTAGATGTCTAACTAAAATTTCAGTTGCAGCATGTTTACCTTCAGTCCTTCCCTTATGAAGGAGAGGTGAGCTGTGGCTTGAGTGGGGTACAGCATGTGACCCTGGTTTTGAAACCTGATTCATTTCTTAAAATGCAATATGGTCATCCTTGCTGAGTTGGTTTGACACATCCTGGGCTGATGGGTTGTGTGTGTGAGAATGGATACAGATACGTGTATAATTATGGCTATTACAGATGAGTGAGTGAGTACATGTGCATCTGGCACTTGGGAAAGATAAGATAATGCTGTGTATATGCACTCATGCATCTACCCAACCCTACACCCGTGTCTCCTTTCTGTACACACACCCTGCAGATAAGCACATCTCCATTGTTGACCAGCAGAACTGGAAGGCAAGGCCTACATGTTGCAGTGAGAACAACATGGGTAGCTGTTGTGCTGTGCCTGGAAGACCTTTGCAGTGCAGTGGGATGCACACAACTGTGGATGGGTAGTGTTGGAAAAGATTCTTTGCTGCAGTGGACAGGGACTTGGGCTGGGTCGAGGGGGAGAGACCTCCAGGGCGTGGAGGGAGGAATGTTGCTGTAGATGGATCTAATTAATTTTCCCTTTATTAGTAACTGGCAGCAGCTATTGCCCTGCTGTTCTTCATTTGACAGCACTCTTGCTTTCCCAGAAAATACTCCCAATGTTAGCCAAGCCCCTGGAAATAGCCACGTCCTTATGTGGCGGAGGGTATTGGGTGCCTGTGCCAGCGGGGCAGGATATTTTAACCACCACTTGTCAGCACTGGCAGATTAGTCAGTAGTGTCTCAAAAACTCACACTCCTGCAGCTCAGATAAGGCGCTCAGACCACAGGGCTGGAGCCTGGGTTCATGCTTTAGATAGCCCAGCTGTCAGCTCCACATTCACACCTCCCCTGTTGCGTTAGGCACCCAATGGCTCTGTGTTTCCCAACAGCCACTAGCTACCCAAGCCCATCCCAAGGGTGTCAGACCTTTCATGCTGCGCTGAAAGCCCCGCAACAGGCCTCTCCACTGCACAGCTTATGTCCTTCTGGTGACATTCAGGTGGCTACTGCTTGTTGTGACTGATCCATGGACCTTTCCCATCCAACCTGGACCGCGGTCGGTACCTAGCAACATCCCTTGGGGACACTCGCTGGCTGTTACTGGTGGGAAGGTGGTGTTTGGAGGAGCAGGATGTTTAGCAACCCTCTCTTTTCAGTTTAATTTTTAGGCTGTGTCTGCACTCCCTTCATTACGGGGTGTGTAGGGAGACAAGGTTCAGATACTCTCTGAGGCAGGCCATATTACTACCTTACTAGAAATCAGCTGTGTCTCTGACTGTGCTAAAGAAAAGCAGCAGTTAGGGAATTATTAGTAGTAATAGTAATTACAGGTGTGTGGGAAACACAGGCACATAAGCAATATAAACCTTACAGATTGTTAATTATGTTTACTGCAGGAGTGTCAGGGACTGAGCGCACTACAGGCCCAGATGTGCTGGGCACTGCACAAACCCAGCATAGTACAGTCCCTGCATCTAAAAAGATCAGAGGAAAGAGGTTTATTCACTCTTCTTGTGTGTTAACTCAGCATCCAGCAAACATCCTAGTACATGTCCTACTTCAGGGGCTAGCAAAGGTCTATTTGGACATCTGGACCCATACTTATAGGTACAATGGGGCATGGCCACACAGGCCACGGTACACAGATATGCTGTCATAGGTATACAAGTACAAAGGGACATACTGGCATATGAATAAACAGGCACATGGGCAGTGTGGCAAAGCCCACCATCAGCTTTGCCAGGTAATGGTTGTCTCCCCTGGTGGGACAGGCCCAGGGTAGATCTGCCCTGTGCTGGACAAGTACTTTACTTTCCCCCTCAGCCTCTCTCTTGAGCAGAGTATGCAGGATGGGCCTTGATATGGGCTGGTGTAGCTCACCTCCATCCCATGAGAGGAGTGGGGTGTGAGTCAGTAAATCAGTGACACCAGGTTCCCAGCTAGTACCTCTTCTTGGCTGCTCCAGCAGAGTTGTAGGTGTGGTGGCATTGCCCTGAGCTTCTCTCTCTGCCCTCCCCTTCCCTTTACTTGAGGTGGGGTTTTAATCAGCCTGAAGTAGCCTTTGACTGGCCTCAGATGTTTCCAATTAACCTGCAATAATTTACACACACACACACACACACACACACACCTTCAGGGAAAAGGGCCTTTGCCATTCTAGGGCTGATGTATTTTCCCTCAAGTACCCTTTTGTGGCCTGACTTTATCCCAGCAGGTAAACTGAGTAACATGCAGGTTTCAGGGGAAGAGCCTTTTAGATATCACCTTTAGGTAAAAACTGAGATTCTGTCTTTTTTATCCTGACTGTACAGACCCTATAGCCCAGCCCCTTGACCCACTGGCAAATAGTGCTCTATAAATATCTAAGAAAGCTTCCGAAGAGTGGAGACTTCCACAATATCCTTATCCAAAATTGCCACTGATCCTGTGTTTTTCTGCAGCAGGCAGCAGCACCATGCCTGACTTCTACACTCCATGGCAGAGATGCAACCTTTCAGAGGTGCTACATTTACAAAGAGCAGCATCCCTATCTGGAGGGCCCCCCCAGGTGGAGGGCACATGCTAGTGCAGGTGTCTGATGAAAGCCCTGAATGAAAACATTATTAAAAGGCTGGGATGAAAAGGTGGGGCTTCCAAAGACATTAAAGGAAGAGAAGGAAATAGTCATTGGGAAGTCCTTCTGTGCACAGGGTGTACCATGGACAATGGGTCTATGTTGGTAGTGGAAGAATGAGTTCACGGTGACAGTAATTGTAGAGGCCGAGGTTGTCAAACATAAGTGGTGCCTCTGCATGTTCTGTAAATCAGGCCTCTTTAAAGCTTTTCAAGTTTGTCCCAAGTGGCTTTTGGTGCCCATCTTTGGAAAAATATATAGAAATCATAGGCCACATGCTTGTCAGGTGCCTGGACCTCCCATTAAACAGTCACCAGGCTCAGAGACAGCCAAAGAAGGTTGGGCTGTCAACTTTAAGTCGTATTCCCCCTCCCACAAAGTTTTTGTGAAAATCTGAGAACAGAGTTCTAAGCTTTAAGGCCTTAGTTGTGTTTAATCAGAAGGTGTAGCATTGTACTCATCTCTCTTTGTGTAGCTAAAATGAAGTCATGAGAACAGAGAACCCATAGGCCTGGAATGTTCTCAGCCTCTGTCACCCCTCTGGAATTCTTCACATAACTGATGCCGAGTCTGACCAATGGTTTTCTGTTTTTTCACAATGTTGCCTCTCTCGGGCTAACACATTTTTTGCCTGGTGTTGAAGTGTGAAGACCAGTATGAGCCGTGACATCATTATTTCAAGCAGACCAGGAAGTGACCAGGAGGTACCGTATATGAGCCATGAATGAGAGAAGGAACCTGAGATAACAGCATTCCTTATGCCTATCTAGGTCATATGCATATTGCAAGAGTAATGGAACAAGGAAATCTTTGACACTTTGGTACACAGAACATTTTTTAGCGCCTATTTCAGTGCAGAGGGACAGTTTGATACGGATGGCTGTGCTCGTTTTAGGATGAAAATCTGATATCGGATACTCTGAATCTGTTTGTTTACGAAAAAATCATATCTGTCAATCAATATTAATGAATAAGCTACAGGTGAGCCATTAGCAGCTAAGGGGATCCAGATCTGACTGTTTCTCAAGTTCTAGCAAGTTTGGGAGCTAGGGGGTCAGATCTAGGCCCTCCCCTCTATGCTTGGGCAGTTTTCTGCACACACCTTACGATTATTAATGAAGAAGGTGGTACATGCTTCATCATAACAAAGGCTGGTTGTTTGGAAGGGGGAGGGGAATGTGAAATGACTGATATCCATGGAAACCCCACAAAGTGGGCATGCTATTTCTGAGCAAAAATATTCTTGATTTGAAATACAAATTATTTATGAGTCTCTCATCATAAATGGACAGTTGAAGCTATTTAAAAACCCAGGTTGCTTCGCCAGTTTCCAGTAGGCCTTGCGTCTCCTCTCACTGGTGTGAATCAGTAGTTCCATTCTCGTCAGAGGAATTGCTCCTGGGTAAAGCGGGTATAAATCCAGAAGGAATCATAGGGAAGCCAAGTTTGTCAAATAAAATCTTGCTGAGGTGTTGCTCAGTTAATAGGCTCCAAAACTCTTGGGTTATTTTGCAAACAGTCAAGGAGCCATAGGACTTGTCATGGCCTTGACAAACCTATAGCCTTGATCACGTCAGCCCTTGCCAGCCTTTTCCTCTCACCTCTTGGCATCCCTTTGTTACAGGCCCAACATCCACACAAACTTGCTGCTGTCTTGCTGCTGGAATCGCCATAAGTTGTTTATCCTCCTAAATGCTAGTGCATGACTCCGCATTGCTGTTTTTCCCTCGTATCTTGTGTTGAGTCCTCCATTTTGTCCCTGCTTTCAGTGTTGGCAGTTTGAGAGCTTTGTTCTGTCCGAGTGTGAGCTGCTTATGGGCCTGTAATATCACGATGTAATGAGAAGTGGTGAGGATGAGGGATTTAAGCATTGGCTCTGACTGCTGAAAACTCCTGGCTCTTGTGGGGCTTGTCTACATGGGAACAGGAAAATTAATCCAAATTAAATATAGGTCTGAATTTGAAGTGGATTAGTTGAAGCTCATTAAATCCCTGTGTGGAAGCTGTTCGGAATTAAGTGGCCTTAATTTGGTTTATCTTAATTCAGGATGAATTCAAATTCACTTCAAATGCACACTTTTAGTTAATTTGGATTAATTCTGCTGGATGTCCCCATGTAGACAAACCCTTAATTTCTCTCTGTGATTTGGACAAGTCATTTTCTTTCTCTGCTTCTATTACCCCATCTGTAACATGGACTGATCCTTCTTTACTTACCTACCTCAAATGGGTGCTGTTGGAAGCAATTAATGTTTATGCAGCACTTTAATTGTGAAGCAGGGCAGAGCATTACTGCACCATTTGTCCAGATGATGAATTAACATATCACTGTTTGATTCTCAAGGGAAAACCAGGCATGGTGATTGATGGCTCTTCTGGTAGAACAGAGAGAAGGGAGCCCTTCTTCAGCAGTTGATAGGATCTCATGAACCTGAACTGGCTGCCATGGTGCATGCCCCACCAGAATGTTGCCTGCTCCACCCCTGAATTAGGGAGCAGTGGAGACTAACAGAACATCCTGTTACTGATCCCTGTTAGCCACAGGCCTGAGATGGTTCAAATCAGACAGCTTGATTGGGTTGCTCTTAACTTAGCTTCAAAGCAAGTCCCTTCATTCAACTCCCTACTGTCCCTCTGGCTGAAATTCCAGTCCAAATGCCTGATGATTTGTTTCTAGCAACCCTGCCCTCAGGGCTGCTGGGTAGAAGTGTTTGCAAGCCATTTGTGGAAGGTAGAAAGTATGGAAGGCAAGAATTCCTGGAGCAGTTTAATGGAGAGCAATGGCAGGAAGAGAGAGGCAGAGATTGTGCTGAAGAGCTCCTCACTAATAGTGCAAGAATGACAGTTCTGTATCTGCTGCAGTTTCCCTTATCTGGTAACATTAAAGGAGGGAGCCTGTCCACACTTCCGCCTCACACCCTGCTCTGCTCTCAGCCGCCTGCAGGGACAGAGTGGCTTGAACATGTTCCAGTGCTTTCTCTGGGAGTTTCCCATGACTCCTCACCAGTGAGCGTCCCCATTGGACAGTTCAGATGACATCACCGCAGGCAGCCATATAGATGCTTCCTGTATCACATTCCCAACTGAAGAGCCTCTTTTAAGATCTTTGTTTTTCTCCAAGGTCTTTTTAGGAACAAAGTGTCTAATTTTAGCCTTGCTGCAAATAACACGTTCTTGAAATAGAATATGATTCACTCTGACTTGTTTGTGCTCCTGGGAGTTAAAAAACAAAGACCTTCATTCTTAAAATTCACATCCAAAGTTCAGTCAGTGAAAATTTGGGCCACAGGAAATCTACCCTCTGGTATTTCAGCAGCGTCTTGGGGAAATGGCTTCCTTTATGGGCTCGTGCTGAACTAGACAAGTGTATAAAGCTGCTGGAAAGATATACGCTCAAGTCATGGCATGCCACAAAATTGCGCAACACTGAACCAAAATGAGTGACCATTCTATAAATCACAGGCCTTATCTACATTAGAAAGGGTTTGCTGGTATAGTTATACCAGGAAACCATAACTTATACTGATGAGTTCTTTTGCTTGTCTAGTTTACACCAATTCTCCAAAAGAAATAAACCATTGAGTCCTTGGTATAATGGACAGGAATAAATGCATCTACAATAGGGCTTTTATTGGCATAATTATGTCAGTTAGGGATGTGAAAAAAGCCACACTCCTATCCACCATAGCTATGCTAAGAAAACTAGAGGGGCAGGAAATATTTTTGAGTAGTGATGAGTTTAAGCCAAAACCACTCAGTTCAAATACCCCCAACTCTAAAGAAGTTTATATCTTGGATTGGGGCCAAACTTTGTAGCCTAAGTCCATTTCTGCTTGGGAGGCCCCCTGGAAGTTTAAACACACAGAACCAGATTGTCCAAAGGCTTCAGCAACTGGCAGCTCCCATTGTCCTAAACTACGATAGAGAGGATCTTGAGAAGGCCTGCCTGGAAGAAGTCCCATGCTAAGCCCCATCCCAAACAAGAGGAGGGAGAATTGAAATATCACCCCATGGCTTCTTGGAAACAGTCTGTCTTAGGTTCCTATTTCCCCCCACCCACACCCCACTGTAGTATCTGAATGCCTCACAATCTTTATTATAGTTATTCTCACAACACCAGGGCCATTATCCCCATTGTACAGATGGGGAAGTGAGGCACTGAGGGTGCATCTACCCTGGCAACTTAGGTCGCCTTAAGGATGCTTAAGTCGACCAACACAAAGCTGTGTCCACACTGAGCTTTTATTAAGTCAACTTAAGAGCTTCCTTAAATCGACTTAATAACACCACCTCTGAAGGTCGACTTAAGCTTTAAGTCGACTTCTTAAGTTGACTTAAAGCCAGTGTGGACGGGGAACAGTGCTAAATCGACCTTATTAAGTCAACTTAAAGCCAGTGTGGATGGCTATGTCTACTGTTAAGCCAACTTAACAGAGTTGACTTAACTTTCCAAGTGTAGACATAGCCTGAGAGGCTAAGTGACTTGCCCAACATCACACAGGAAGTCTTCGGCTGTGCAGGGATTTGAACTGCAGCCTCATAAATCCTAAACTGGTATCCTAACCACCAGATTAACCTTCCTTTTTGTGACCTTTGTACAGGGTTATCTGGGGAGGCTGTCCTGCCTAATGGCTAGAGCACTGGACTGGGATTCAAGAGACCAGTGTTTTGTTCTTGGTTCTCCCCGTGATCTTAGACAAGTAATGTACCTCTCTCTGCCTCAGTTGCCCCCTGTAAAATAAAGATGATGCCAATCTCCTGTGTAAACCATGGCAAGGTCTCTGGATTAAAAAGTGCTATACAAGAGCTAGATAGTATTGTATTTGGAAGGGGGGGTACCAACTCCATTTAAAAGCTTTTTTCATGCTCCTGCCCTTCACTGTTTCCATGATTAGCTGGTGAATCCAAGCTCCATTGGAGCCTAGAAGAACAATCTAAGGCACTGGAGGACAAAGCTGCTGTTTTTAATTAGCAGAGAGTCTTGGTAGAGCCAGTGGAAAGGGCTGTGTTACACGGAGCTCTTCAAAAGGGAACAGAAAAGGTGTTTTCAGGGGTCCTCATCTTTATGCCATTTCCCTCTGCGTGGGCTCTCCCACACCGTGCCTCTTTCCCAGAGCTGCTAATTAGCCAACCCCTGGAGTCTGCAGGTCAGTGGATCAGCTAATGGACCCCTGCTGTTCCCAATGCAGCATGCCTTGGAACATAAACAGCAAATGGCAAAGGTACCCAGACCTGGAGCTGGGCCCCTTGCGGCCTGCTGGTCGGGGTCCTTTGTGAGCAGCCTGAAAACAGGCAGGTGGGACAATGACTCTCTAGAGCTGCCAGCGTGTCTGGGAGTGGGATTGTATATTGCATTGACTCCACAGGTCTGCTGAGTGACGGCAATAGTTGGAGGGGCTTCACGGTTTGCCATTGCACAGCCACGACCTAAAAACATTGACTGCTCACATAAGGTGTGCATGAGGGGGCTGGAGTTACTGACTGCTCTAAAGGCCAAAGTCATGGCACATGGTCCCCGCTGGGCTTTAGTAGATGGGAACAAGAGGGGCCCATGGGCTCACATGCTCTGAGCTTTTCACAGATAAAGCAGGAAATGAGACGGAAGCCTTAATGTAAGGCAGGACAGCCACTAGGGAGTGTGGATGTAATTCTGGGCAGGGCATTCTCTTTGGCTTGGCCTGGAATTTCTCTGGATTAGTTTGAGCATTTTGTCCGGCCTGTTTAATGAACTCAAAGGCCAGGATCTGAACTGACCGATCCAGGTCTGTCATTCTGGTCCTGGCCCACAATGTTTAATTTGCTTCAGGGCTTGGCAGTTCATTGCCCCGGCGCCTCTGGGCTTATCACGTTAGTTATGGAAGTAAAAAAGAAAAAATGTCTTGAGCCCCAGAATCAATTTAGTTACAAACTAAACACTAACATTGCCACTAAAGCCAGGGGGCGAGCGTATGTGTGTGTGGGGGCCGGGGGGCCCCCCGGGAGATTAGAAAGCACTAAATAACTGATCCTATTTTAGACATAACATGTTGCCCTCTTACCTCACGGGATTACAATGGAGGGCGCTGGCAGGAAAACAACAATTCCATTGGGAGGAATTCTGAGGTTTCAAAGTTTGTTTTCATTTTGGTGGTTAAGAAATTCACCTGGGATGTGGAAGATGCAGGTTCAAGTCCCTGTCTGATTCAGAGCAGGGACCTTAAACTTGGGTCTTGTACATCCTGGGCAAGTGCCCTAACCCCCGGGCCATGGGCTGTTTTGGGGTGCATTTCATCTCTAGCTTGGTCTCCAGGTAAGTTGTATCCTAACTACATCAGTTGGGGGTGTGGAAGAATCACACTCCCAGCGGATGAGGCAATGCTGACCAAGCACCGGTGTAGATGCAGCTCTAGCACCTGGGAAAACCCCTGTCACAAGAGGCTGTGTCCGAGGGGGGGGCCAGGCCAGCACAGCTTTGTTGCTGTAGTGCAGATGTATCCTCTCCCTCTCGTTTGGACTAGGAATTGCATTCTAGATCTCAGAAACCTTCCCAGTGAAAATTTTGTCTGCAAGGATGCGTTTCCATGAAACACTGTAGTTTTGATGAAATGACATTTTCGGGGCGGGGGTGGTTTTTTTATTTTTTGACCACCTCAAGTTTCAAAACACGCTTCGCAAACATTAGCTAAGCCTCTCCACAGCCCTGAGAGGAAAGGCAGTGATGTTATCTTTATTTGACGGATGAGGAGACCGGTTTGGGTTTGTTAAATGACTTGCCTAAGGTCCCACAGCACATCAGTGGAGGAGCTGGGTATTGAATCCAGGTCTGCTGGCGTTTGTTCCTGTGCCTTAGCCTCAAGGTCCATCCAGCTTCTCCTGTGATATTGGGAAGTAGGGAACCCAGTCATGTGGAGGAAAGCTGCAGACCCTCCCTTTGTGGTCTGGAGGCTGGAGGGGCCAGGCTGTCTATGGCCCCTAACTTGGACCTAAGAATCAGGCTCATGGTTTTTCTGGCTGCTCAGAAAATACGGGGATGGGCAACATGTTGACTGGTTGCCTTCCAGCCAGAAACTGCAGAGGTGTGATGAGTGCGCTTATTCTAGTCAGCTCTAGTACATGCTTGCAGGCTGTCGAGGTGTAGATAGTGATGGAGGAGCTGAGGGAAGGGCACTGGATCAGTTCAGAGTCCCAGGAAAAGCCAGGGCTGAGGTTCAGATCTGGACTTAATCATACTGAAATCATGTGGGTTGTTCTGACAAGCGTTTGGCTCAAATGGCAGGACTCTTGCCAGATCAGCAAGCTTCTGCCACCCTGCATGGCGCCAGGATACTATCTCTCCATGGTGATATTCTTGTGGGACTGTAGGCTCAACAGGGACAGAACAGGAGGGAGAAGGCCTCTCATGTGAAATGCTTTGGACCAGAGCTTCAGGGACAGACTAGCACTAGTTCAGATAAACTTCCAGAGTGCTGGGGACAGAGCTTGACCCAGAATCTTTTGGGCTTTGACCAGGTCTGGTCAATGAGCAGGGAGTTGAAGCATGGAGATGTGTGCGTGGGGAGCAGAGTTACAGGGGTGGGAGGGATAGGCCCATATGACATGGGAAAGATAGGTAGCCAAACTCTCAGCCATTCAGAGGAAGGCTGGGCCTGTGGTTAGCTGGAATTTAGAAGACCTAAGATTCAATTCTCTGTTCCTGCACAGAGTTCCCATGTGTCTTTGGGCAAAGTTGGGGCAAGCCATTGTGTGCCTTTGTGCCTCAGTTACCATCTGAACAATGGGGAGAACTGCAATGCCCTGCCCTGCCCTGCCCTGCCTCCCAGGAGCTTTGAGGAAAATTCCATTAAAGATTGAGAGGCACTCGCATGCTGCAGTTACAGGGGCCCCCTAAGGGCCTAAGCCAACATTATCCATTTAAATAGGAGAGAGAAATGTCTAATTTCCCGCGCCTGGAGTATTTGGGGCTGGATTTCTCTTGCCTGACTTAATTGATTGGAAACAGAAAGACTTGGTTCTCCAGAAAGTACAACATGGTTGGTTCAGTCTTCCATTCTGCTGCTGAATACATTGTTTTATCCACCTAGCTTTAACTCAGTTTGGATACCCTGATAAAGAAACTGATAGAGCTGCCTTCATTATCCCACCTGTCCTAGGAGGAGACAGGCCCAGGGATGGGTTTCAGAACAAGAGGGAGAGCTGCGGGGTCATACAGTAAGAAAGGTGAGGGGAGAATTTGTCTCCAGAGAGTAGAAATAATATGGGAGAAGGAGGGAAGCAAAGTGAGGAAAGGAGAATTGTAACCTCTTTGGGGCAGGGGCTGCCATTTACTGTGTCTCTCTACGGCACCTAGCACACTTGTTTTACTAATTATTTGCACTGCAGTAGCAGCTAGCTGTCCCACTCAAGGCTGGATCTCCCTTCTACTCGCTGCAGGAGGCGAGAATTCATATGCTAAAGAGGTGAGCTAGACAAAGGCTGGGAGGGCAAACTGAAGCACAGTAAAAGGGAGTGATATGCTCTGGGTCACACAGCTGAGTTGGTGGCAGTCTAGGTTTCCTGAGCTACCACACAGCCTCCCAATGGCCCTCAACTACCTGAGGCCTCTAAAGTGGTCCCAGTGTCACTGTTGGCTCAAAATAATAGTGATAAAAGAATTGTTTTACTCTTGATGTGAACAGTGAAAGTAGAGGAAGGAAACAGGGCAAGAGGGAGAGAAACAAGGAGCCATGAAAGGGAAGAGAGGGGAGAAGAAGAGGGTGATAACATTGGTAGAGTAGGAAATGGAAGATGTTGAACAGATAGAAAGAGAAGGCAATGGAGCGGGGAAGGAAAGTGAGGAGAATGAGAGTGAGGAAGAGTGTGGTGATATATGACCCTGGGGTGGCAGAACCAGCTAGTGACATGGGTACATAGAGGAGGCTGCTCTGTGTTCAGAGTTCCACTGCAACTTTGGGAAACCAATGTTCCCTGTAAACAGCATGCACGTGTCGAGGACAGAGGAGGACCCAGAATGGCTACTGCATGCCTAGGATCAGGCCATAGAACAGGTAGGAGCCAGGTTGACTGGAACTATGGCTAGGAGCAGCTACCCCTGCAAAAAGAGATGAGAGCCTCTGGTACCTGCCTTTCCAGCCTGGAGCCAGCTGCCCCTCTATGGAGTCTTATCTCCCCGTGCAGAACATCCACCCAGCTTCCCCCCTTATCCCTCTTTCCCCCCATTCACAGTGAGCTCCGCCACTTTACTCCGCCGTTTACTGGAGGGCTTATACCAAAGCTGGACTCACTGTCCCTGAGGTAGGACACTGGCTCTTCCCTTCTCCACCTGGGGAGACATCACTCCATCAGGCAGCACATTTACAAAGCCGCCATCGGAACCATCTCAATGGCGAAATCTCCTCCAGCCATCCCCGCTCCTTCCCCACAGCCAGACAGGGATTCTGGGATGTTCTCACACAAACACCTCCTGTTATCAGACTTAATAAGGACTGAAATGAGCAAGCCTAGTGCAAGCAGGGGAAATTATATCAGCACCCATTCATGCAGGATGATGCAGTTCTACCCCCTGCAGCCTCTGGCTGCCTTCTGCCCTCTTTCCTGCTCTGCTACGGTTGCCCTCTTTTATCCCTCTCCAAGTTCCCTAGTTTGTTTTGGCCTCCTGAATGTGGCCAAATGGGTTTGTATTCCCTCCTCTTGTGCCTGGGGAGCGGGGGAAGGGGTGGGGGAACCACGTTGCTGTCAGAGACAGACTTCACAGCACTTCTCTTAAATATTTTTTAAATCTTTTCAGTATTGTCTTGTAAGTATTGACAGTTGGGGGGGTCTATCAGAAAAGTTAGTCCGCTTTCCTGTCGAAATTAAACCACTGGTAACCTTCTAGCAAACCATGCTGTGTGAATCAAAGCGCTAGCATGCAATATCAAAATAACACCAGCCCTTCCTGTTTTCTGTTGTGCACTTCCAAGGAGCAGGTCCATGGCCCTTGTTGATGCTCTCATGTACCTGGTGTGCAATTGTGTCTGAAGCTATCACAATCACTCTACCCTGTGCACCACGCCGTGCCATTCCCCGGTACCTAGTACGTGAGCGTGGAGCACATTTCCCATCCATCTTCAATCTCGGTAGCAGTTCTTGGGCTTCAGCTCCCAAGTCGCGTGATTCTGTGGGAATCTCCCCTTTCTTCTTTTGACAAGTACATTTCTAGCCCTTGTAGTTGCAGAGAAACACTGACCCCGAAACGCTGAAAAAGCAGAGCCAATAAAAGGAAGCTTAAAATGTTGTCATTTAAAAAAAAAAATTAAAGCAGTCTCATTATTTTCTGGGTCTGGGCTAGTGGGTTTTGAATGCCTAGGGTTCGCCCAGGGAGACAGACCTTTGAGTCGCTCTTCTTTACTAATAGAAAGTTCCCATGGCTCCCCTCCCCTGCTTTGCTGGGTGTTCAGCACCGTTCACATAAACTGTGCAGAGAACCTCAACCAAGCCTTCAGCGACATCTCCTGGGCACTTTATGGCATGGCTGCAGGACAGCCCTGAACTTGTCAGGAAACTGGCCAGTTATGCTGGCGCATGAGAATTAACATCTGAACAAGTTGGCTGAAATGAGACCCCTGCTGGAGCTGAAGCAGAGGTTCCAAATTGTGGTGTGTTGCGCGGGTCATGATGTTCCCCTCCAGCCAGGATAGTTTCTGCTCAGGGCCCTGCCTTCCATAGCTTTCAGCTAAGGCAGCGATGTGGGTAGTGCAGGGCTGGATGGCTGGACTGACCTCCTGAAGCTGAAATGTGAATCTCTGCGCTGACAGGCCATGATTCAGTAGATTAAAAGGGTGGAGGAGGCCGCACACGGACAAACACATCCATGTTCCTTAAGCCACACTGCCAGATTTAACATAGAATGGTATCTCGTCTAACTTGTCTGGAAAGACTTAGCTGTGCTGTCCCCTTCTGCGCCCCTCCCCCCCCAGGCTGGTGCTGCCACTGTTCTGCCCCTTCCGCTCACTCTGAGCCGTCGCTGCCCAGCGCTGCGGCACTCTGGTGCCAGCATTGTGTTGCTCCATTCCACACATCTCCCCACCCCCACAGCCGGTTTTCCTCACCCAGGCCCTTCGCCTTCTCCCCCACACCGGCTCCACCCCATCCACCCAGCCCCAGGCTGACTCTCCCCCCCACGACCATCCCCCCCACTGAATTTTATTGCCTGCCCTTGTTTTAGGTACTTGAAAACTGTTATATGCCCTCTCAGTCTCCTCTTTTCCAGACTAAACAAACCCAGTTCTTTCAATCTTCCCTCGTAAATCAAGTATTCTAGACCTTTAATAATTCTTGCTGCACTTCTCTGGACTTTCTCCAATTTGTCCACATCTTTCCTGAAATAAGGCACCCAGAACTGGACACAATACTTAGCTGAGGCCTAATCAGCGCAGAGCAGAGTGGAAGATTATTTCTTGTCTCTTACTCACAATACTCCTGTTAATATATCCCAGAATGATGTTTGCCTTTTTTTTTGCAACAGCATTACACTTTTGACTCATATTTAGTTTGTGGTTCACTATGACACCCAGACTCCTTTCCTCAGTACTTCTTCCTAGCTGGTCATTGCCCATTTTGTATGTGTGCAACTGATTGTTCTTTCCTAAGTGGAGTACTTTGTATTTGTCCTTATTGAATTTCATTCTATTTACCCCAGACTATTTCACCAGTTTGTCCAAATCATTTTGAATTGTGATCCTATCCTCCAAAGCACTTGCAACCCCTCCCAGCTTTATATCATCCGCATACTTTATAAGTGTGCTCTCTATGCTTTCATGAAAGGCTCATAAGCACAGTAAGCAGTCATGAGAGAAGGAAGGTCCTCATGGATTGGTAACTGGTTAAAAGATAGGAAACCAAGGGTAGGAATAAAATAGCCAATTTTCACAATGGTTAGGTAAATAACCTACTCAATATGCAGTGGCAGCCAAAACTTCTAACAAAGTTTGGGATTCTTATGAAAGGGATAGATAATAAGACAGAAGATACCATAATGCCACTGAAAAAAATCATGGTACACCTACACCTTGAATACTGCAGGCATTTCTAGTTGCCCCATTTTTTAAAAAGGTACATTAGATTTGGAAAAGGTGCAGTGAAGGGCAACAAAAATTATTAGTGATTTGAAAAGCCTCCACAGGAAAAGAGATTTTAAAAGATTGGGAATAGGGGAGAGATGATAGAAGTCTATAGATCATGAGTGTAGAGAAAGTGAATTGGGAGGTGTTATTTTTCCCTTTGCATAACAGAAGAACCAAAGGTCCCCCAATGAAATTAAAAGGCAACAGGTTTAAAACAAACATAAGGAAATACTTTCTCACACAGTCAGCCTGTGGAACTCATTGCCAGGGGATGATGAGAAGGCCAAAAGTATAACTGTGTTGCAAAAAGAACTAGAGAATTTCATGGCAGAGGATATGTCCATCAATGGCTGTTAGCCAGGAAGGCCAGGAGTGCAAACCTTTACTCTGGGTTCCCCTAAGACTCAGACTGCCAAAAGCTGGGACTGGATGACAGGGGATGGGTCACTCAATAATTGTTCTGTTCATTCCCTCTGAAACAGCTGGCAATGGCCACTATTAGAAGACAGGATGCTGGACTAGATGGACCATATCTCTGACCCACTATGGCCATTCTTGTGTTCTCATCCACCTATCTTCAGCATTGCCAACTCCAAGCATTCAACGCATGAGTCAGACCCAAACATTCATGAAATTGGCTTAAAAAATCATGAGGGATTTTTTTAAAATGATGTTTGTTTTTCCCTTTTGGTTTCTGAGTCTTTAGGGCACACTCGCACCACTGTTTTAAGCTTTTCTCTGCAACCATGAGAGCTGCTTTTTAAATTAAAGCTGAGATTGTCCTTCTGTTCCAAGATTCCAGTTGATGAGTCTTTAAGGAAAATATACATGCTGAAGCTTGTGAGAAAGCTCAGAATAAAATTGTGAGAAATGGAAATAATGCTGATGTGTGCACGTGGACCTGTGCTGGGTACAAACAGGGGAACAAGGTCCTATTCCCAGATTGCCTATGATTTCTTATGTGACCTGTGGCAAACGCAGCCACTGATTTGGGGTGTATCAATTGGCAGGGGCCCCACTGGAGACACTGCGAGCTGCATTTTAACAGCACTCAATGCAATGCAGAGTTCAGTGAAAACAATGGAAACTGTGGACATTCAGCATCTTTGAAAATCAGGTTCCTGCTAACTCCAACTGGGTCTCCCAAATCACTGAACATACTCATTAAAACTTCATGCTTCGTTTTCCTCTTGTGCGCATTGAAGATAACTGCTCTGGGCGGTGCTATGAGGCTAGGCTAGCTAACGCCTCCGAGATCCAAGGATGGAGGTTCTACAGCAGGGCAAGGTGTTCTTTTAGCTCTTATCTCTGGACACACTGAGGTCCCACAGCCCTTGAGCCATGACCTTATCACCTCACCTGGTGGTCTAGGAGGCTTTCCATTGAATCACACCCCTGCTCCCTGGAGTGACTGTGTCAGGTTGACTGGAAGGGGCTGCCGCAGGCTTCCAGCCCGTGAAAAGAGAAATTCATCGGCATCCCTTGGATGTTTCACAGCCCTCATCAGTCGCGAGGGGACTTGGGTGGCCTCGCAGAGAGACAACAACGACCAAAGTGATCTGAGGCACATGAAACAACATCTATTCTGACAACAGAAAAATAAAGGCAAGTTTCAGCTTCCCAGTCTTGACTGCCACTCCAATATGTGATGGCTGCTCCTGAGACCAGCTGGGCCTTGACTTCTCTGTGAAACAAGGCTGACCTGCCCTGCTTTTCTACGGTAACTGCCTCGCTTCCTGTTCATTGCTGCCCTTGTGATTCCTTAAAAGAACTACGGCTGAGTGGGGTGAGGGAAGGCAGGGGGCTAATGGTGGCCTTCCTCCGCCAGGGAGTGGTGGCTGGCTTAGCACACCTTGGTTTCTCTGGAGAAGAAGCTGCTGCCACTCGCTCCTCAGTAAAGTAGTGTTTACATCCACCAGAGGGGAAAAAACAAGCTAAACTCTTAACTTTCAGTGTTAGCTGAGTTGCAGCCAGAGCTCACCACTCAGTGACCCACAGACTCTCCTTTTGAGACCTAAACCCTAGACAGATAGTTGGAGGGGGATTTCCTCTCCTCTGGGGAAGAGCTGGGAAGACAGAGGTGGCTGCAGAGAGTTAGAGCCAAAGGCTGCATCTACACTGGTAAATTAAATCAACTTAATTTACCCTGCGTCTACACTACAGTTTCCTTAAGTCGACTTAAGCAAGCTGTTTAAGTCGACTTAAGGAAAATAAAGTCGACAATTAAAATTAAGTCAACTTTATAACACCACCTTCCTATTAGACCTAAGGCTTAAGTTGACTCCCTAGAGTCGACTTAAGCCAGTGTAGACATGGGGTAGCCCTAAGTCGACTTAGAGCTACCACAGGGCTACCCCAATGCCCTCCCTGCCGGGGGGGGGCACAGGGGGAGCCTGGCATGCCCCCCCCACAGGGCAGGGAAGAGCCCTGCCCACCCTGCCCCTATGCCCTGCCAGGGTCCCTGTCCCTCTTTGCCCCATTGTACTTATGTACAATGGGGCAAAGGCTGAGCCCCCTGCCATTGGGCAAGGGGTGCCCACCCTGCCACTGTGGACCTCCCCTAGGTCCCTCTAAGCCCCTAGAAGTAGACCAGGTATCCAATGTGGACGCTCTAGGTCAACTTTCTAAGTTCCCCTTTAAGTCGACTTTAATTTTAAGTGTAGACACACTAAGTCGATTTAACTAAGTCGACTTTAAGTCGACTTAAAATTACAAGTGTAGACATAGCCAAAGAGTGTTAAGACCCCTTCATGTTCTACTTGCATCACATAAACATGGACCAGAAAGACACTACATGAAAGAGGCATATTTCCCTATGCACTGCAAAAACTGACTTTACACGTTCCCTCCTCTCCACAGGCTGTTTGCTCCCTACCCTGTTATCCAAGTTTCTGGACCCTTAGGGATATATTCTGCATTGTTGCACTGGAATAAAACCAGAATTATGTGACTGAAGTTATGCTGGTGTAAATGTGGAGCAAGGGAGCAGAATTTGATCTGACATCTCTTTTTCCTGTGGGGGGAGGGGGGGGGAAATCCAGACATCACAATTTCCCCTAGGTTAGAGAAAAAACACTTTCCCTTTTCTATTCTAGTTTTAGATCCTAGAGCTTAATGGCTTCTCTTGTTAATCTGAAGCCAGAATTATTGCTAAATACAAAAGGATGGGGTAATTTAATAGCAAATTACGATGCCCTGGGAAAGTCCAGTCCCTCATCCTGGATCACACCCCATCCACAAACCCTGGGAGAAATCCATTTTTTTCCAGCCATCCACTCCCATAGTCTCCAAGGTACTCCGTGTGGTCCAGACTGGCACTACTGTCCCCTGGCCCAGACACTGGAGAGCCCAGTGGAACAATGTTATTCTTGAGGCTTTGTGAATAGTTGTGATGAGATCCAGACTTCAGCTCCTGGCCTGTGTCGCTGATAGAACTCCCAGCTGTCCAAGCCAGGTCAGAGTTTACTGCAGGGTGGTTGGCTGAGCCCGTCCCATCCTGAGATGCTAAGGTACTCTTCTCGTTCAGCACTGCAACCACGGTCCCTGCACTAGACTACCAAACAAAAAGGAGGGAACACGGGGTTATCACACATTGAAGGGGTCTCCAAATAGTTAGAGAAGGAAAAAGATCCAAGTACCCCCTATGTCTCAGCTGATCACCATTCATTATGTCGGACAACCCACCTCCTGAACACAGAGCTCCTTACTTGTTGGACAGATTGCAGACTGCTTTCCATCTTCTTTTTCCTGGATAGGGCTGGATTCCAGTGACAGACCAGACTATCATTTTGGATGCTGTAGTTCTTGTTCCCAAGGAGCCAGTAGGTTTTCATTTTTCCTTTGCCCTGGACAAAAATGAGGAGAGAGAAGAACAAAACCCACTTCTGTGGGCTGCAAGCAGAACAGAGCCACTGCTGTGACCATGCCTTCGACTTGTATAGTCAGGGCATGGATCTGATACCCACAGGCACTTCCTGCTCTCCTCCTTTCTTGAGGAAATGATTCTGCCTATGGAAAGAGCTCATCCTCTGCACAGATGAGAGATGGTTATACCACAGGCAAAAGAGGAATATTTCTCACGTGCCCACGTTACAGAGAGGTGTGGCTTTAAATCTGTTCCGGACTACAGCAAACAGCAACACCACTCTGCTGCCGTGGGTTTGGAGTGCAGAGCTCTGCCAGTTCAGATAAAGGACTCATAGGCAACTGGTGGCATCACTCAGGGCAACGATAATGATCTTCTGTTTCTACCTCATTCCAAAGTCTTGTACAAATGATATAGGCAGAGATCAAATGAAACCATGGGAGAGATGCAGAAGCTGAGATTAACAGCACACACCATTCCATTTAACACCACCCTGCCACTGATGAGGAGTCATGACTTGCCACAGCTGGTTAAATTAGCAGGCGGCACTTAGGCTGGCAGTCAGAACTATGCCTGAAAACCAAAGTGAAGACACCTACTACTCTTGTGCAGAAAAAGTGTCGGGACAAGATCATGCGTGGGTGGGAGAAGGGACCTTTCAGTTTCACATCTTACCTAAAAGGCAGCACTCCTCACAGCAGAGTAACCTATAAAACCATGATGGGCATTGAGCATTTGCCACAGGACAGAGTTCCTCCTAGTAAATCACCAGCATCAACCCATCTCAGAGGCTGGCTTTTCCCTCGTGACCTTCTACCCACCAGGCCCAACCCTGATTTATTTTGTGATATCACAGAAGATCACAACTTGAGGTGATGGGACCTGGGGCGGGCGGAAAGATCAGGTTTCTATATTTTCCTTGTCCTGTTAAACTTTTTTATTACTGCAAAACCACAGGGACCTTTACCTTGACATCAATTTCCCCTCTCAGCTCGATTTCATAGGCGTTGTCCATGAGCAGAGCGTGGTATGTAGCAGAGCTGATGTGTATCTTCTGAGCTATAATTCAGGACAAAGCATTAGAAGTGCATGGTGCCTGACCACCTTCCTACTCCAGTGTCAGACTCCTGCTCTGCCTTTTCAGCACAATGTGGGATTGAAAATCCAGTTTAAAAATCTATGAGACTAGCTATGAGTAGTTAAGGCTTGGAAAATGGCAGGTTGAGGGGAGAATAGTGAATAATAAAGAGTGTGAGACCAGCTGAGTTAGCAGGTCCGTCCTTGTGGGGGGTGAACAGGGCAATCGCCCCAGACCCCACGTTAACGTGGGCCCCGCACTGTCCCGCTCCCAGTGGGGCAGTGTGGGGCCCATGCCGCGGCCACCCTATGGCCGTGCTTCCCCCTGCTCCCTTCGGCAGCAGGGCGAGCCAGGAGCACGTCCCTTGGCTGGTCCCTAGGCTGGCCCTGCTCCCCACCCCCAGGGCGGAGCAGGCAGGCCCAGGGGTGGGGCTGGTGCTTGGGTCCTAGCCTCTGGGCCGGCCATGGCCACCTGGGGTCCTGGCTGTGGCTGAGGCGGTGGCAGCTTTGGCCGGGGATGGTTCCCCACCACCTGGGGCCACGGCCTCGACTCCCTGGGCTGTGGCTCTCCGGGGCCGCGGCCGCAGATCCCCGCTGCCTGGGGCCATGGCCGTGGCTGCCCTCTGCCCAGGGCCGGGGCCGGGCCTCGGCCTCGACTCCCCACGGCTGGGGCCACAGCGGCGGTTCCACAGCTGGCTCCCGGAGGACCGGGGTCCCTGGGGGGCAGAGCAGGCTGCCTCCCCACACTCCCCACCAGCATGTGGGGGTGGGGGCCCCGCCTAGGCCAATTGGCCCTGGGCCCCGCTCCCCCCTAGGGACAGCCCTGTGAGTTAGGACTCTGTTTTTGGAGTAGAGGAGACTGTGTGTTCGAGGTGTCAGCAGCAGCCACTAATGCATAGTCCACTAACAGGAATGAGAAGAATCTGCATGGCCATAGCTGGTGTAACCATGGTACCTTCACATCAAAGTCCTCCCTTAAAAACAGATGCTTAGCTTGCCTCATACTGCTACTGCCTTTCTCTGCCCTGGGTCATATTCCAGTCAGGTTCTTGTATAACATCTACAAGAAGGATTGGGCCCTGCCTATGGATAGGCAGAGACTGGCTAATAAACCATGATTTAGCCAGATTTTGTGAGTAATCTTGGGCAGTGAGAATAGTTAGCATCAGTCTTAATGTCTTTTATTTGATAGTGGTAACTCCTGACTGCTTTATTAAATGACTGTGCATTGATTTGCTACATACTCACTTAAAATCATATTCTAATAAAAAATCAAGTGTTTGTTTTATCTAAAGCTGTGTGAACTTTAGAGGGTCTGAATGAGCAGAGCTGGACATTCTCATTTCATTGATAAATGGGTGAACAAGTGTCTATAAGTTTACAATAATTGGGGAAGGCTCCTGGTGTGGTATCTGAGGGCTGGGGATGCTCGCTGGAGGATCATCCCCTAAGTGGCTGGAAGGCAGATGCTCATTACCTGGGACTGATTATACGTGGGAGGCCATTGGGGACTGACTCAGGAGTAAGTGGTCACCTGGCATAGTGGAGTGAGGTGGGGTTCAGGAGCGGAGATCGGGAGATCACAGATCCAGGGAGGGGAATGTCACACTCAGTCACCTGCACATTTGGCCATCTTGCTGACATTGCAGTGGGATGACTGATATGATGGGTATTTCAAATAAGCCAGTCGTGGTACCAACATGCCATGAAAGGCTGGCATGAGTCTCTTTGGGGCATCAGCCCAAAAGAGTTTGCTGAAAGAGCTCAGGGAGAGACAGGGCCAACAGGGGGGAGAAGCACCTGAATCACCTACGCAGACTAGTAGACTCCATACGAGAAGCTGTGTTCACTGTGTCCCCAAAGAGGCAATAACGGGGCATTTTGTACCCAACGACTCCAGCCACACAGGGGCCTGCAGAAAGACAAGGCAGAGAGAATCCAGGGTTGAGAGAAGCCCATGTAGAAATGCCAGAGAAAAGTGAGACACTGGTGCCAGTTTTAGTCTCTTCTTGAGGCTATCATTCCTGAGCCTCTGAGGTCAATAGGAGCTGTGCACCCTCAGGGCATCTTAGCACATGGGCTGACTTGAATAAGGACTTTGGAACTTGGCCAGTCATTAATACTTTGTACTGAGATGGCCCTTGACATCAGATCTCTAAATGCTTTGCCAATACTAATTAAGCTCTACAACACTCTTATGATAGAAATAAGAATCATTCTGATGTGGCAGATGGAGAAACTGAGGCACAGAGACATGACCATCTCCGGAGTGGACAGGATACTAGTGGCTCATCTGGAAATGCAACCCAGCAGCCCCAGCTCCCATCCCCACCCTCTCCTCAAATCCCTCCCATGCTGCCTCTCTCCTCGTTTTATTCTCTTTTAGCAATCTGCACACCTGTGTGAATCCCAGCCCGCAGCTGCAGCCGGTCTGTTGGCATGTGGGGGATCAGGACCTGCCGGACTGCAGCTACCAGGTCCAGTGACATTTTGGCAATCTCATCAGCATGCTTCTCACCATTCCTCTCCGGCAGGCCGCTCACTACCATGTAGGCATCGCCGATGGTCTCTACCTGGTGGGGAGGGGTCAAGGGTCACTGAACTGATCATGCTAACCCTCACTCTCAAATGGACGTGTGAGCTCTTGATTCAAGGATAAGGAAAAAAGAAGGTGCCTCTGGGCCCCACCCACTTACTTAGCAGCTGGATGGTGTTTTAGAAGCACACCCTGCCCTGCCAGGCAGCTGGTGTTCAGTGTTCTCCCATGCTGTGAAGAGATGTCAGCTTTGGAGGGCACTACTTATCCCTCTGCAGGGAAACCCCATTATCTCAGGGAGTGGCATTGGCATGGGCTCTGGTCCCAAGGTATCAAAGCTATGAAATCCAGAAGCTAGCAGAATAAGGGTTTCATTCCAAAGGTCAGCCCCTAATCAGCTGTGCTGGCATCTCTGGGGGTTAGGAATGGGCAAGCAGCCTGTGGAGCTGAGGGAAACTGCCGGTTGTCTCACTGAGCCTGGCTTGATCAGAGCAGGTGACCCTGATTGCCTAATCAGGAGTTTATAAGAGGCCTGGATGCCTCTGAGGGGAAGGAAAAACAAACCCCAGACCTTGGGGGGGGGAGGAAAAAAAAATCCCTCCACAGCTTGAAGGAGCCTGGTATGTACCTAGTTTTGTTCCTTGGGTCCAGCAACTGGGCATTCACTTTGTCTGCAATCGTATTAATACTAGATCTTTGCTGGCCCCTCAAAGGTCAAGTATGTCCTGTGGATTTGGTCTAATGTTAACTGAATCATGACATCATCTAAAAGCCTGTTCATGGGGAGGAGAGAAAGTTTTTCCTCATCTAGTGGGAGTTTTTGGTGGGAGGGTAGGTAGTGTCCCCCTCCCCCCATACCCTACCCACCTATCTTGGTCTGGTGGCTGGTTCACACAAGTACAATTTCCATGTGATTAACATCTGCTACCCACATGAATTTACACAGAGCTTCTCCTCTTTCCACAATAGTCTAGGTACGAGGAGCAGAAGGCTGGGGTTGGAGGAAGAATTAGTTGAAGTGGCAGTAGCATTTGTTGCAGCAAAGCAGATTGAGGGGCCCATGAGGGCCACTCTCACAGACAGTGAAGGAGAAGATCCATGATGCATAGTTCCCTCCCCCACCCTCTGGCAAAGAATTTCACTCACTTTGTAAACATCATAGGACTCGATCCTGGTGTCAAAGCAGTTGTAGAGGTTGTTGAGCATCTCGACAACTTGCAGGGGGGTGCAGGAGGCAGCAATGCTGGTGAACCCCACAATATCCGAGAAAAAGATAGTGACCTGGCAAAGGGAGATAGGTGGCATGATGCTAAGGTGGCCAGGGAAGGTGGCAGCCCTTTTGAAGTCTTTTAAGTATCTTATGTTGATAAAAATGACAAACAAGGACCTGATCTGGCAACCCTCAGTTAAGTAGTCGCCCTGGAAGTCATTAGGTTTGCTTCCCAGAATAATGGCTGTGGAATCAGGACCCAATTTTTTCCAAACCTAATGATGAACAAAGGTTCTGACACTCCTTCCTGTTGAGTGAAATGCACCTCTGTGTGAAGGACTAGCTCACATCAGGTATACCACTAAAGCCTTATTTCAAGGACTTTAATAGAACTGCCTGTCTGAAAAAGGGATGCAAGATCAGGCACTTAAGATTTTTCATTTGTAACCATTTAATTTACTTGCTGTAGCAGGATGTTTCAAAATAAGATGTCCTAAGGCTTCAACACTGTAAGCAGGCTCCTTCCACAACTGGGGTCTATATTTGTTTTCATTATTCAAATTGTGATGACAACAGAGTTCAAGTATCTGCACAGATTCAGAAATAAAATCTCAGTATTTGATTGTTTTCATACTGGGAAATATTTTGAACTTGGAATTTTTTTCCCTTCATATCTAGACTATTTTTCCTATTATTATTAATTGAAGAACATACAGAGAAGGAAAGAAAGCAACCCTTAACAATTGAAATGAAAAAGAAAATGTGTGTTAGTGGCCTTGACAAATAATTCACTTTCCTGTGATGCTACAATTGATAATTAAGGCCTTTTTTTCTTTGTTTCATGTTAGTAACCATTATAATTCCAGATGGTTTATTTTAAACTCCCTCTGCCTTGTTCTAGCTGTGTTTGATGGCACAGCTATGGTTAATTATATGTAATTGTCTAATTATTGGTTATTATTTGGGTAATGACACTTAGAAATTAAATGCAAATATTCCCTCTTGTGTGTCTCAGCTAAAAGTAATGCAGTGTCCAGTAAACAGGATTTCTAATGTGTAATGATCTTTCTTGTGGGTTCTGCAGACGGTGCATAAAGCCCATTAGTTGGCTTTGTGTAACAGCCACATGAATGAATGGCAGTTCTCCTCAAACTAATTTTGACAAACTAGAGAGAGCTCAGAGAAAAGCAATAAAAACTTCTTGGTGGAAATGACTGAGAAGGATGGAATGAAATAGCTAAGTGCATATAGTTCAGCTAAGAGATGATTAGGGATGTGGCCAAAGCGAATAATGTTTGTATTTTTCTCCCAGCTCCAGCCTTCAGCTAGAATTAGCAACAGAACACATGGGCTATGTCTACACTTAGGGATTTAGGTTGACTTAAATAAGTTGACTTTAATAAGTCGACCTTATTAAATCGACTTAGAGAGTCCACACAGGATTCCTAAGTCAACTTAAAGTAGGCCTTACTAATTCGACTTAGAGAGTCTATACTAGACTCTCTAAGTCAACTAGTTAGGTCCAGGGAGAGCCAGCCCTTTCCCCGAGACAGCAGGCTCCGGGGAAGAAGGGAGCATGGCGCTCCCTTCTGCCTCGGATCGCTCGGCTCCCTTCTGGTCAGGACTGCTCAGGTCCCAGGCAGAAGGGAGCCCTTCTAGCCGGGACCGAGTGGTCCTGGGGAGAAGGAAGCTGGTGGCTCCCTTCTGCCTGGGACCCTCGCGGGTCCTGGCAAAAAGGGAGCCGCTGCTTCCTTCTTGCTGGGACCCACGAGGGTCCAGCTAGAAGGGAGTGTGGGCTCCTTTCTGCCAGGACCCCAGAGGTCACTGCCAGAACGGAGCCCTGCGGCTCCCTTCTGGCTGGAACCGCGCTCCAGCTGCAAGGAAGCCCCTGGAGGCTTCCCGGCAGCTGGAGCATCAGCAATGGCCAGCACGGCAGTTTTCCAGCTGTCAGGCAGCCTCTGGGGGTTGCCTGGCAGCTGGAGCGCTGGCGAGAGCACAGGGCTCCCTTCGTCCAGGACTGCTTGGGTCGCAGCTAGGAAAGAGCCCCACGCTCCTTTCTCCCCGGGACCTGAGCGGTCCTGGGGAGAAGGGAGCTGGGACAAGCTGCTATCGGTTTGTCCTGTGGAGAGCCAGTCCCGCGCGGGACTGGCTTTCCCCAGGACAAGCCGCTAGTGGCTTCCTAGGGGGAAGGGAGCAGGTGCTCCCTTTTCCCCTTGCCCTAAGTCGACTTAGGGTATCCACACCGCTTAAGTCGACTTTAAACTAGGTTTAATAAAGTCAACTTTAAATTTCCTTAAGTTGACTTAAGTAGCAGCTTATGTCGACTTAAGGAAATGCCAGTGTGGACGCAGAGTAAATTAAGTCGACTTAAGCCTGCTTAAATCAACTTAATTTACTAGTGTAGACACATCCATGGTGCTGTATGGCATTGCAGAGAAAGGGAATCCTGGCTGGCCATACTCTTATATCCCTGTAACCCTACTGACTTCACTGCAATAGCACAGATGTAACCAAGAGTTAATATAGCTCTATTGTCCTTCTCTCAAAGATATAGTCCAAATTCTGATTTCAATTACATCCATCCAAGCCCTCTGATGTGCAGATACACCGATGTAATTGAGGGCAGAATTTGGCCCATTCTGCTTTGGTGCCTCTCTCCATCTTGGAACTGGGCAGATCAGCTCCTGCTACCACAGACTTGATCCTGCAAGCTGATCCAGTGGAGTGGTCCCTTAAGCCTAGGCAGAACACCGCAGTTTGTAGAAGCAGAGCCTTTGACATTTAGAGCTGAACTTTTAAAAACCAGCCTTTCTTTTTGTACCATCAGATATCTGCAAATCAGTTTTTAAAATGTACGTTGAATGGTAGGATTTCCACCCCCAGTTAACAGTGGATTCCAAATCACACATGTAACAATGGAGACCAGGCAGAAACTCTTTTAAATAAAGTCAGGTCCATAACACTTTTCCATCCAGATTGCAGTGACCGTGCCATTACACCACCATGTCACGGACTCACCTGGTCGTAGTTTTCAGCCTGAACATGTTTGTGTTTCCTCAATTGCTTTGCCACAGATTTTGGCAACATCTGGTGCAAGAGGTCCTCAGCTAGCTGCCTCTCTCTCTTCAACTCTTCTGTCCTTTCCTTAAGACTCCTGGCATAATTCTGGATCCAATCTGTCATTTGCTTAAAGGACACCAGGATTATGGGGTAGATGAGGCAGGCTATCAGCAGCAGGGTGATCTTAAGGCTAATGGTGGAGAGGGTTTCCTTAGACTTCTTGTGGAGCTTTTCATGCCCTTTCTGTAATAAGCAGCCCTGTACATAACTGAGTTCTTTGGCCAGACTTCTGCTGGGAATTGGTGGGGATGAGCCTGAGAAAGGGGCGAAAAGAGAAATGCCTTCATAGGGAGTGAAATAGAGTGACAGGTTCATGTTCTCCGTCCAGCATGTCTGTACGGTCTCTGACGTGAAGATGACATAGTTCAGAATAGTGGTGATTGGAGGCTGTCCTGATTGAAAGCTTCCAGGTGGTGATGATGCCATGGGCATCTCATGAGCTCTGAGGATGACTTCCTTTATTCTAAGTAGGAGTCTTAGGCACATCACATCTGTCCAGTCGGTGTTGGATCTCACAGTTTTGAGATCCTCATTCAGGCTATCAAAAGCCTCCAGCAATTCTGAAATAACTCCTGACAAGGCCACACCAAGCTCAACGTCCCAAGTGTTGTTCAGTCTTTGTCTCATGTGGGTGATGTAAATCTCACAGGCAGAGCCTTTCTCTTCCTTGCATTGGTGGTTCTTGCTATATAATGTCTCCTCAGTCTCTTGGCAGAGAGAGTTTAACCTTTCCAGTAGCTGAGCATGCCAAGAGCCATTCCTCCTAGCTAACTGGCCCCAACAGTAGATACGTCTTTCTTCCTGGAGGAGAGCTATGAGGCGAACAGCCAAAAGGTTCTCACAGGAGGAAAGTCCCTGAAGGGCCTTTTCTGTGTTTCTCCACATTTCAAAGCTGCTGCTTAAATCAAGAGAGATGGCTCCTAGGAGGCTAAACAGGGAGACCATGCATGCTGCCAAAATCCTCTGGACTGTTCTGCTACCTCCAGAATTTGAGTTGGGAGAGCATCTAGAATAGAGAGAGCAGGGAGAGAAAAAAAGAAGGAATTGGATCCTTGGGACAATTCTTCCACCCACTGGAAATATACTAGCAAAACTGGAGACACTACAGAACTTGCATTGTGTTAAATAGAAAGTGCAAGGAGATGTGCAGCATCAAAGAATCTTTCAAAAATTATTGATATGTTTTATTTATTTTATGGTGTCTTCTGCCCCAAGGCTACTTTAAAAAGCAAGGTAGTGGTGGGGATTGTTTACCTTTTACAGCCTAGTCAGTGCTACACAGAGACTGTCCTGGCCTCCTGTAGGATTGGTCACTGAAGTCACATGGTATTTGGTTTTGCTCTTTCATTGGTAGCCTGATCCAAGTCCCATTGAAGTTCATGAAAAGACTTTGGATCTGGCTCTGAATGACTGAAACATGTTCAAAGGGAGAATTAATTTTCTGGGATGGATTTTCAGATGTCAACTCATTTTGTGCTAAAATTTGTGAAACCTTTAGACATGTGGACCTTTGAATGAAGACTCGCTAATTGTTGACATGCTGGTGAATAAGTGAACTAGATTTTGGTGCTTTTATTTACAAAAATTGTATTGGTAAATACTTGGCCTGCTCCTATGGTCGGATTCTCATTGTGCCATTCTCCTCACGCTGCCGCCATAATCCATGCTCCGTTATTTCTAGGGCAGAGTAATCAGTTGTATGGACACTGTGCTTTTCAGAACCAAACAAGGAGTCCTGTGGCACTTTTAAAGACTAACAAATTTATTTATCGCATGAGCTTTCCTAGGGAGAAAAATCTCACTTCGTTCGACCTTTGAAGCTGGGGGATTTAGAGACCCAGTAATCAGTCCTCCTTAATCATCTGTTGCTTTAATAGGTCTGATAGAACTGAGAAGCAGCTGGGAACTGACTAGAGACGTCAATGGGTTTGCCATTTATTTCTAGGGGCGCCGGGTCTGGCCCCGATGCAGATATGGGGCAGCTGGAGGGTTTCCCATTAGTTCCCCGGAGGAGATAGTGTGTTAAATGTGAATGAAGGAAATCCCCGCACCAAATCGAACCTCCTCAACTTTTCTCTGTGGCTGGCTGGATGCTATTGGATCTCTAGCAGAAAGATCACTAAAAATACCCCCAAGTATTTCTAGTCCCAGGCAGATGGGAAGCCTCTCCTGATCTCTCCGCACCAAAAGGCGTTTATTATTGTGGCGGAGAAGAAAAAGCTGTCCTTGGGGATGAAAAGCAGCCCTGTAAACATGCTCCTCAGCACTGACATTTACCAATCGAATAGAAAAGCCCGGAGAAGGCACTGCCGCCAGCTAGAGGTGTTTATTCCAAAGCCGGCTGGCTTTATCCTCAGATTTAGTCACTTTTTGTTCTCCTCTTGGGTGGTTTCTCGCACACACTATTCTCCCGTCCTCCCACACGCTTTTACTCAATCGGTTTATGACTTCTGAAACCATCCGTGAATGTTGGGAGGAAGAAAACCCCAAGCCTTGACTTTATACTGACCGCTTTTCTCCCGCAAAGGTCCCCGCAGCTCGACTTACAAAGCAAATGCCCTCGGAGCTAGAGAGGACGGGTCGGTTTGTAAATTCCTGAGATGCGCGGGGTTGAGTGATCGCCCCTCGCGTGCCCTCAGTCCACAAACCGGTCTCCGAAATCAACCGCGCATCTGTCCTGAGCCCGTTAGACTGGTTCCCTCTGCTCAGATCTGACTGCAAAAGAAGTCGGATTTGGGGGGAGCGCCTTCACCACACACACGATCGAGTAGTAGAATAGCACGCATTGCCTGGCCGCTTAGCCCCATTTTATCACTCCGGTTACCCATCGCCCGAGGCTCGGGCCTGAAGTTCAAGGCACATCCAGTCAGGAAGGCTGGAGACGAGCTCGAGGGTTATATTTGATAGGAAGATTTGCCTTATCCTGGGGAGTGATTCCCTCCATGCACGAAGCGAGCGTACCGCAGGGACTATGTAAAATCGTATCCCCCGTATCGCTGGGGCCTGTAACTCCCCCAGCGTCCCCCAGGGTTCAGGCTTCTTGGCCGCCCGTAGGGAACTGGCTCGATCTTGCTATTGAACGGGCGGAGAATTTTGCCCTCTGTTGCAACAGGATCGGGCCCCTAGTTTCGGCCTTTTCCATTTCTGCTCTTTAAAATTATTCCCCATCCTTCCCAAAGTGGTGGCTTTTCCCCGGTACTCGCCCCGCGGATGGGACAGCTCAGGTGGGGTGCGGATCCTTCGGTCCTGGCCCGGCCATTCGTTGCTTTGTTATTTGGAGTGGATTTTTTTCTCATTACAACAGGTGATTTAACCTCACCTTCCTCTATGTGCTGTTCCCCAGTGTTTGAATACTAACATCTGCTTTGGTTTGCTGTTACAGCCTGGCCTGATCCTGTGCCATATATTTCCCTGCATTTAACTTTCTCCCGTTCTGCAAGGTCCCCGTCTTCAAAGCCCTGATTTGAAATGGGATTTTTCTCCCACGAAAGCTCATTCGATAAATAAATGTGTTAGTCTTTATAAAAGTGCCACCGGATTCCTTGGTGGTTTTATTTGGAGGGTGTCACTTCCAAACGCCCCAGCTGAGAGGGAAACTGACAGGGCTGAGAGACTGTTGCCGGCAGGGCCAGCAAGGGGCTATGTGCCTGCTTCCTCCTCTCTCCCTTCAGATTTCCTCCTGGGGAGGTGACACCGCAGCCCAGCCCGGCTCTGAAGTCGCAGGGCAGCCGGGCCCGAATAAACGTACTGGCAAGAAATGGGGGGGGCTCCCCGCGCCCCACCGCTGTGCCCCTCCGGGTCGCAGGAGCTGTGATGGGGGACTGGAAAGTGTCCCAGGACTCTGTGGTTTAAATACCCCCATCTTCGCCCCAGCCGTGCACGGGGCGCTCTGAGGAAACCACTGACCTGGGGGGTGATTGGTGTCCGGGGGAAGCCCGCTCCGGTGCCGCTGAGATACGGAGTCCCCCAGTTTCCCCATCACGGGGATAGTCTCCTACCCCCGCAGGGCAAAGGCCACCGGGCTTCAACCCTCGCCTCAGCTAAGCCACCCACTGGTGCCCTAGATTTCCAGCCCGAGCTC
Source organism: Pelusios castaneus (assembly GCA_007922175.1). NCBI lineage: Eukaryota > Metazoa > Chordata > Testudines > Pelomedusidae > Pelusios > Pelusios castaneus. The sequence goes on from ML685891.1 coordinate 2,493,779, forward strand.
CCGCCCCGGCTCCCCCGAACCCACCTGCATCGGCTCCGGCACTCCCCTGGCTCCGCGGTCTCCTTAGCCGGCTGCTGCGGCCCTTTCCCCCCTAGGGAAGCGGGGGAGACCAAGCGGTCCCTGCTGCCTGCCCCGGACATGAGGCAGTGGCCTCCACGGCCCGGGAGGGGGCAGAGGCGAGCTGCGGGCTGGTCCGCCCTGATCTTGCCCCGGCTCCTTTCTCAGGGGCGGAAAGACCGGGCAGTCCCCAGCCCGGGAGGAGACAGACCTGGGAGACGCTGGCCGGGCCCCGCTCTCCGGCTGGAAGGACCGGACTGGTCCCTGGAGCAAGAGGCTGCGATGAACTGAGGCCGGGAAGTCCCTGGGCTCCTCGACTCCTTCGCCGCGCCCGGAGACGCGTCCAGACTCGGCAGCGGGCTGGCTCGTGTCAGGGCTGCCAGGGCGGCTTGAGGAAGGCGGGCGGTGGGGAGAGCGGCTCTGCCCTGGGCGTGGAGCCGGCCTGGGGGCTGTTCTGGGCGCCTGGAAGGCCGTGCCCGCTGTCCGCGGTGCTGAACCGCCCAAAGCTCTCCATGGGCAATGCATACGTCTCCACGGGTTTAATCTCGCCCTCCTCCACCGCTGGGATTCAGGCCCCGGCTGCCCAATTAAGCCGAGCCTCCTCCCTCCCACTTTCTGGCGCTTTCAGGTTTAATGGAGGCCTTTGGCACCTCCAAAACGCCCCCCATGCAGATGTACAGAGGACCAGATTCAGCACAAAACCCAGCCCGGTGCATTCTCCCAGGGGTTGGGAGAGGGTGTGCGGGTGGCTGGGAACAACACTAAAGTCACAAACAAACCCTTCTGGACAACAGAGAGGACTAGTTGGGTCGATTTAAAAAACTTGGAGGGCTCCCCAGCGCACCACCGAGACACTCCCAGCTGCTTGCCTCGCTATTCCTCTCAGAGCTTGCATCCCTGAAGACATCCCCTATAGAAAATGACATTTCCCCCCTATTTTCTGTATCTTCCTGGGAATGGTTTATGATGACACAATTGTTTGATTTCTACCCATTTTAGGCCTCCCCACTGCCAAACCTGACGACTTTGTCACCTTTAACAATATCTCGTACACAGCCCCCCTGGGAAGGAGTGAAGTGCAAATATTCCCACTGAGCAGATGGGGAAGAGAGGCAGTGATACTAAATGACTTGTTCAAAGTCACACAAGAGGTCTGTGCCAAACAAGATATTGTACCCAGATCTCCCAGCTCACAAGGTGTGTGCTTTAACCACTAGCCCATCCTTGCATGCCCTGCTTTTCAGATGTGCTGAGTACTTAGTGTTAAAGTCAATGGGCAAGCTGATAGTGCTCTGTAGTCCTGAAAATGAAGCCCTTAATTTTTGGTATGCACTGATGAGTGCAGTAATCTATAATTTTTAGAGGAAAGGGGACAAGTCAGGTTGATAAGAGTTTATTTGTAAATGCATTTTAGCGTGGAAAGCCTGGACAGTTCTACTCAAGGGAGAATGGATCAGAAAGCATGTCTCCTACAGAAGTATAAATCTCCCCCACACAATCAGAAAACAAAAGTTGAAATTTCAGCGGCGTGGTCTGAGGAAAAAATGGTCTCCAGTCCCTTTTTGGCTTCGTTTTAACAGTACTTGGTAAATTAACCTTTGGTTGGGTTGTGTTGGGATTGGGGAATGAGGCCTCATGCCTGTTTTTCCTGCAATGGTGATGGAGCATGGACTGAGGCTGTTGCTCTTTCCTTTATTAAGATTAAGCAGTACTGTGATCCAATTAATAGTCCCAATTAGGATCAGACCCTTCTGTACTAAATGCCATACAAACACAGAGTAGAATAACCACCTCTGCCCAGAAGAGCTCTTGTAGTTTAAGACCTGGACAGGAGAGATATAACACACAGGAAAGAGTGACTGGGAGAAGACCAGAGAAACATTATTAAGAAAGAGAACTCCATGTAGACAGTAAAATGTCTGTTTGTGCATCTGTGAATTTGAACCTAGGAATGAGACCAGAAAACAGCTATCTGAGACAGATCTGTATGGAATCAGAATAATTTACTAATGTTACACCCATTTTTTAAAACAAAAACAAACAAACGTGATAACAAAATAGGTGGCTTGGTTTTCTGGAAGTGGACAGCATGCTGAAGCTCCATGGACTTTAATAGGCGCTGCAGGCACTCAGCATCTCTGACATCAGGCCCCTTATTTAAATGTCTACATCCTTACGCATGTAAATAGTTCTACGGAACACCGACACTATTCACCTGCATCCAGTTAGCGATATGCTGGTTTTTTTCTTGATTGGGGCCTAATTATGGATTGTGAGGCCTAACTTCAAGCACATAAATTTGGAAACTTGACCTAAGTTTGCTTTCTGATCTTCTTATTCCCTTCAGTTCTGCTGACTTTGATCTAGCACCGATTAAGGTGCAACCCAATGTGAATTGAATATTTCATTTTATAGAGAACATTGGATAAGAAATAGGAGCCAGCCATGCCCACTTTTCACTTTCCCTCTATTAAGCACCCAGAACATTATTATTATTGTTGTTGTTGTTATTATTCTGTATTACTGGTGTGCATATTTCAAACAACACTTAACTAATCTGTGGAACTCACTGCCAGGGGATGTTGTGATGGCCAAAAGCATAACCGGGTTAAAAAAGTCTATAGATAATAGGGTCCATTAGTTACCAATAGCCAGCGTGGTCAGGAAGGTAGTCCCATTTTGGAGTAATGCTGAATCTCTGACTGCCAGAAGCCAGGAGTGGAAGACAGGCGGATCAATCCATAATTGCCCTGCTCTGTACACTCCTCCTGAAGCTCTGTGTATGGGCCTCTGTCAGAGACAGGATATTGGGCAAGAAGTACCATGGTCTGTCCCAGTATGGCAGCTCTTATGTTCTTGTACAGCCACATCCATAGGCCACAATCAGAATGGGTCCCTCATTGTGCTGTTGTTGAAGCACAGAGGTAGACACAGGCACAGCTTCAGATTTTAAAATCTAAAAAGATCTCAATGAAGTAGCACCAGCATTTTTATCTCCCCTGCCCCCCAAACTGCCATCTATGTCACGGGGACACAATGCTACCGGAGGGGAGTCTGAAAGATGACAAGATTTGATTTTCTGTTGAATTCTTTCACAGACAAGTTAGGAGGTTGCTTCCGAGGTTGTCATTTTAGGGAGGCTGGGGACATGATGACTCTAGCATGTGCTGTCTTTGATATTTTAGACTCCAACAGGTTTTCAAAGAGAAATATAGACTGCGGAACTAAGAGCCAAATTCAATGGACCCACTTGGGATTTACACCAATGTAACAAGGGAGATTTTGGGCCTTGCTAATTATTGTGAAAAATAATTTTATTATATCAGTTAGGGACTAACTAACATAATTACAATGGGGTGCTACTCTGCTGTGGTTAGGATTTAGATGGACAATATATTTAACTATTTTAGCTTCATATCAAATGGATCCAAATTTACAACTCAGAGAGCCACACTGTGGAATTTGGAGTGAGGGAAAACAGGACTTATCAGTAAACATTTTAGATTATGTGAATTAGTTGCCTAGATTTTCTGTTCTCCACCTTCAACGGTACAATAACTCCCGTCTTTAGCTTTCAAAGCCATCAGCTGTTGACTGAGTAAATTCACCAGTTTTAAACCTCAGTGTTGTATGGTTCATGTCTTTTGTTGACCACTTGCCAGTCACTAGTGCCATATGGTAGAAACTAAAGAGAAACTGCCAGGAAACAGCAGAACAGTTGTTTTTCTACCATTAAAATTAATAAATACCTCTTCAAAAATTATTTTTTTAAAAAATACTAACCATGTATTTTAAACTACGAAAGAATGCAACAGTCAAACTCTCTCCTAGTATTATATTTAAATATAAGGAAAATGACCTACTCGAACATAGCTCTTTTCATCCCTATATGTCTATATCAACGTGTTTTGCAAAGATCAGTAATAGAGCAAGTTTTTTAAAAAAAAGCAGAGCAAACAATTTGTGAAAAGGTCAGCCATATTTTTCCCCAATTTATTTTTAATTCCAAAACGTCACTGAAATTTTGAACAATGTCAGACAGTTCTAGAGAATATCATTTCCACTTTGTAGATGGAGGAAACTGAGGCATAGAGAGGTTTGTGTGACTAAGCATGTCTCAGGGCTAGTCTACACGGAGAGCACAGGTCGACCTAAGGAGACTTTGGTTGACCTTGTACAGCCCACGTCTTCACTGGCAGGACCATAAATTCAAACTAAGTGCCCCTGTAATTCAACCTTGTAACACCATCCCCGCAAGTGGCATAGAGAGTCAGTGAACCAGGAATAGAGTTTGTCTGTGACTCCCACTGATGACTCATCCACACTGCCTCTCTTGGAAGAACCTTTCTCATGTGCTTCCCAGAAACTGTTCTGCCGAACAAAGAGGTTGCCAAGCCAACAAGGACCGTTTCTGACCCATGTTTTCTGTCAGAGAACAGCACTGAAGGATAGTTTAAACAGCCTCAGTGAATGGAGACTCTAACGTTAGTTTCATCTGAGTCAACACTTTCTAGGGCCATGTTATCCGGGCAGAACACGGAGTTCAATTTTTGGAGGTTTTGGTATACTGAAAATGTCTTTTTTTCCTGCTGAAAATGTCTTTTTTTCCTCTGTCATTTATTTCACTAATATTAATTCATATGAACATTTATTAATATGATCACTTTGATTGTAAGCTAGAAGAGAAGGAAATGGCCTCATTTGTGTCTCTTTTATAGCACACTGAAACTTATAGCTGAGCATCCCACCACCCTGGTGGCCGTCTCATTTTCCACTGTCCAATTGTGAACCGCAGAGAGACGAAAAGGAACGGCCCAACTATTCAGTGTGGCAGAACTTGGCATGGAACCCTGGACTCCTGACTCTTTGGCTGGGCTCTACGCCCATACATACATACATATGACAATTTTCCATCACCCCATAACATGTTTTTGATTCACCAGACAAGGGTTATGATGTTGTGTTCTTTCCACATCTGCCTGAATGATGAGACGTTGATTTTAAAAACTGATCTTCCTCCTTCCTCCTTTCACTTAATGAGAGAGTTCATGAACTCTCCTCTCAGACAGGCTACTCATTTTCCAAAGAGCTAGATTGCTGCAAGAGAGCTGAGCTCCATAAGGGAAACAAAGTGTGATCTGACTCAGGGAGTGTACTGCAGCCCTGCTAAATTAATAACCCTATCCATACAAATAAATATATAGGAAGAACCAGACAGGTCCCTTCTCTCTTATCAGCTGTTAAGGGGATATTTTGCAGACAGGATCTGAGAGCCCATCACATTTAGTTTAAAAAAATGAGTTCCAGCAATTGTAATAAGAACAGTGTGAAACTCTAGTGATCTGGGATGAAAAGAAAAATGAGGCAGTGGCTTGTACGACATTTCAAGGAGAATGACAAGAAAATTAGTTTTTTGGTCTATTTAAAGCTGGACCCTGCATCTCTTACTGAGGCAAATCTTCCATTGAAGTAAATCAGACTAAAACAATAACAACATTCGGAGCTTAAACAGCTGAAAAAATAAATGCCAAATTCATCTGTTGCTCCAGATTTATAGCCCCAGGATCCCACTGGAGTTACTCCACAGTTTCACCAGTGTAACCAAGAAGGGAATTTTACCAAATGTGTGCCTGCTTTCATATCACTCTCCAACTCTGATATATGCATTACTACTGCCTACTGAAATGACACTGCCAAGGTATGCTGCATTCTGTATTCTCTTTGTGCTTTAGAAGAGTCCAAGGAGTTCTTAAAGCTGGAATCTGATTTCTTAACACACTTTTTAAAGAAATTGTGCACATACTCTTGATTGTAAAGATGATCAGAGTCCTGTACTTTGTAGGTGCTGAGTTGAGTTGCTGGCGCTTTTGTTTCCTAGAGGAGCTCTAGAGCCATTGTTTTATAATACAACAGAATCACATAGACTTTTTCAAACAAAGTGGAAAGGTAGATCATGTTGTCTTTTGAATGTAGAATCCTCTTAGAGCTTTCTTTGTTTTTTGTCTCCTGTGATTGGCTCCCTCTTTCCAGATCCAGTCATCCATATGCATGTTAGCAAGTCTAACTGAGCTGAAGTAGCTTCCTTGGAATAATTGTGGCCCAGAAACTCTTTTGATATTCATTGGCTGAGATGCCAAATGCTCCAAACTGCAGCTGAGGCCAGTGATTATCAAGGACCCAGTTCAGGGGGCAGCTGTAGGCTCATGTCATCTTCACCAGAGTCCTTTCATCCCAGCCTCTCATTCCAGATGCAGCAGAGGCCCTAAACAGATCATGGAACTTCAGAAAAAGACAGAGTAGAAATGGATCGTATATGTTCAGATTCTGCTGGGGCATACGAACAACTATGTCTTACAGTATATTTAATTTTTACTATGTGCCTGCCAGGTGTTGTCTCCCCTGTAGCCTTTGCTCCTAGCATAGCAAATACATTAAAGTAGTAAGTGTTGAAATCAGCTTTTCAGAAGATTTTCCACAGTCTGTACTTGGAAAGTAAGCTATTCAAAAATCAAAGGCAAAAGGGTGCAAATCATTGAGATAGAATGAGTAAGATTCAAGGCCAAATACTGGCCATGCCTTTTGGGAGTGCCAGTGAATGGAGTTTCAGCTTTCTTACAACTTTTCAGTTTATGTATGCCTCCACCGAGGAAATGGGGTATGACTCACAATTGTCTGGAGCTCTTGGTGACATCTGCAATAGGCTAAGGCTCTTAAAATCATAGGATTGGAAGGGGTTGGAATCATGAGGTCATCTAATCCAACCCCCTGCTAAAAGCAGGACCACTCCCACTAAATCATCCCAGCCAGGGCTTTGTCTAACTGGACCTCCACCACCTCCCTAGGCAACCCATTCCAATGCTTCACCACCCTCCTAGTGAGAAAGTTTTTCCTAATATCCAACCTCAACCTCCCCAGCTGCAACTTGAAACCATTGCTCCTTGTTCTGTCCTCTATTACTACTGAGAACAGCCTAGCTCCCTCCTCTTTGGAGCATCCCTTCAAGTACTTGAAGGTTACTATCAAATCCCCCCTCAGTCTTCTCTTCTGCAGACTAAATAAGCCTAGTTCCTTCAGTCTCTCCTCATATATCATGTGCCCCAGCCCCCTAATCATTTTCATTGCCTCCACTAGACTCTTTCTAATTTGTCCACATCCTTTCTGTAGTGGGGAGCCAAATTTGGACACAGTATTCCAGATGTGGCCTCATCAGTGCCGAATAGAGGGGAATACTCACATCCTTCTATTTGCTGGCAACACTCCTTACAGAAAGGCCTGTGGCCTGGTTCTTCTTAGGAGCAATGTTCCCACTGGATCTCTCTGCCAAGACAACCCCCAACCCCCAGGATGATGCAGGGGGCTGCTGATGGGAGCAGAAGGCTGAGTAAGTTAATGTATCTAACACTTTGTTTAATGTGAATAGTTTCAGACTAGATGCTTTAACTTCATTGCTTGCTTGATGACCCCTGAAGTTGGCCTCTGGCAATCACCTGTTCTCTTCTCAACAGACTGTCATGTTCAAAAGTATGGCCTACAGAGATGACCTTTGTGCATTTGCTGTTCTTTGTCTCCCAGCTCCTGTAATCTTGTCATTAATCTTTCCCTCTGCTTTGCATTTTCTAACCTGGCCCATGGCTGTCCTCTGGTGCTCTGCACTGAGGAGGTAAAGCAACTAACTTTGAATGCAATTTGCTATGGACCTTGAGAAATCATTTCTTACAGGCTCTTATTGCATCTGTGGTGATGTGTGCTAAGGGGAAGCCAGCTATGATGCACATAGAGAAAGCTAGCCGAGGTTGCCAATGGCAGTATTACATTGATATTTGGCACACCCATTAAAAGAACATTATTAGGTTGCAAGATCAAACACTCAAAAGTTAGGAAATGACAGAATCAAAGCTTCCCATGCACGTGGACCAGCACGAGATGGGGTGGGACATTTCACCAGTGGATTTCAGCTAATTGTTGATGAGCGGGAAAACAGACTCAGGTGTCTTGAGTTCCTTTCCTGGCATTGAAGAAGTGTGTGTTCTAGTGAACATGGAGTCTTCATCCCACTCCCCTGTGCTTGATATTTTCTTTCTTGTCACCGCCAACTTGTCTTGCTCCTTCCTCAGCTCTGGCTCCTCCTTCCATTCAAGCCCATTCTCCTTCCTTAGCCAATCCTAGTCTCCACTCCTCAGATTTCTCCACCCAGTCTCCTTGCACAACAAGTCTTAGTCCCATCCCTCCAATTCCCTGTCCCCTCACCGTCAGCCATGCATCTAGTCTCTCTCTCCCCAGCCCTGACGTCATCACCCCCACCAGTACCTATCTCCATCCATGGGCTCCTCATCTAGTCTGTGTTCCCCCATGTCCTAGTCTGGTTTCCCAAATAGTCCCAGTTCTCCCATGGTTCCTAATCAGATCTCTCCCCACCTCATCTCATCTCAGTTCCTATTCCCCTGCTCAGCCAGTCTCAGCTCCTGGACTCCTCCCACATCTGCTCTCTCTCCCCCACCCACATTCCCCATCCCACTAGCTGCCAATTTCAATCTTCCTCCAATCTCAGTGTCTTATCTCCTGGACTTCTTGTCCTATTATACATGGCTAGTTTCTTATAAAACCAATCTGACCTCTCCTCCCTAACCCCACTTCTCATGCCAAGTCTGCTTGTCCTGCCAGTCCCCATCTGTCTCCTCATTCAATCTCAATCACCAGCTCCATCTCCTTGCTGAGCCAGTCACAAATCCTCCTGTTAGCTTCTATGTTTCTATCCGCAACCCAATTCCCGGTTTCCCTCTCCCTCCCCACCAACCTCCAGTCACACTCACTCCCCTCAGACTCCTTGTCCCAATCTATTCCCTAGTCCGGCTTTTATTTTCTCTGCACTCCAATCAGGATAATTCTTCTATCATGCTGCCTGGGTGGGGGAAGGAGGTCAGTGAAAGCACAGAAGAAAGTCCCCTTGCTCTTAGTTCAGGTGCTGAAAGCCAGTATGGCCTGCCACAGACCAGAGCTGCAAGTGCAGGGAAAATCCTGCTTGGCCCAGTGCATGCCCATTGCAGATAGACTCTTCAGGGAATTTAACAGTGAACTCAAATCTGTGTGTGAGAGAAGTAATTTTTCAACAATTTATAACTTGGCCAAATTTGGGTGGATTTTCACAGGGACAAGAAGTGGCACAACGGTACCCCATCCCAAAATCTTGAGTCCCTGCTCAAGAGTACTAGAGCTGTTCAAAGAAAAATTTACCAGAATTTTCTTAACACATGCATATCAACATTGTCCTTTAGCCTCATTCTCAAACATTTTCCAAAAGCCAGCAGTCTGAAGCAATACCTAACACAGAAAGTTGCAATAAGCAATTGAAAGCAGGGTCTTAGAATGGAAAGTATTAGACAACCTTAACAGCCCTGCCTATAACTACTGAGCATGCTCTGTCTGCTGCTGCTATCTACAAGAAGTGCAGCGGGAGAAAGCTTTGAGGGACTTGCACAGCTGAGTTTCTTTCCAGTGTTGCAAGCACCCGATATTACTTGGAGCTATAGCTCTGAAAACAGATCATTTATGCTCATCAGAAATTTCTTGGTAGCTACCAGCCTTGTGCTTAGTTTCTAGAACAGAGTACCACTGTAAAAGCCTTGATCATGAACTGCCCTGGTGTTAAAGTAGGAGAGGAGAAGGAGTCTACACCTACTTTCCAATGCTGGTGTTTCCCAACAATTCAGAAGCATCTTTTTCTGTTCAATACTGTGAGGGGAGGAAAAGAGGCCACTAGATACTGCTGCTTAACAGAAACTACTGATCAACCTTTCAGATTAAATCCTGTTACAGAAGAAGTTTGCTTTCCCCAGAAACAGTAGTCTTACAGGTGTTATTTTACAGCTAATAAATATTCCCTCTTCTGGCACTGACTATTTCTCTGACAGGTTTTAAAAACTGTGTCTTGAGTAATCTTTAGGGTGCAACAAGGTCTTCTCACAGCACAACTTCAATCTAAATGGCACCAGATAAACGGAGTAAGTTTGGATAATTGAGGAAACTTTAACTGACACTGGGGACATGGCCCTGCTTCACATAACTATGCCTGTACTGTTTTTATGGACAGTAGAAATACCACAGAATCAGATCTCATTAATTTGGCACTTCCCTATATTACCTTCCAAGAGTTCATTTTAAAATACTGACTCTGAAACACAGGTTAAGATTTTCTAGACAGTGTAGGGAATCTAGACACTTAAAATTAATATGTTTAAATCCCCCCAGGCTGCTTTGAAAAATCTCAACCTTAGAATACAACATAAAATGAGTAAAGATTACTGCTTTAAGGGACAGATCTTCAGGGGTTGGTTAAAGGAATCATTGTTTGGCCTACAGTATACTATAGAAAGCACAGAAAAACAAATTTGTAATAAAAGCTGGTTCCTTCTCTTCTCCCCCAATTCATCTGGAACTATACTGTGCAAGGCTTAAGTTGTATTTCCTTTAGTCTGCTTCCTAAAGTACTGAATGATAGCATCTTGTGTTCTATCTAAAAAGATCATTGCCTGAAAATAAGTTCTCAACATCTAGCTATTATGTGTGCAAAGGTTTTATTTACCCATGATTCAGAGTAAGTTTGGAGATTCACACTACATAGATGAACAATGACCTCAAATGACCTTGGTTACAACAGATGTTCCTGCTCCTTTCCCACCATTTTTCTGATTTAATAATTTTTCCTCTTAAATCAAAACTCACTTCTGTAGTGTACTTGGTTCTGGCTGTAACTAAAGCTTCCAAAAGGTGCTACCTTTTCTTTTGAAAATAAGGAAAAAGTGAACCATAAGTGTAGATTGAAAGGTATTTATTTAAAAACAACAGCTTTGGTATTTTAGAACCAAACAATCTTCAAATCACTACAAAGTAGATGCCTCCCCAGTAGCCAGAACATACCAATGCACAAGCTCTCAATAATCATGCTCAGAACAGGAAATTGACAGGTCAGTATTTCCAAATTTAACTCAGAAATCACTTCATTAAACTGATTATTTTGCACTCAAAAATCACAAAGATTGCGATAAACCTGTTACCAGCACTTATATATACAGTTTAATTGGTGGTTGTTTGCTATCAAAATTGAATGCAAAATTAACATCTTGTCCCACCCCCACCCTGCAATGCAATAAATTAAAATGCATACTAGAAAGGAGAAGTGATATTGAATTAACAAGTTTTCTAGTTAAGAAAACCTCTGAAGGGAATTCTCATTCTTTATTTTCCTGTAACGTTAAAAAGAATCAAAGTATCAAAGGACTCATTTTCAAGTACTCCTCACCAAATGGGTTAATCTTCTAGAACTTGAACATTTTACAAGGAAAAAAGATACCCCAGTGACAGATGAGCTTCTGGTGTAAACCCTGGAATAACCATAAGCTTTCCAAGTCACAGACTCCCTTCTTAACAAGGCACAAAAGGGTTGTAGCTTTCAGAAGGTCCTTGTTCTCAGCCGCAGAATTGTCAGGCGCTAGGTCTCTTGTGCAAATGGAGGCTGAAAGCAGGACTGTTAGTTCACTTGCTCAGACACTGGGATCTTCCTGTGCAATTAATAAAACAAGGTGTTATCTTGCTTACAGCCAGTAAAACATTATACTTCAGCAACAGATTTCACTTCATCCCTCTTTGTGGCACTGAGCTGTCATTAAGACCGCAGAGGCTCTGTACCATCATCATTGTAGCTAACTCCAGACCAAGAAACTGAATAAGCTAATGTGCTGTAAATTGCATGACTCCTTGCAAAGCAAAGAGCACAAATGCAAGAAACAGATGCTTATTCAATTCCAATCTATGGTTGTGCAGTTTCTCAGTAATTCAATGGATAGTGTCAGTGCCCAGAAGCTGTAATGAGGAATACAACCCATTATGTAAAAGTCAGAAGGCGAGTCTCCTGGATCCTCCAAGAGCAAAGGCAGAACAGGATACAGACAGCAGTGAATAAGAAAGGGTCATGATAATCATAAGACAGTTTAAGTTCCAGGATGCACTAGCACACAAATGACTTCCTGACCCATTCTCCCTTTGCATTAATATTTTGATCATGATCATGGGGTAATACCCAGAGAAAGAATGCAACTGTTTGCAGATTTCTTTGATCTGTACATTTTAATCTACATCTTCCTATGTCTAGCTGGAGGCTTCAACTCCCAGTGATCTCAGAGAATTGTGAATGTTCAGCACCACTCTGGATCAGTCTCCCAATAGCAGTCAGGGGGCCAATAAATTAGTTGCATATGAGAGAATCTTCTTGAAAGTCCATCTCTAGCCCCCTGTCTTATTTGGTGGACAGTAAACTACGTCCAGTGTTTAGTCCAGCCTCAACTACCCTTCATTTAATTTGCTTTTCTGATTTAGAAAAGCAGGACAAGCTGAAGCCAGAATGCTTCCCCTGAGCACTGAAGCCAGAATGCTTCCCCTGAGCACATCTCTATTTGGTGACTGTTTTTTAATAAACATACAAGACAATTCTGCACGTAAGTCTTACTGTTGATCCTAAGGAGAGGTTCTGAACAATGCACTTTGCTCACAAAGCAAGTCAGTCTAATTTTTCAGCTTCTCTCGGTGCCAGAAAGGTGCAATTAAATACTTTCCTAGTCTCCATTCTGTACTAAACCTCCATGTCTTCCACTGTTGCTTTTGATTATGCCAAGCCACCCAGGCCACTAATCCTAAGGTAACTTGGTGTCCCAAGTAATCAAAGCCCTTATGCAGCTGGGAGGTGCAACAAATCTTGGGGCCCACATCTGCAGCATCCAGCAAAGAAGACTGTCCCACCTCCAGAATGGCTGCATATTTAGTCTAAATAGCAGGAGAACTAATACTGGTTTAGCACTTCTCCAAACTGAGGCTGGTAAATGTGACATTTGGTACAAACCACACCATGAATGCGTGTCTGAATATTTATCCACTAACAACAAATAAGCACCTGGATTATCTCTACTACAGCAGGAACTTGTATTTGTGTGAATTTCCATATGACAATTCACTGATGGTAGACAAGTGTGCAAGCAATGCCCACACAACAACAGGGAAGAGTATTCCATGGAAAAAGTACAGCAGCTTTGTTGCTAGCATTCTACTACCGTATAATTGCATGATAAACACCAGCTGGTGTCACTGCTGCCACTGTGGTGTTAGGACAAACAAACCACCACATTGCTGTAGTGAAAGAGGGTGTCTGCTTTAAACTGCACCCATCCAAAGGTTTGTACAAGGAATACCAATAGATTTATTTTCGTAATGGTTGGGCAAGCCCTACTCTTGCAGTCTCTCTGACCTAATCCTACTACCTCTCCGAGGCAAGTGCACACATGCATCACGTTTCAAAACAAACTCAAAACCCTTTCACAACCAGAGAGACCCTCCCTAGGAACAGCTGAGAGAAAACCAGGTGGCTGACTTGGCTCCCAAGAAAGCAGCTGAGCGTGGCAGCTTTATACCTTGCTCCTGAAGAGTGGCTTGGCTCCCGGCCCACAGTATTCATTGTAGATGAGTTTGAACAGAAACAGGTGGAAGAGTGTAATTAAGGAGGCCACGCTGAACCAGAACAGGAAGGGTAAACCTGGATACTGCTTGGCCATGTGCTCCTCATGGGCCAGGATAGCTTTCAGATGCAGCGTGTGTCTTAGATCCTGCAGATGGGTCAGGTCTGTAGATATATAGAGTAATGGTGTGATGGGCTGAGTTACCATGACAGGGAAGATGTGACCCCGCACCTCAGAGGTCAACTCCACAGGCTCATTCAAGCAACCTGCCTCACAGGCATACAGCTTAACAGGCTTGTCCTGGAACTTCACAGACACATGCAGGAAGGGCTTTCCTTCAGCATCTAGCAGAACAGCCAGGTTAATCAGGTCCTTGTTATAGTGGATCCCACGCAGGGAATAGCTGTTGTGAAGCACATCAGGGTCAGCCTGAAACTGCAGATGGTTTTCTGTGAACTGCAGACCACCAAAGCTGAGCACCATCCCCTGCATAAGTCCATGGACCCCAGCTGCCACCAGGCCTTTGCATCCCCGTTTCTGGAGAGTTAGCTTCCACAAGTCTGAGAGCTGCAGGATCTGAGGAACACTGGACAGCTTTTCCGGCCACAGGTTCTCTGCATGCATGGTTGCATGGCCACTGAAGCAGTGGTCAGCATAGTTCAAATTGGCCTCCATTTTCTCTCTGTCCTCACCACTAATGAGTGGATCCAGCAAAGGAGCTGGTGTGCTGGACAGGACATAGTAGAGAGTCATATTGACGGTCTTGCTGGATGGTGTGTGGGAATCTGTAATTTTTCTCATTTCGACCCCTGCAATACAGAACACAAAAAATCACTGAGGCTGACAGACAGGAGTGACATTGAGTGTTTAAATAGCAGAGAAAACAGGAAGCTCAGATTTGCAGACACTGGTGCCAACAACCACACAGATGTTGGTGTGGGGGTGAAAAGGAACAACTGACTTGCAGATGCTTCCACTTGACTGCTAGTGCTCAACCATTACTAATTCTGGTATCTTACATTTTAACCTGTTTTCAAAACACTGAAGTGAATGGAACAAATGAAGGACCTAAATCATGTTCCATCTGTTATAAATCCAAACAGGGAAAGATGCATTTTTTCATCTTAAAAAAAGAAAAATGCTGGATGGAGACTTTGTACCAAGTTTCAGCCCAGAGAAGATTTTAATGGGCAAGGTACATATCCTGTAAACGGAGACTGATACCCTTTTCCCTAGAACTGTCCACATTTACATACATGGAGACATGTCAAGGCTACTTCAGCTCCAGTACACTCACATAAGTGAAGTTAATTTAGTTTTAGCCAACCCTGCCCAGTTTCAAGCAAGTAAAGGACCATTAACTTGTTCCTAGAGAAATCAAGCTCTCAGTTAGGAGTCTCTGCTGTTGAATTTTCTGTAGTTAAGTTAATGGCACTTTTCCTGCACTGGGACCTTATGAACGTATGTGTAATGGTGACTAATTTCTGTATTAATGTAGTGGGATTTTCCTTGCCTTTTAAAAAGGTTTGCAAATTGTAATTTACCAACTTTATTAGGTTCTTTGTAGCCTAATCCTACTGATCCCCAGAATGGATTTCCAGCTTGTAACAAATTACCTCTGAGGAAAGATTTAAAAGAAGGGTATGTTTAGTCTTTGGGGGAAAAAAACAGGGGGGGGGGGAGGGGAGAGAGCGAATTGATAACAGCATTCAAATATGTTAACACTTGTTATAAAAAGGAGAGTGATCAATTGTTCTTCATGCCCATTTGAGACAGGACAAGAAGTAATGGGCTTAATCTGCAAGCCAGAAAGATTTAGGTTAAATATTAGGAAAAACTTCAAATATATTTAAGTAGTAAAATAGGCTTCCAGGGGAGACTGTCTAATCTGTTCTTTAATTTCCAATTATGGGGATTTTGCTAACACCTGTCAGGGATGGGCTAAGGAGGTATACTTGGTTCTGCCTCAGCATACAGGGCTGGATGAGATGACAGTGCAAGATCTCTTCCAGCCTTATTAAGTGACAGAGTTTTAGTATTCAGCCCTACAGGTCCCATTAATTTCAATTGAAGTTGTAGGTGCTAAGCCCTTCTGAAAACCTAACCTAAGTTTTCTCAAATTAAGGCTACTTAATTCTGGCCTCAGTGATTTTCCTCAGACTACACAGCAAGTCAGTGGCAGATGCAGAACAGGGACTAGAAACATGAAGGCATTTCTTAAAGTTCCCTCCTTAACCTTAGTTTCTCTATCTAATAATACCTAGCTATCTTTGAAGCACTTTGAGGAAAAAGCATTGGTTTATTAACACCCTGACACACCCCTATGGTCCATCTAACAGTCCGATAGGGAAGATGAAACTTCCTTGGACGGGAAATGCTTCCTTAGTGACTAAAATATTGTGGGTAAGGCTGCTGTGTTTAAGCCATGGGGCACTCTCCCTATTTGGTTTTAATGTGAACTCTCCTTACCTGAAATAAACAAATCCGACCAAGTCTGCTGGTGCTCCTGGAATAGGTCCTCCACCCCCATCTGCATCACCTCCAGCATCTCCTTCTTGGCTGACTCTCTCAGCTTGCTGAAGGTTTCCTCCAGCCTGGAGGCCTCTATAGGCTCGGAGGTGTACACCACCGAGAGCACTGTCTCGTGGAAGTGAGACTTGGGTGCCACCTGCACTCGGTTCACCAATTTCTTGGCAGCCACCACCACCAGCACCACTTTGGAGCTGTCAGCAAGGAGCACCCGTCCGGAGGACAGCAGGAATTGCCGGTCCCCCACCTTCTCCAGGCTGGTGGTGAACTTGGCTCCCAGGGAAGGAGAGGAGGAAGGAGCGAAAGCCTCGAAAGCGATGACCCTCTCGGTGGGGTTGGAGATGTGGATCCGTTGCAGGTAAAGGTGGAGCCGGCTGCGGTGAGCCAGCACCTCCTCCCGGACCGTCACACAGTCGCGGACGGAAGTCTGCGCTGCAGCCGCGCCCTGCCCGCTCTGGATGCAGCGGACCCGCCGCACCGCCCCGTCCCTCAACACCGCGGCCGCGGCCCGGGCCTCAGCCTGCCCGCTCGCCGCCTTGAGCTGCACCAGCGCCGGGTAGTCGGTGGCGTGAGCCGGACCGGCCGTGGAGGCCGCGGCCGACACCCAGAGCCGGTTGGCGGCGACGTCCAGCAGCAGGAAACCGTTGCCCACTAGGGCCGGGGCCTCCCCCGCAGCCGGCTGGCCGCCGTCCCCGGGGAGGTGTAGAGACAGGGCATCGCCCCGCTCCTTCAGCGCCTGCCAGGCCCGCGTCTCGGCCTGGAGGCACAACCCGGCCGCCCCGCCCCGCGGCTCCCCGGCGCCCCAGGGCAGGCGGAGCCGGGATCCCCCCAGGTACCAGTAGGCGACGAGCAGGAAGCCGAGCAGGGCCAGCAGGCGTCGGGCCCAGCTGCTGGACAGCAGCCCCGGGAGCCCCTTCAGCCGCTGCTGCAGCCACATGGGGCGGGGAGAAGGGGGAGCCGCCCGGAGAGTCACCCGGGGTTTGTCCCCGACCTGGAGCTACCAGCCGCCCCGCGGGGAACCCTCATCCCCGGCCCGGGCCTACGCGCCTTCCTCCGCCCAGCCACCGTCCGACCCTGCTTCCGCCCGCGCTTGCCCGGACTGTCGCAAATCGCCGCCGCGGCCGGAAAGGGGAGCCGCGGCCGGAGTTCGACATTTTACGACAGAAAGGACCGGGCTTAACCCTTCAGGCCGCGGGGGAGTGGGGGGAAGGGGGCAGACGGCAGTAGCGCCAGGCTGTGGGGCAGTGCCA
>ML685891.1:2511513-2530388 GCA_007922175.1 Pelusios castaneus
CTTCAAAGCGTCTGACGAAGTGGGATTTTCTCCCACGAAAGCTCATGTGATAAATAAATCTGTTAGTCTTTAAAAGTGCCACAGGACTCTGTTGTCTTTCTGCAATAGACTAACACGGCTACCCCTTTGGAATTTGATCACCCTGACAGTTAGGAATTTTTCCTAATGTCTAGGCTGAATCTTCCTTGCTTTAATTTAAGCCTGTTGCTTCTTGTCCTATCAACTGTGATTAAGGAGAACAATTTTTCTCTTTCTTCCTCATAACAGCCTTTTAGGTATTTGAAAACTTATCATATCCCCTTTCAGTCTCCTTTTTTCTAAACTAAACAAACCCAGCTCTTCCAATCTTTTCTCATAGGTGAAATGTTCCAGATCTCTAATCATTTTTGTCACCCCTCTCTGGACTTTCTCCAGCTTCTCCACATCCTTTTTGAAATGAGGTGCCCAAAACTGTACACAATACTCAAGTTGAGGCCTAATCAGTGCTGAGTAGAGTGTAGAATCACTTCTCGTGTCTTACTCACAATACTCCTGTTAATACACGCCAGAATGGCGCTGGCTTTTTTTGCAACAGTATTACACTGCTGACTCATATTCAGCTTGTGGTCCACTATCACACCCAGATCCCTTTCTGCAGTACTCCTTCCTAGGCAGTCATTGCCCATTTTGTACATGTGCAATGGGTTGTTCAACCCTAAGTGGAGTACAAGGCACTTATCTTTATTGAATTTCATTTTATTTATCTCAGACCATTTCACCAGTTTGCCCAAAACATTTTGAACTGTAGAAAACGAGAGTCCTGTGGCACCATAAAGACTAACAAATTTCTTCAGGCATAAGCTTTCGTGGGATCCAATCCACTTCATCAGATGCATGAAATGGAAACAACAGTTGAGAGTTATATATACACATGCCAGGAGGAGTAGCATAATAATGGGAAGTGCTGACAAAGTCAATTCAGTGGGGCAGGAGAGGCTCATTCACACCAGTTGAACAGAAGGTGAGAATGTGTGATGACCGACAACTACTTTTTGTAGATTCCAAGTCCCTGTTCAGACCCAGACTGATTGTGTCAAGTTTGCAAATGAGCTCCAGCTCTGCAGTTTCATGCTGGAGTCTGCTTTTGAAGTTTTTTTGCAAGAATATGGCAACTTTCAAGTCTGCTACTGAGTGTCCAGGGAGATCGAAGTGTTCTACTGGTTTATGGATGTTACCATTTTTTATGTCTGATTTGTGTCCATTTATTCTCTTGCGTAAGAAGAGTCCGGTTTGGCCGATGTACATGGCAGAGGGGCATTGCTGGTACATAATGGCATATATAACATTAGTAGATGTGCAGGTGAATGAGTTCCTGATTGTGTAGCTGATGTGGTTAGGACCTGTGATGAGTCGATCTGCGGACAGAGTTGGCAACAGGGTTTGTTGCAGGGATAGGTACCTGGGTTAGTGTTCTTGTATTATTGTGATTCTATCCTTCAAAGCACTCGCAACCTCTCCGAGCTTGGTATCATCTGCAAACTTTATAAGTTTGCTTTCTATGCCATCATCTGAGTCATTGATAAAAATGTTGAACAAAATTGGGCCCAGAACAGATCTCTGTGGCACCCCGCTCGTTATGTCCTTCCAGCCTGAATGGGAACTGTTGATAACTACTCTCTGGGAGTGGTTATCCAACCAGTTTTTCACCCATCTTATAGTAGCTCCATCTATTTTGTACCTCCCCAGTTTATTAATGAGAATGTGATGTGAGACCGTATCAAATGCCCTTACTAAAGTCTAGATATACCACATCTACCACTTCCCCTCTATCCACAAGGCTCATGGGGCAGTCAGGCTGCATATATGCAGGAGGGCAGGGTAGGGCAGTGCCGGGCTGTATGTATGGGCTGGGATGGAGGCAATGCCAGGCTGTGTGTATGTTGGAGGGCAGGGCAGGGTAGGGCAGGGCCAGGATCTATGGGGCAGTGCCAGGCTGGGGGGGAGAGGATGGGATGGCAGCAGTGCCAGGCTGTCTGTGTGCTGGGGGGGGGGAGGAGGGGTTCTTGTGTTGGGCACATTCCCACTTTATCAGATGCATGAAATGGAAAAAATAGCATGTTAGCTGTAAATATATAGGCCATCTCTAGCAGGCTGTCCCTCTTGATCTGTTTGAAATAACACTGTGACCCACCCTTCTCTGTATCTATATATTTACAGCTAACATGCTATTTTTTTTCCATTTCATGCATCTGATGAGTGGGATTGTGCCCACGCAAGCTCGTGCGATAAATAAATTTGTTAGTCTTTAAAAGTGCCACAGGACTCCTGGTTTGTTTTGCTGAAATAGACTAACACAGCTCCCCCTCTGGAATTTCCAGCCCAGTGTAGTGCTTACTGTGTCAGTGCCTTGTTTCAAATCTCTACTGTGGTAATGTGCAAGATCCTACACACAGCAATTCCATCCACTGAATTGGATCATTAGTAATTGTTAAAATCTGCTGTGTTGTCTGGTTACCGCTTGGAAGACACATACCAAAACCTGGCAGCCTCCCAGAGTCTAATTTTAAAAACAGCCTGACTTGGCAATAGGTTTTTTATATTATAAAGTGGGTGTTGTTATTGCACTCTAGACAGAGCATTACCTAGAGCAGCCCTGCTACCACCAGATTCTTATTAGAAATCTCTCTTTTCAGATGTTTAGATCTCAGCCATTTTGCATCACCGTTGGTTTGAAATTTGATATTTAAGCAGCTGGCTCAAATGAGCCACTTAAAAAAAAAACCAGTTTCATTCATTTGATTTTAAGCTGTTCTGTAAATACATTTCCTGTAGTTTCTGGAGATTTTATACCTATCTGAAGGCAAAAAGAATTACTTCTCTTCTGAAATTGAAGTTGTTCTTACTTGGATGAGACTATTCCAGGGAACATCTAGTTGCAGCAACAAGTGGTATCAGTGGTTAAGAGTCATTACTGAATCAGTGCCCCAACATAGAGGGCAATGTACTTCTGAAGATACTGTCTTTTGAATTAGAATTCAAACCAAATTCTTGGCCATGTGAAGATTTCATGGTCTCCTTTATACCAGTCAAGATGTTAGCCATGCAATCAGAGCCACATTTCAATGCATGGAATTATAGTTTGCCTCCTTAACTCAGCTGACAACACCCGGGTTTCTTTTCTCTCATAATGCAAGTTTTTAATTACATTTTATTCTTGTTGTCTCAGGAGAGCCTGTACAGGTAAGAGAGAAAAGGCTGGATTCTCTCTTAGGTTTAAATATTTGGCCACACTGTATAGTTTTCAAATGCCAATACAAATCACAGAAGAAATATAATGAGCAGACGTTGAGTAAGAAATGTGTTCACTGGTTGGAAAACTGACTAGTTAAGAGTCACAGAATAGTTGAGTGAGGGGAGAGGAGGAAATTTTGTTGGCTGGCTTTCTCTCTGTAAATAAATAGCTGGTTTTATGGCACGTGGGATTTTTTTTTTTTTAAATGGAGGGCGAAATCCCAGTACCATTTGTCAATGGTAAAACTCCCTTTGACTTCAGTAGGGCCACGATTTCATCCAGAGTATCCATTCATTTGGTTAAACAAACAAGAAGTCCTGTGGAGCACTAAAGACTAACAAATTTATTTTTTCGCATGAGCTTTCTGGGGTGAAATCTCACTTCATTAGATGCCAGGAAGTGGAAAAAACTTACACTGAAAAACTTACAGTATGAGAGGGTAAAATAAGTCCTGTGGTTGAGAACCTATTAAAACAGTTCTGTTTCTTTAAATCACTGGCAAGCTGATGCTTCATACAAAGCACGTGTTGCACGTACTCACTGGAACATCTGCACTGGCAGCTATTCTGCTGTTTAAAAAGACAGGCAGCGAATTCCAACAGGAGGGCAAAGAGGAGGACAAACAGAAAAAGGATACAGGAAAGAAACATATGCTCATTGCCATGGTTGGTAATTGCAGAATGCAGGCGAGGCTGCCAAGCTAGGAAAGTTTGTAAAGGGGAAGATTACAAACAAGGACAAAATCAGGTTTTTAATGCACCGAGAAATCTCTCATCTTAGAATGGAGATACTTGAACTGCCTTAAAATGAGAGAGAGTTCTATTCCAAAAAGCTGAGCTGAACTGGGGTTCTGAATCCAAACTTTGAATCTACATAAAGTGCTGAACCAAAACCTAAATCTGAATTTCAGACCGGGCTCTAAACCTGAACTACAGATATGAAATTTGAATCTATATATAAAGGGTTCAACTATAACCTTGGATCTGAACTTCCCTGATGGTAGGAGTCTGAAATCCAGATCCAAACTTTCCCTATGTTCACAGTGTCCAGATTTGGGGTTTGGATCTGCCTTATTACAGAGATTTTAACTGTTGTTATTTATTCAGTATTTATTTTGTCAGTAGCATCTAAAGATCACCCACAGGTTGGGGGCATTGATGGACCTGAGCTGTGAACACTGCTTGGGATTTGAATACAGGATTTTGGTTTGGGATCATCTCTAATTAAACGTATTCCAAGTGAAAGAATCTTTCTTGACTGAGACATGGCAGGTTTGAAGGGGCAGGTTCCCTCAAATTACTTCCCCTCAAAAATCCATAGCCCATTGAGTTGATACCTGAGTGCACTGTTTTATAACAGATCCTTTTCTGTTCACCCAGCTGTCACAAGAAAATCCCTACTCTGAGATCAGGGAAAGGGATTCAAAGTGACCTAAACACATTCTGGCATTTACTTTGATTGCACAAACAAAATCAAAACTATAGCTCTTTGTTAGCCAGTATTGTTACATGAAGCAAAACTGAGGGCCCCAGCTAGTTATAAAACTATAGCCCTTACGTTTTGGGGGGATATCTTTGATGTATTTCATATTTTCTCTTTCCTTTCAGGATCTTGCTTCTCTAGGTTTACCCCGAAGAAGCCCAAAGGCCTTAGGAAACTAAAATTCCAACTGTTTGCCAGGTTTTGCCTTCCTAAAGACAACAGGATTCGGCCTCAGGATTTTGCATCACTCAGTGAGTTTCTTCTGTGATTTACAACTGAGAGCTCCGTGATCAGGAAGAATCCCTCACCTGGCCCATTGCCCTGATACTAATATCCTGATGCATGCTGCTCTCTATGCCCACTCAAACACTCCCCCTCTCCTGCATGCTAACTGCACTTTTTTTTTATCCCAAGTCACAACGCACGTGCTCTACCATCTCCAGTTCTATGCCCCTGACTATTATAAGCTCCAATTCCCCTGTTGAGCTACCCAGTGTCATTCCTTTTACTAAATTTGTTAGTCTTTAAAAGTGCCACCAGACTCCACGTCTTGTTCTACCCTGGCATATTTCCTTTCCTCACATACAGTCCATGTGCCAAATTCAGTCCTGGCTGGAAAGAGAAGCCCATTGGCTTCAATGAGTTTGCACCCATATAAATTAGGGTTTGTCATCTTATTCTATCGTATAACGGTGTCCCTTTTCTGTCTTCAGAGTGCTTTACAAACTATAAATAATAAAGCCACATAACTGACCTGCCAGGTGTAAATAGCTTTGTTTCCATCCTACAAATGGGGGTTTAGAGGCAGAGCAGATAAGAATGCTGACCAGTACTGTCTCACAGTTGATGTCTGCTTTTGGGGAGAGGAACTATCTCTTGGTTATATGTTTATATAGCACCTAGCACAGTGATGTTTATATAGCACAATGGGCCCTGTAGGTTCCATCACAATAGACGTAGTAATAATGAATAATATTTAACAACATGCTGAAGGCTAAACAGCATCAGAATCATAGGTGGATTCTAGTTTGCACACAACTGTTCTGGACCACTTGTTTTTTAATATCCTGAATGAATAAACTTTCAGTACTTCACAAAAAAGACCCCTAACCCCAGGCCTCCTTCTTTTCAACTAATCTATATTTTATTAGATCAACAAGACAAAACAAACACATAAAGTTGCCATACTATAGAACTAAGTAGAACTACAAGGGAGAAATGCACAACAAAATAATTAAAGAATTGCTAAACCACTCTTTAATGAGGAATAGAAAAGTAAGCACAAATTAAAATAAGCAATAAATGGTACCTGATGAGATGAACTAACAGCTACTGCTATCTATATATGGTCACGGATTTTGCACTATGCCAGCAGGAGATGACTATGTGAACTAATAGGTAGAAGGAAAGTAGTTAATAACGAGCCCCAAATTCCAAAGTTATGTGTAATCTTTTCTTTACTGCAACTTTCCCATACTTAATGTTGGTGCAAATGTGCAAACCATCTGAGACCCATGCATTAGATGAGGTGGGGAAGTGATCCTTGCACGTTTAGTGCCCCACTTTCCTCATCTCCTCCATTATAAACCCTGATACACACACACAACACAGGGGAGATCCAAAGCAAAACCCAGCATTCCCCTCAAGGCTCTCCCTGTTCCCCCGCCCCACAAAGTTAGGCTCTCAGTGTGCGGCGATAGTCCCCCTGAAATGTGTCCAACGCTGGGTCGGGATAACAGCTGCCACCGGGGGGAGGGGAGAGGGCAAATGTTGCCTGATCCTGTGCCTAGGACAAAGCTGCTGGGGGTGCAGGATCATGCCCACCGTGCCTCTGCGCATGGACGGGAATGAAGGCAACCCCCGTCTGGCACAGAACGAGGCAGGGGCTCGTCCCTGGCCATGGAGAGCGGGTACCCCAGAGCCCCCCCAGCAAAGAATGACCCCGTCTCCTGGCTCAGCCGCCCTTCCCTGCTGCCCTGGGTCCCCACTCCCCAGCTTTCCAGGCACCGATCCACCCCAGCCGCCTCGGCGGGCGGAAAGGCTGGCGCGGCCGGGCCGGAGGGAGGGAAGGGGATGAGCCAGGCCTGCAGGGAGGAGCCCCCCGGAGGGCGTGTTTAGTGCGTGGCAGCGGGAGAAACTCGCAGCGCCGGGAGTTTGACGGAGTGGGTGGGTGCCCCTGCCTGCAAGTTTCTCTTGTGTCTGGTGCATCGGCCTGCATCCCGATCCGGTCTCGGGGAGCCCAGGACCCGCCGAAGATCGCCCACATGGTGCCCCCACTGCTGCTGCTGCCCGGGCTGGTCCTCGCGCTGCTAGTGGCGGAGGGGAGCTGCGGTTCCAAGCAGGAGGGTAAGAAGGGGGCGCAGGGCGGAGCACTAGAGGAACAGGGGGCTCAGAGCTTCCAGGCACTACCAGGCTGGGACCAGCGTCCCCTACACAGAGAGAGCTGGGCACTGCGGGGCTGGGGTTAGCATCCCCTGCACAGAGATCTGGGCACCGCCAGCCTGGGCCAGCACAGACAGATCTGGGCACTGCGGGGCTGGGGTTAGCATCTCCTGCACAGAGATCTGGGCACCGCCAGCCTGGGCCAGCACAGACAGATCTGGGCACCAGGTGGACGCCAGCATCCATGCAGAGAGAGATCTGGGCACCGCCAGCCTGGGCCAGCACAGAGAGATCTGGGCACTGCGGGCCTGGAACCAGCATCCCCTGCACAGAGATCTGGGCACCGCCAGCCTGGGCCAGCACAGAGAGATCTGGGCACTGCTAGATTGGGACCAATGTACCCTGCAGAGAAAGCTCTGGGCATTGCCAGGCTAGGACCAGCACAGAGATCTGGCACCACCAGGCTGGGACTAGCAACCTCTGCACAGAGATATCTGCACACTGCTAGGCTGGGTCAAGTGTCCCCTGCACAGAGAGATTTGGGCAGTGCCAGCCTGGAGCCAGCTCTGACACTCCTTGCCGAACAAGGTCTAAGAAGCTCTCAGGCACCACTCAGCACTGAGTCAGTGCTCATCGAACAGAATAAAGTAAGTGAGCTTCAGGTACCACCCACTCTGAGGTAAGAGTCTCTGGCTCAGAATGGGCCATTGGCTCTGTTCCATTACAGACACTATGGCTGTGTCTACACTGGTAAGTTAGTTTGAATTAAGGAAGCTTAATTGGAACTAATTTAAGCCTTGTCCACACTAGGCTTTCATTAGTTTGAATTAAGGGCTTCCTTAATTCGAACTAATAAATTCGAGTACTTTAACGGTTAATTCAAACTAGTTAGTTCGAACTAAGTCCAATGTGGCCATACTGGTTCAAACTAAGTTCTTAGTTCGAACTAATTGGCATATTGACCTCCCTGAAACTTACTAATTCGAACTAAGCAAGTGCCCTGCATGGCCATGGCTAGTTCAAATTAAAATTCTAGTGGGGCCATGCTAGTTCGAATTAACTTAATTCGAACTAACTAAGCTTAGTTCGAATTAGTTAGTTCGAATTAACTAATTCGAACTAGCATTTGTAAGTGTAGACATTGCCTATGTGTGGTCATTGTCCATTACACTTACATGGTGTGTACTTAGATAGGGAGATCAGTAAACTGAGTTGGCACCCTGGAATGCTCACATGATTACCTGAGGTCTGGAACAATCAGAAGATACCATCTTTTTATCCCCATATATATGGATGGTGTGCCAGGCTGCTCCCCAAATCCAGTCTGGTGTGCTGCTATGACCCCTCAAACCCCGCTCCTGAACCCCAATTCACTCTGCCCCGCTGGGTGACCACTTACTCCTGAGTCAGTCCGCACCAGCCACCAGCGTGTAATTGGTCCCAGGCAGTGAGTGTAAATCCACTAGCCATACAGGCATCGGTCTCCTAGCAAGCAACCCCAGCCCCAGATCCCACACTGGGAGTCACTGTCTTACAGGTATTGGGACCCACTCCCAATCACCTTCGTCCCAAATCCATCCACTTAACAAAGAAGTGAATTATGCCCAGCCTTCCACATCCACACCCTCTATAGATCACACAGCTTTAGATAAAACAAATACTAGTTTATTGATCAGAGTACGATTTCAAGTGAGAACATGGTCAATCAAGGCAGAATCATACTATAAATGAGTCAGGAGTGACCACTACCAAATAAAAGGTATAAACCGCATACTAATCTAACATCCCTACCTAAACTGACCTCAAAGTCCAAGATTATGCACAAGGTGTTCAGCTGTTTGATGTTTTACAGCCGTTCTCTGCCTATTCCAAGGCAGGGCCCAGTTCTTTCTTGAAGCTGGTCGCAAGATGGTGTCTCCCAGGCAAAAGCCTGCAGCTTCTCTCTCCCAAACAGTGTCTGTGTCCTTGTTTTTACAAAGTGCTGACAGCCCCTCCCCCTCTGCCCTGTTGTGTGATTCCCTTCACTTCTACCTGAGCCAGGGAGGGCATTAGCATTCCCTTTGACTTGTAAATCTCCAGCCACTGTGCTAGAGATAGTCCTGAGAGTCTGAACCCTGTAACATGCTTCACATCTGCACACACATGTTGCTGTAGGAAAGATGGCACCATGGTAATCATGTGGAATATCGTGTGAACATTCACAAAGGAACCTGTTATAATGTATTTGGCAACAAATCACACATTTATCTTGCAAAACTGAACAGAAAAGTTACACAGATCATGCCCTAGGGGTGCATGGGTGTGCGTCCCGTCACAGATGGTGAAGGAACCTCAAGAGGATTTTGCTAACTGCAGACGAAATGGACTAGCTACCTAGAGTTTTGTGCATTACGGATCTGAAGAGCACTCTGGATTATTCATAGATAGATAGACTATAAGGTCAGAAGGGACCAATATGGTCATCTAGTCTGACCTCCTGCACAATGCAGGCCACAGAACCTCACCCACCCACCCCTGAAATAAACCTCTAACCTACGACTGAGTTATTAAAGTCCTCAAATGATGGTTTAAAGACTTTAAGATACAGATAATCCACCAGCAAGTGAGCTGTGCTCCATGCTACAGAGGAAGGCAACCTCCCCCACCACCCCAGATCCTTTGCCAATCTGCCATGGGGGAAAATTCCTTCCTGACTCCAAATAGGGTGATCAGTTAAACCCTGAGCATGTGGGGAAGACTCACGAGCCAGCCACACAAGAAAGAATTCTCTGTAATAACTCAGAACACACCCCATCAAATGTTCCATCTCAGGCCATTGGCATATCTGCCACCAGTACTCAAAGATCAGTCAATTGCCATCTGCTCCATAAATTTATCCAGCTCAGTTTTGAAGCCAACTAGGAGTTTTTCCCCCCCACAGCTCCCCTTGGAAGGCTACTATAGAACTTCACTCCTCTGATGGTTAGAAACCTGTGTCTAATTTCAAGTCTAAACTTCCTGATGGCCACTTTACATCTTGTGTCCACATTGGCGCAGAACTTAAATAATTCCTCTCCCTCTCTGGTATTTATTTCTTCTGATGTATTAATAGAGAGCTATCATATTTCCCCTCAACCTTCTTTTTGTTAGTCTAAACAAGCCAAGCTCTTTGAGTTTCCTCCCTTAAGGTAGGTTTTCCGTTCCACGGATCATTCTAGCAGCTCTTCTCTGCAAGTATTCATTAAAGAAGTGGCAGTTATGAAGCCATGTGAGGTAGCTGCATATGCATATAACTACAAGTTGTGTAAGGAACGGTACAAGTTAAAAACAGAAGTAGGGAATTTTCAAGATTCCACAAATTTTCCCTCCTGGAATCAAGACCAAAAAAATCAAAATCTTGAAAATGTTTGCAAATCAAGAAACCCAATAAATAAATAAAATTCTGTTCAGGTGGTTAGAAATATTCTATTTCGATAATTTCAAAATGAGTTTTTTCTATTTCAACCTTTTTTTAAATTGTTATAACCCTTTTGTGTGGAGACTTTCTAAATTTGCAGGAATGAGTTATATTGCTGTAAGCACTTTTTACTTAGGGGGATGTACTGCTTTAACGGGATCGGTAGAAGGCGCCAATAGTTAAAGCATCACAGTTTTTTAAAATGAATCCTCAGATGAGTACTTAGTGCAAGAAAAACAGCTTTGTGCAAACCTTATGTCACAGTCTGCATTGCTTTCCAACTCAATTCTCACTGATTTATTAACAGGAGTCCAGAGCATACTAGGAATAGAAATTTGAGCCATATGCAGGAGTCTGTGAAGTCTATTGGATAGAACAAGGGGCTTGGAACGAGTTCTCTTCCCAGTCAGCCACTGACTTGCTGCATAGCCTTAAGAAAAATCTGCTACCTTCTCTGTACCTCAAGTTCCTCAACTGTAACATGAGGATAATATTACCTATCCTTTTTTGTAAAGCACACAGAGACCCACCTTTTTAAGCTCTATGTACTACTTGTGCTTTGTTTGTTTGGCTTACCTACTAAAACAGAAAATATGTTACAAGTAAATTTAATAGGGCAATTAAATTCTCAGGTATCGACTCGGACACAGATTTTACTAATTGTCTCCAGGGTGAATAGCATTTTCTAACGTTTTATTTTATTAGGAAGCTTTACAGTAAGGCTTCCCAAAGTGCAGCATAGGGCTAAATACTGCCTTAGATGTCTTAAAGTGTAGCTGTACTCTCCCTCAGGAAAAGATGATCAATTCAGTTTATTTCTGCTCAACCCCACCAGTAGATAGATTCTAACTATTTATGTGGAGAAACATAAGTCCACCCTGATAGCATTGCTGTTTGCATTTAACATTGCTGTACAAACTGTCTCTCTAATTATATTTGCTTTACCTAGGTCTTTTCACTCACAGTGCTCCAAGTGCTTTAGAAAGGTTGGTAAGCATCATATACTTATTTTACAAATGGGGAAACTGAAGCTCAGAGAGTGAAGGTCAGCAGGGAGTAGAACTCAGGTCTGCTAAATCCAAGTCCAATGTCCGCATGGCGGATCCATGTTGCCTTTCTGTTTATACAGTTAATTAAAACAAACAAGGAGTCCTGTGGCACTTTTAAAGACTAACAAATGTATTTATCGCATGAGCTTTTGTAGGAGAAAATCCCACTTTGCCAGATGCTTTGAAGAACTGTATATCAGTTTCTGGTTGTCTGGGTGACCTTGCTTTGCAGCAAGGAGTTAGTGTTTCTGTATACCAATATATGAGATAGAAGCTGGGAAAGACTAAATCTGTTTTTAAATTCTGCCATGAGGTTCAGAACATACATTACCCTGCTCACAAGGGCTTTTGAATGATGATGTAAACTGGCACTGGCCCACTGACTTCCAGTGGAGGATCTGGCCCTGAGTGATTTGTGAATGGAAAAAGGAGTTAGGATCTGAAATGGTGATGTGGGAAAGAGAAGAGTGTTTGGAGAACACCGCAAAGGATTTTTCATGTTATAGAAAGAAAAGAGAAGGGTTATTACTGTGGCTTAGGAAGTGAACATTTGCTTGCACCAGTGTGCAGCAGTAATTTTAAAAGGAGCTAAAGGGTAGGTGGCTGGAGGCTACATAGCTCCGCCTTAAGCCTTTCAGCAGGACTGGACTGAAAGAATGCGTTGTGGGTGGAAAAATCTTTGTAGCTAGAGGTCCCTCAGCACAGAAATAAACCCTAGTCATGTTTCTCAAAGTCCTTCCTCCCTACCAGATCGTAATAAAGGGAAATCTTGATTGAGGAATTCTGTCCAGTGTCTGTGTAGGGAGGATTGTGGCTCTACACTGGCTTCTTCTCACTCTAATTAATTAGTATGCTGCACAATGAAGCCTTTTTCTGTCTCAGAAATATGACACCTCTTCCCCGTCCGTCCGCTGGAGCCTCTCACACTCCCTAGAGTGGCCATCTGATGCAGCAAACCTCTGGAAATCATCAAATGAATGTAAACAGTTTGTTCACTGTCTTTGGGAGGTTGCATGAAATTGAATCCTAGTTTGTTTGGTTTGAGATCCTTAGTCCTTAGAGAGAATTCAGGCTGGAATCGCTGCTTAGCAGTGGGCGCCTATAAATTATTTTATCTTATATAATTAATTTACATCTTCAGCTCTCACAGCAGGGGCAGCTGGGAATTTAATGTGTCTCTTCCAAACCACTGCCTGATATTCCACATTTGCATCCCTTCTCTCTGACAGGTTGATTCCCATTTTCTAGGAAATCCTCAGCTCATAACTCCCTATCCCAGGCTTTCCTGGGCTATGTCTACACTTGAAAAGTTAGGTCAACTTTATGAAGTCGACTTAATAAAGTAGACTTTGTCGACTTAAAGTGGACCTTATTAAGTCGATTTAACAAAAGTTGACTTAACTTTTCAAGTGTAGACGTGGCCCCTTTTCGACCTTATTAAGTTGACTTAACGTTTTAAATCGACTTAATAAGCTCCACCAAGGCGCTAATCCCCGTCTCCACTGGCTTAAATCGACTTAATAAAGTTGACTTAAGCACTAGTTCAAATTATAACAGGGTGTTATTAATTTGAACTAACTTTTCCTTAATTCGACTTAAGGAGCAGTTTAAGTCAATTTAAGGAAAGCCCAGTGTAGACGCGGAGTATTTTAAGTCGACTCAAGCCTCCTTAAGTCAACTTAATTTGTAAGTGTAGATGCACCCCTGGTGCTCTGCATGCCGTCACATGGCTGGAGACTTGCTAGCTTTAGCATATTCCCTGAGGAAATGCATATTTTCCTAAACGGTTTACATCTTCTGGCTCAACAGAACATGAAGTACGGGAGTGTAAGTAGGGTCTCTACTATACTGGCTAAATAACAGAGTTTAAAAACTGTGCTTATGCGTCATTCAAATTCTTTTCTAGGTTTACAAACATGGAGTCCTGTGACACTTAATACATTTATTTATCATATGAGTTTTCGTGGGAGAACTCTCACTTTGTCAGACGCTTGGTTTCTCCGATGAAAACTCATGCGTTAAATAAATTTGTTAGTCTTTAAAAGTGCCACAGGACTCCTTGTTTGTTTTTCTGAACTAGACTAACACAGCTACCCCTCTGGAACTTTTCTTGCTTTGGTCATGTGTCTGTCTGTCCATCCATCGGGCTCAGGCTCATCTCTGTGATACCTGAATGCCCATTAGCTCTGACCTGCAGAAGAGCTCTGTGGCGCTTGAAAGCTTGTCTTTTTCACCAGCTGAAGATGGTTCAATAAAAGATATCACCTCACCCATCTTATCTGTAACAAAATATACTTAAATCCAATTTTATAGTTTCTTACTGATTTGCAATCTCTCTTCATATTGTTCTAATGGTAAAAAAGGCCCTCATGGACTTCTGGTTAAAACCTCTTCTCTCCTTCAGCTGGGAAATCCAAACTTATCTCCTGCCTCCAGATCTCTCTCTGCAACTGTACCATAGTTTCATCCATATCCCAAAACAAACAAGGAGTCCTGTGGCACTTTTAAAGACTAACCAATGTATTTATCTCATGAGCTTTCATGGGAGAAAAATCCCACTTTGTCAGACGCTTGAAGATGGAGAAGTATAGATGAATGAGAGGAAAATAAATGCAGGGAAGTGCAAGTCATATGATAGGTCAGACTGTTAGAGCAAATTAGTGCAGTTGTTTGGATTCAAACAGTGGAGAATAGCATATTAGAGGATAGACTAACATGGCTACCCCTTTGGAATTTGAATATTAGAGTAAGGTGAGGAAAAAACCCCATAGTCCCTATTGACGATTTGCATAGGAATTCCAATTCTGCAATTTCTCTTTGAAGCTTTGATGTGTTATCCATTTGCCTAAGTACACTATTAACAGATGATTAATAGAGTGATCAAGAAGATTGAAGTGTTCCCCTATTGGTTTTCGAATGTTATTATTTCTGATATCAGATTTATTTATATCTTCAAGTCAGCAACACTGCTATGGGTACCTGTATGGCTCCATAATATGCCAACATATTTAAAGCTGACTTAGAAAAACGTTTCCTCCAGTCTCATCCCCAAGTACCACTGCTCTACTTACACTACATTGATGATGTATTCATCATCTGGACCCACGGAAAGGATGCCCTTGAAGATTTTCACAGAGATTTCAACAATTTCCACTCCACGATCAACCTTAGCCTGGAATACTCCACAAAGAAGATCCGCTTGCTGGACACTACAGTACAAATTAGTGATGGACACATAAACACCACTCTATTCCGAAAACCTACAGAACTACATCCCTCAAGCTTCCATCCAGGACACACCACTCGATCCATTGTCTAGAGCCGAGCTCTAAGATATAACTGCATTTGCTCTGATCCCTCAGTCAGAGACAGACACCTTCAGGATCTCTTTCAAGTATTCTTAAAACTACAACACCCACCTGGGGAAGTGAAGAAATAGATTGACAGAGCCAGATGGGTACCCAGAAGTCAACTACTACAAGAGAAGCCCAAGAAAGAAAACAACAGAATGCCACTGGTCATCACCTACAACCCCCAAGTCAGACCTCTACAGCACATCATCAAGGATCTACAACCTAGTCTACACAACGATCTCTCAAGTTTCTCAGACCTTGGGAGACAGACCTCTCTTCGCTTACAGACAGCCCCCCAACCTTAAGCAGATACTCACCAGCAATTACAGATGTAACAACAGAAACATTAAAGCAGGCACATATCCCTGCAACAACCACGTTGCCAACTTTGCCCACATATCTGCACAAGAGATACCATCTTAGGACCTAATCCAGGGGTTGGCAATCTGAAAGATAAGAAAAGTCTTTTAAAATTCCTTCAATAACCAAGTGTTTTGAGAGCTGCAATGAATGTAGCGTAGCCTCCAGGTGGGGGGAGTTGGAAGCTGAGCCAGGGAACCTGCTGCAGGGTCCCTGGCAGGGGATGGGGGAGCCCAGAACTGGGTGTGAGCCCCTTGCAGGGTCCCTGGTGGCGGAGGACAGGGAGAAGGGGTTTGGAGCCTGCTGCAGGCTGCCCACAGGGTCCCCTGGTGGCAGGTGGCCCGGAGCAGACTGCCTGCATGGTCCCTGAGTGGCGGGTGTCCCGGAGCCTGGAGGCGCAAGGGGGCAGCCAAAGAGCCGCATGCATCTCTGGAGCTGCAGGTTGCAGACCCCTGAGTCCTAAGCAATCCAGCTACTCCATCAAGAGCTCATTCACCTGCTCATCCACCAATGTGATTTATGCCATCATGTGCCAGAAATGCCCCCCTGCCTCATACATCAGACAAACAGGACAGTCTTTGCACAAAAGAATAAATGGATACAAATCTGACCTCAGAAATAACAACATTCAAAAACCAATAGGGGAACATTTTGATCTCCCTGATCACTCCATTAATCATCTGTTAATAGCTGTGCTTAGGCAAATTGATTACAAATCAAAGCTTCAAAGAGAATTTGCAGAATTGGAATTCATATGCAAATTTGACACTTTCAATTTAGGGTTTTTTTTCCCCATTACAACAAGTGATTTTGCTTTCTTTTTTCCCCTCACCTCCCTCTAATATCCTGTTCTTCACTGTTTGAATCTAAAGAACTGCATGGATTTGCTCTAACAATCTGACCCGATCCTATGACTTGCACTTCCCTGCATTTATTTTCTTCCCATTCATCTGCAAGCATCTGACGAAGTGGGATTTTCTCCCTCACAAACTTATGCAATAAATAAATGTGTTAGTCTTTAAAAGTGCCACAGGGCTCCTTGTTTGTTTGGCTGAATTAGACTGACACAGCTACCCCTCTGGAACTTGTCATCCACATCCCAAAGACTCCAACAGATAACTGCTGTGGATTGATAGCAGCCCTTCACTATTTTCATGCTCAGTCGTCTACCAGATTCCTCCAAAAGTCCTGCTTTTCTCATGCCTCCAGAGATGTTTGGCTCTGGAATTTATCCAGACGCATTGGGAACACACATCTGGTATATCCACTAGGAAATTCATTCCGCCAGTATCACCAGGTAAGTCTTCTAGATGATCCAAGAAAATGCTCCTCGAATGCAATCAGATGTTCTTAGAATTTTCCAGTGTTCCATTCAAATGGCCAGGAATCCTGTTTAAAAACTGCTGCGAGGCCCTCTGTACATTCCTATAAAGGTGAAAGTGATAACAGGAAGAGCTCCCAAAAATTAGAGCATTCAGTTGTTACATCAAAGAAATCGTAGGTCCAATTTTAAAATTCTTATTCCAGTTTTACTTCGGCAAAACTCTTATCAAAGTCAGTGGGAATTTTGCCAGTATAAGGACTGAACAAAACCTGAAAAAATACTTCAGGATTTGCCCTCATAATTTTAAGAAACTGGAAACAAAAATTAAGAGTAGAAGGGAGACAATGTTGGATGGAAGCTGTGACAAAATAAATCCACATTATGTATAGTAGACATCTGGAATACAGATCTGAAATACAACAGAAAATCAGAGAAGCTCCCAAGAGAAACATGATGGCTGCCTGATCAAATTTCTGCAGTTCTTTATGTCAGGGTAAATGCTCAGTGGAGAGAGAGAAAGCAATGTGGCATGGTGAAACTATGTGGATGATTTTCAAGTATGCCATTTATTGTACAGTAGTGTTATTTTTTAACCTTCATGTTTAATTTTCTTTAAACTCTGTATGAGAAAAATAAGACACGTTCTGTGTTAATAGAGAAACCCGCAATAAGTTGCATTCTCTGTTTATATTTCAAAAGCCGTGTGATGAAATTATGGTTTTGTGAAGTATCCCGCTTTCTACCCAGGGCCTGATTCTGACCTCAACTGCATCAGTGGAAAGGCAAAGTAACGTGACTGGTTTCACTGGTATTAACATAGGGCTCTTTCCCCTTGCCCTGTCTCTGACGGGCCCCAATCATTTACAGGCCTATGCTAGCTGGCTGCTGCAGTAGAGCAGTGCTGGGGGTGGATATCTTGTTGCTGTGACGGCCCACCTCCAAGCTGGCTTTCCACCATTGTTGACCTGCAGCTCAGCTTCCATCAGTGGGATCCAGGCTGTGAATCTAATTCTGACTGTAATTTCGGGCATTTTTCCTCAGGGATGGAGGCACACCAGCCTTCTTGAAATCAGTAGAGTATCACATGCAGAATTTGTCCAAACTTAGGAGCTGGGAGTCTGTAATGGAACATGACTATGATATTGCAGTCATGTGACCCTGTATATTCAAGGTAGACGTCCCTTCTGTCTGTTTCATAGGCCTGTGTTGTCTCAGATTAAAGCAGAGGCTGTGTGCAGCCAGTCATATTGGGGGAAGACAAGGAATCAGGACTCTGTCAGGTTCTGTTCCTGCTTGTGCCAGGTGGCCTTGGGAATATCACTTAATGTCTTTTGCTGCATGTCTGCACTGCATCTGGGAGCAAGCCTCCCAGCCCAGGTAGACAGACTCACGCTAGCGGGGCTTGAGCCAGTGGGCTAAAACTAGCAGTGTGGGTGCAGCATCTGAGGCCTAGGAGGTCAGATGGGCTAAGGAGCACAAGCCTCAGCATTCACACTGCTGTTATTACAGGCCAGCTCGAGTCCTGGCAGAGCAAGTCTGGCTACCTGAGCCGAAAGCCTTGCTCCCTGCTTTAGTGTAGAGGTGCCCTCTGTGCCTCAATTTCCCCTATCTCCCTACCTTCATGAAGCCAACTGGGGCCTTAAGGCTGTCCATCCTCCCCAGGGACCCTGTTTCTAAGAGCACAGTCTTCTTTTTAAAGGTGGAATAGTGGTTGAGCAGAGTTTTGTTCTTTACCTTGTACTTCCTCTTGCCTTCAGAAAACCTGCTGGTTCTTACTGTGGCCACCACGGAGACTGAGGGATTCAGACGCTTCAAAAGATCAGCCCAGTTCTTCAACTACCGAGTCCAGGTGAAGCCCCACGGGCTCTGGTGGACAGTGAGAGGGGAAATCTGAGACGGTTATCCTGGGAAGGAGGGGGAAGGGGACATGTCTGCTCATCTGAGGGAGGGGGTTCCCTATGAGCACTCTGGCTGAGAGAGCTGGGACTGTGAGCTGCTGTATCCCCATAGGCAGACGGAGGGGAGCTCCAGGGGTATGTCTACACTAACAATTCAGGTCGACTTAAGGACCCTTCAGTTGACCTAAATTACTCCAAGTCCACACTGGGCTTTCATTAAGTCGACTTAATAACTACCCCTCCTTAGGTTGACTCAAGCCTTAAGTTGACTTCTTAAGTTGACTTAATGCCAGTGTGGACGCCTACGTCCAATGTTAAGT
>ML685891.1:2530398-2559483 GCA_007922175.1 Pelusios castaneus
TTAAGTTGACTTAATGCCAGTGTGGACGCCTACGTCCAATGTTAAGTTGACTTAATGCCAGTGTGGACGCCTACGTCCAATGTTAAGTTGACTTAATAAAGTCGACTTAAAAGGAGCCACTTTGTTAAGTTGACTTAAAGTCGACCTTATTAAGTCAACGTAACCTTTTCTAGTGTAGACATACTCCAAGGGCTCTGCTTCCAAGGGAACCCCAGAACACAGTGTTTCCATCAGAAAGCTTTCGCGGTTGCATCAAGCCACACTGTTGTGATGCAGCATCACAACACAGCGACTCAAACGCTGCTGCGGAGAGCCAGTCCCCCCATCCCTGGTCGTACACTAAGGGTTCAGTGGAGCGACACCAGGGAGAGCTCTTCACAGTCAGCTCTCCTGCACCATTTCTCATGGCAGAGGCTGGCACAGTGGGAGTGTGTGTCCACCAGAGCAGGTGTTCTTAAGCCACTGAGTTGCACTTGGATAGGCCAAGATGGGTGTAACTGAGTTCCTCCACAGCCGGGGCCACTGCACTATTGCTCCTGGCCAGAACTCCAACTGAAGGCTTGCAATGAAGTTCTCTGGCAGCTGGGGCTCCTACTTCCTTTTATTATTTCAGTGTCTCCTGCTGGGGAAACAAGATTTTGGCTGAGTAGTGTGAACCTTTTTTAAACAGGTGCTGGGGCTGGGTGAGGAATGGCATGGTGAAGCTGACAGGAAGGCAGCAGGAGGTGGACAGAAGGTCCGTCTCTTGAAATCAGCTTTGAAGCAGTATGCAGATAAAGAGGACTTGATCATCCTTGTCATAGAAAGGTAATGGGACAGAAGAGATTTGCCATGAGTGGAGTCATGAGGCTGATTGTTAACGTGGGTGTGGGGATATAATTAACCATGAAAGAGATTGTTTGGGGAAGACAAGTCCAGGCCTTCTGAATTCCTGTCTGATGGGATTCCCTGCACCATGCTGACTGCTAATGTTACATGCAGCAGTGCCAGCTGGGAAGTTCTCACTTCAGTGGGTAAGATCCAACTCTTATCTAAGGTTGATAGAGATACACCTGCATATGCCAGGCTGAATTTGGCCTCTGAGAGATCAGTGGGTTAGTCTACAATATTGGCCCGGCCTCTCCCAGTGGAATTAGCTGCTTGGTGAGGAAAGGCGGATGGCCAGGCAAGCAGTATCTTGGCAGCTAAGAACTAATCTGCTGTGAGGGATGGGAATAAGAGTAGGCTGACAGATGCCAGTGTTAGCGTCCCCATGCCCACAATGGGCAGGTCTGAAATGCCAGCGTCTGTCACAGGCTCTGAGGAGGTGGAGGAATGAACTGTAGAAGCAAACCGTGTAGGTGTTTAAGTATGTAAGGAACAATCCACCCATAAGTTTAGCATTTTCTTCACCTTCAGTTTGGAACAACTACCATATCCTTCTCCAGGAGTATTCACAGAAGCACAGAAATGTGGGCCTGGAAGAGAGCTTGAGAAATCAAGTCTATCCTCCAGCACTGAGGGAGGACCAGCTAAACCGTGACCGTTCCTGACAGGTGTTTGGCTAACCTGTTCTATAAAACCTCCAATGTTGGGGATTCCACAGGCTATGACTACACCAGGCCTGCCGAGACTGTAATGCCATAGTGCAGGGTTAAAAGAAAGGGATTCCTAACACATCTTCTGTTTCTCACATTCTTCTGCTGGACCTGTTTGCTTCACTCCGTTCCTCTCTGCCTCGCTCTGCTACTCCTGTAGCTATGACGTGCTCTTTGCATCGGGCCCTGACGAGCTGCTGAAGAAGTTCAAACAGGCCAAGAGCAAGGTGGTTTTCTCAGCAGAGACCTTCATCTACCCTGACCGGAGGCTGGAAGCCAAGTACCCACAGATCCGAGAAGGGAAGCGCTTTCTGGGTTCTGGAGGTAAGAGACAGTTCAGTGTCTCCCGGCTTTGTGTTTCCAAGAGACAGGGCTCTTGGAGAAGAAGCAGGACTAGTGTGGTGGAGGGAGGGTTGGAAAAGACTGTGCTGTTAGAGGGGAACTGAGACTGTGTGCGTACACATTCAGAGCATGTAGGCTGAGCACATGCAAATATATCTCCCTCCACTAGCTGCTGCTCACATAGGCTATGTCTACACTTGCTAAAATTAGTTCGAATTAGTTAGTTCGAACTAACTAATTCAAACTAATTTTAGTTAGTTCAAATTAGCTTAATTCGAACTAGAAAAAGTTAGTTCGAACTAAGCAAGTGCAATTCATGGCACTTGCTTAGTTTGAATTAGCGATCCCCATTCATTTCAATGGCTGGTTAGTTCGAACTAAGAAATTAGTTCGAATTAACATAGCCACATGGGCTAATTCGAACTAGTTTGTTTGAATTAATCCCTTACTTCTGAAGCCCTCTTCAAATTTATTAGTTTGAATTAAGGAAGTCCTTAATTCGAACTAACTAAAGCCTAGTGTAGCCATGGCTTTAGTTAGTTCGAATTAAGCCTCCTTAATTCGAACTAACTTGCCAGTGTAGACATAGCCATAGAGGATAAGAACCTGCAAATTACTCTTAGCTAGTGGGACTACTCCTTTAGCTTGGTTTACAGACGTCTGGGCTTTGAAAACTGCAAATGAAGGATTCAATCCCCAGCAACGACCCATGGCAGGGGAGAGTGAGTACACATGCTTTTGCAGAGAGACTGAAACTGTGTGTATCTGTGCTACATTGCAGGCAGGGACAAAGACTGTGTATATGTCCCCTTGGAGAAGGGACTGAGACATTGTCCATACTTACGAGTCCCTGTGAATTTTCTTTTCCAGGCTGGCTGAATTGAGACATGGCTCTCTTCACCTTTTTCCTTGTTTCCGCAGGTTTCATAGGTTACGCTCCTAATCTAAATAAACTTGTGGAGGATTGGAAGGGACTTGACAATGATAGCGACCAGCTCTTTTACACCAATATCTTCTTGGATCCAGAAAAAAGGGTATGTGTGAGTAGGAGATAAGGTTAGGAGGTATAGGGGTGCCACATCTGATTACAGTGGGTTTAGGAGGGGTTGGTGCCTTGCATTGCATGGACAAGCTGTCTCATGCAACTTTTAGAGGGTCTGACTTTTATATGTATAGACAAGCTGTCTCATGCAACTTTGAGAGTTTTGTGTCTTCCTCTGACCCAAGAAACACTGAACACATGGTAACTAATACACCTGCTGTTATAGGGAGAGTTTGAAAAATATTTGCAATAAATGTTTTTTAAGTCTCTAAAGCATTCCTACAATAACTTTTTTCATGTAATGTAAGTATCATATGCAGAGTATATGGTGGATTGTAGTTGGCATAAGTTGAGGATGACCTGCATAACTCTTTTTGTCACTCATGAACTGCTTCCTCCGACTCATGATGACAGAATACTTATACTACTGTATCATGTATTCTCTATAGGAAGAATAATACCTGACTGCCTAATATTTTAGAAGCCCACTATTCTTAGTTGTTTATAAGAATCAACATTCTCATGTGGGCTGCTCACTCTGGCTATGTCTACACTTCTCAATTTAAGTCGACTTAGCTAAGTCGACTTAGCGTGTCCATGCTTAAATTTTAAGTTGACTTTGACGGGACCCTACAAAGTCGACCTAGAGCATCCACACTGGATGCCTAGGTCGACTTGTAGGGGCTAGGTGGCCTTGGGGCTGGTCCACTGTAGCAGGGGGGGCACCCCTTGCCAAGTGCCAGGGGGCTCAGCTTTTGCCCCATTGTACCTTGGTACAATGGGGCAAAGGGGGACAGGGACCCTGGCAGGGCATAGGGGCAGGGTGGGCAGGGCTCTGCCCTGCCCTGTGGGGGGGCATGCCAGGCTCTCCCTGTGCCAGCCACCCTGGCAGGGAGGGCAGTGGGGAAGTCCTGGAGAGCCCTAAGTCGACTTAGAGTCAACTTAGGGCTCCTTCACATCTACACTGGCTTAAGTCGATTTTAGAAAGTCGACTAAGCAGAAAGTCGACTTAAAAGTAGGTTTAACAAAGTCGACTTAATTTTTCCTTAAGTCGACTTAAGCAGCTGCTTAAGTCGACTTAAGGAAAGTGTAGTCTAGACGCAGAGTAAATTAAGTCGACTTAAGCAAGCTTAAGTCGACTTAATTTACAAGTGTAGACGCACCCTCTCTGCCTCAAGCTCAATTTTTAAGTTTCAATAAAAGTGGCCCAGCCCTTTCCAAGAGCGAGCTTTGTGAAAAATAGCTAATTTTGCTAATGTTAAATGTCTTTTCCTTGAAGAACTCTAGTGCCTCCATGGTAAAACTGATAGAGTGAAAGTTCTGGGGACAGAAAGGTCCCCATGAAAACACACCCGGATTTGGTCAAGTTATAAGCCTTTGAAAATCACCATTTGTGTATTTAGAGCTTTATGGATGTTTGCTAATAAAATTTCTGAACCTTCCATCATGAGGTTGACCTTGACTCTGTGTATGTAGGCTGGAAATGTGACCAAGACAGGCGACAAAAACTGTGAGGCGTTAGGCTAGATAGGCGCGGCAGCAAGTGTCATCGTCTCACATTGGTTTAGTAAATTAATAAAACTTCAATATTTCAGTTTAACATTTTTATTAAAGTTCGAATGAAAACACATCTATGCATTTCTTTTGAATTGAGATACTTAGGCATACTGATGCTTCCAGTGCCAAAAAACTGTTGCCCATGGCGCACCATGCCTCACAAATTGCTGCTCAGCAAATACCATAATTTGCTCAGCTGCATCATCAGCTGAGAGGGAACTTTGGTGGTATCCATGGTATGTTTGGTAAAAACGTTCTGACATGCTGCACATGTGATGTTACCGTGGTCAAAGGGAAATTGTCTACAGGGTTATGGTCTAAATAGTCTTTACTAGTGAATGGTTTAGTACTCCTTAAGATCCTAATGAAAAATGCATTCATCTCCGTGCAAAGATGGTTTGCTGAGTGTGGGGTTATATTAGGGGCTAGTATTGTTCAGTGGTTAAAGCCTGAGAGTCTTGAGTTCTGGGTCTTAGTCCTAGCTCTGCCATGAAACTGCTGTGGGACTTTGTGAGAAGTTGCTTCACTGCTCTGTGTCTCAATTTCCTAATCTGTAAAATGAGGTTAGTATGTCCCTTTAAGACAAGGGCTCTCAAATGGGAGTCGCAAACCCTTAGGGGGTCACAGGGTTATTATGCGGGGGTTGTGAACCACCCAGAGCTGCCAATAGCTGTGCAGAAGCAAGGGAGGCAATGGGGTGCTAAGTTTGCTCTGAAAAGCGGTATTGATACAAATTCTTTGCACCCACCAGTATTAAACAATAACAATTTTAAAAATAACTTCTCTGCATCTAAAAATTATTCCATAAAAATGTGGTTTAGTCTTAAGTTCAAAGTGGTGAGAAAAGATAAATTCACTTTAGGCAGAAGGTTTGGTTATAAATTTAGCATTTAAAATAGTGTTGCCTAGAAAAAATGTATTTTTAATTTGGCAGGGGACCACACTTGGAGGCTGGCTGTGTGAAAGGGATCGCCAATGCGAAAAGTTTGAAAACCACTGCTTTAGGAGGTGGTACAAAGCTTGGTTCATTATCCCTTGTAAAGTGATTTCAGCTTTTCAGTTAGAAGGCGCTATGGAAAAGTGAGGCCTGATTTTATCAATCACAAGTCATGGTGATTTTAATGCCATCTTCCCTTTTCTATCTATGTTTAAGTAACATATTTCCAAGTACTTCAACCAGCACCCAAGCTATTGGCAATGCTACAGAAGTCATATACTCTTGAAGTCTTCATTATAGCCTTGTGTATGTTAGCATTTTTTAGGAAAGTTCCCACCAGGGATAAGACCAGTGGAAACCATATGGTAGATAAGTTCCAAAGAGGTAGCCGTGTTAATCTAGTTCAGCAAAACAAACAAGGAGTCCTGTGGCACTTTTAAAGACTAACAAATTTATTTATTGCATGAGCCTTCATCATCATACTTGAGTTAATGAGGCAGGGGAGGGGGTTATCTGATGGTCTTGTGTTATGCAGTGTTTGCTAGTTTGTGATAATAATTGCTATAGATATAAATGCCATATAAAATTATAAATATTTTTATGGAGTGATAACTGATGCATGTGGTCCTGAGAAGTGGTTGCAAATGTCTATCTGGGCTGGGGCCTGCACATGCATGAAGGGGGCCCAGACAGTACGGGAAGAGGGCTCTGAGATTAGGAGGGTTCTGGGGCCCGTCAAATTATACTGTAACCACTGGGTGAACAGTGTGAGACTGGTGAAGGGTCAGAGATGAAGCCAGTGGCAGATGCATGGAAGGACGAGGGAGCAGGTTAAGGGCTCCTAGGACGTTGAAGTTAATGGTGTTAAACTGATTTACAGCACCAAAGAATCTGGGTCTAGGTCCGTGAGGGAGGCTAGACCAAATCCACGGAGCGTTTGGAAAGCAACAGAGGCTGGTTTTATAGTGTACTCTACAATGGATGGAGAGGCAGTAAGAGGGGTGGGAGGGCTGGCATGACACATCTGTTTGCAGAGCCTGTGTCTATGTGAGTTCTAAATGAAGTTCTTTATTTCATTATTTTAAAGGAAAATATCAACATCACGTTGGATCAGAGATGCCGGATCTTCCAGAACCTGAATGGAGCCTTAGGTAAGATAGGGAGTGCAAAGCACCTAGAAATAAAGTCATACTGTGGCGGAAGTGGTGAAACTCCAAAATCTATCCCCAGAGCAGGTTTCTGTTAAAAACCTTTGCCCAGACTCCTGGAGCTGATTTGCAGCCCCTGGGGGCTCCAGCTCTGGTTCTTACATGCCAGCTCCATGGTTAGGCCTGCAGGCTGGGTTTTCCATACCACATCTCTTTTCCGCTTTGATCTCCACCCATCAAAGTACACTAGCTTTGGGC
The DNA here is from genome assembly GCA_007922175.1 of Pelusios castaneus. Classification (NCBI taxonomy): domain Eukaryota; kingdom Metazoa; phylum Chordata; order Testudines; family Pelomedusidae; genus Pelusios; species Pelusios castaneus. The sequence continues at coordinate 2,537,260 of ML685891.1, forward strand.
AATGAAACTGGTAAAGGTGTGTCAATGCGCAATACTGCCTGGGGCTTGGGCAGGGTCAAGGGCCACCTACCTGCCTTCTTGGTTCAGAGAGTTGCACTGAATGATGTGAAAGGTGGGGGAGCTGTTGAGACACTTCCAGATGCTGCCGTGTAAGTCCTTCACCATGCTTTTGGCCACAGCAGTTATTCCATCCTTGGAAAGTTTGAGTCATTTGTTCTCCCAGACCCCAGAAATGTATGTATTTATTTTAGTTTAGTGTATTATGGCTTTCCCCCCTATTTTAATCAACCAGGAAATTACCATTGTGGGAGATTTTGGGGTCCCTTTCTTATCTTGATACGGGTAGGAATCAGAGGGTAGCTGGCACTCTGAAGGGGTTAGGACCCCAGTCTACCTCTGAGAGGCTCCACAAGGGGAATGAGGCCGCTCAGGTTAACTAGTTAACTCCTTGAGTTATTGGGAGGTAGTTAATGAGGCAGGAAGCCACCTGGGCAAGATAAAAGGGAGCTGCTCCCAGTGGGACAGGACTGGGAGGGAAGGACAGAGACTCCTAGGCTATGTCTACACTGGCAAGTTAGTTTGAATAAGGAGGCTTAATTCGAACTAAGTAAAGACATGGCTACACTAGGCTTTAGTTAGTTCGAATTAAGGGCTTCCTTAATTCGAACTAATACGTTCGAATAGGGTATTCGAACTAAGGGGTTAATTCGAACTAACTAGTTCGAATTAACCAATGTGGCCATGTTAATTCGAACTAATTTCTTAGTTCGAACTAACCAGCCATTGAAATGAATGGGGATCGCTAATTTGAACTAAACAAGTGCCATGAATGGCACTTGCTTAGTTCGAACTAACTTTTTCTAGTTCAAATTAAGCTAATTCGAACTAACTAAAATTAGTTTGAATTAGTTAGTTCGAACTAACTAATTCGAACTAATTTTAGCAAGTGTAGACATAGCCCTAGGGAGAGGAAGAGTTCCTAAAGTTCAGAAAGAGAGCATGCCTACACAGAGGGCGTCTAGAAAACCCAGGAAGAATGTTTCTGAGTAGAAGAATTCCCTGTTGAAGGGCTTGTGACTGCTAAATCTTGCACAAACCTGTCTCCTGAGACAGACTCCCCAGGCAACAGCAGAACCTTAGGCTATGTCTACACTTGCTAAAATTAGTTCCAATTAGTTAGTTCAAACTAACTAATTCAAACTAATTTTAATTGGTTCGAATTAGCTTAATTCGAATTAGCATGGCCCTACTGGAACGTTAGTTCGAACTAAGCAAGCACTTGCTTAGTTTGAATTAGCAATCCCCATTCATTTCAATGGCCGGTTAGTTCGAACTAAGAAATTAGTTCGAATTAACATGGCCACATTGGTTAATTCGAACTAGTTAGTTCGAATTAACCCCTTAGTGCGAATACCCTATTCGAACATACTAGTTCGAATTAAGGAAGCCCTTAATTCGAACTAACTAAAGCCTAGTGTAGCCATGGCTTTAGTTAGTTCGAATTAAGCCTCCTAAATTCGAACTAACTTGCCAGTGTAGACATAGCCTATGATGTCCTGAGGAAGGATCCTTGCAGTTTGGCCTCTGTGATCCTTGAGCCAGGAAGAGGGCCCTTCCCTTGCTAGAGCCAGGAGGCCCCTGACTCCTGTAGAGAGTTCTGGGTCATGAAGACATTGCTGACAAGGGACCTTGGTTCTCACTGGGGGTTGCCAGACTAAGGTCAAATAAGCCCCTCCCTACAGCTAGCAATGCTGGGGTCAGGGTGAGAGATTACTTGTGTGCTGTTCCGCCTTTAGGATTGAACCAGCTAGAGCCCTGAAGGGGCGTTGTTAAGGTACAATCATCTGTGCATTTATGAAAATCCTCACTTGGGGGAAATGAGGCAGACACTATGGGGATGCTGCACTGGCCGCTGGTGGGGGGCATTGCAAGGGTGAGGGTCCTGATTACATTGGGTGACTGGATTTGGTGTGTGTCCTAGCCCTTTCTGGAAGGCTGTTATGCGATCCCCTGAGTGGGTCACTCTGCTGCTGCAGTAAAATGCCATCCAGGGTTGTGCGAGACAGACAACATGGGAGAGCACAGAATTCAGAGGCAGACAAGTGGCTCTTGCCTGGATCTTCCCCATCCCTTGCTGATGCTGAATTGTTCCTCTCCAAGCATTCTGTTCTTATTTTAAAAGACACTTCCAGTGAGTCTTTATGGGTTCCCTTGGGAGACTGACCTATAACTTAATAGACTGCACAATCCACAACTTTTATTGGTCCTATCCTTTCTTAAGTTCCATCTTGTCACAGCTAACTCTGCCCCTTTGGGCCACCCCAAACAACTCTTCTCCCTCCTTGAGTTGTCTATACCTCACAAGTACTAGCAGATGGTTGTCCAGTCCCAGCCCCTGTCTTCCCAGAGACTGCTTGTGAGAGATGGCTAGGGCTATTGAGTTGCCAAATTGCAGCTAAAGCATTCTGCAGATAAAGTTGTTGTGATGGGATTTCTAGATGAGGTGGTTCTGAAGTTTGAAAATGCCCGAGTGAGAGCAAGAAATATGATGTACGACACCCTCCCAGTCCTGATTCATGGCAATGGACCCACCAAGGTAAGCAGGAGCCTTGAAGGAGAAGGTTGGGTATGAAACAAGGGCCAGTCACTTCTTTTGGCTTTAGGCAGTGAAGCACTTGCCTAGGGAGTGCTGGGAAATCAGGCTCCCATGCAGGGCTGGATTAATAAAGGTGCTTTAGGGCCTGCAGCCCAGGGCTCCCTGGCTCAAGGGGTCCTGTCTCCTTGAGCCCAGCAAAAATATATTTGACGCCTGTCACACATGGGGTGAGCTAGTCTGCTAAGCACTAGCATGCCCCCATGGCTGGCCAGTCTCTCCAGGTCCCCGAGTCCCCCAGTGCCAGCCAAGCCCCCCCAGCACCAAGTGCTGGCTCACCGCAACCCTGCAGCTGGCTTGTTTGCAGGCCTTAGACTCCTCTAGCACCACAGCTGACTGTTGCTCCACACTCCCCCCCAGCATCAGCTGGACCCACCCCCAGCACTGCAGCTGGGGGCCCTGGACCACCCCAGCACCTCATGGTTGGCAGGTCTTCTGGCCCGGCCCCAGTGCTGGCATGCCCCAGCATCACCCCACCCCCAGGCTGGGTGCTGCTGCAATGTGGGGGGGGCACAAAAGTGGGGGTCTCTGAGCCCCCAGGAGCCTTAATCTGGCTCTGCTCCCATCCCTCATGCGCTGACATCTCCCCCATAAATTCCCAGATGCAGGACAGGTGGATTGGATGGCCCACTGTCATGGCAGCAAGACATGGAGCTCTTTACATTCCTGGTCACCGGGTCAATTGGAGACCGAGATCAGCTGAAAGCCTCCCCACCCGGTGAATGACTGGCCAGCATGCAATGAGCTGGTGGTATCAGTCCAGTTACTAATGGACAGAAATCCACATCACAATAGTTGCCACCTTTGATCCCCTTCTTGCCAGTTTCAGCACCTTGATGCCAAAATGTAACCAGGCCATGAAGACTGAACTGTGTTCCTGCCCCCTGCATTATCCTAATATCGGGATCCTCCACTGCAAGAAATTAGACCTTCAGACTTGTGTCCTCTTCCACTCCTCTTCTCCCAGGAAGAGAAGGGAGATGAGGCCAGCAATGGAATCTGACTGAGATTCTTTCCTGCCATGTAACGAAGCATGTGGGGCATTTCCCTTTGCAGCTGCAGCTGAACTACCTGGGAAACTACATTCCTCAGACCTGGACATTCGAGACGGGTTGCACTGTGTGTAATGAAGGCCTGAGAAGTCTCACAGGGCTCAAGGTAAGGACTGGCACATATTTAGAGTGGCAGAGGCCTGTGGTAACAAGAGAACTCCTGCATCCTGTTCTTGGGTTTCCTGGGTGGTGGTGAGGGTGAAGCCAGGTTTCTGGTGCTGGAGAGCAGCCCTCATGCCTCTCACCCTCTTGCTGAATGCAGGATGATGAGTTGCCATTGGTTGTGATCGGAGTTTTCATCGAGCAGCCCACTCCATTTCTCTCCCAATTCTTCCTGCGGCTACAGAACCTCCAGTACCCAACGAATCGCACTCGGCTCTTCATTCACAATCACGTAAGTAACAGCTGTCTTTGATTGTCTTTGGCAGTGATATTGTAGCTGTGTTTGTCCCAGGATACTAGAGTGATGGGGCAGGTGAGGTTTATATCTTTTATTGGACCACCAATAATGGATATTGCCTCACCCACCCTGTCTCTTTGGTAGTTTTGCCATGTTGTAATGGCTTGCCTCCTCCCATATCCCAGAAGTCTTTGCAACTTCCCCAGACTGCCAGGACCTGGAAGTCAGGTATAACTCATATAAGTTTTGATATCCTAGAAGCCAGTGCATCAATTGCCTCCAGCCACGAAGACAAGGAGATGAGGGTATGGGCAGCTCAAATGCTCTGGTGTTCTCAGAGCCTTCAGAGCTGGACATCTGGGAGGCTTAACTTTAGCCAAGGCCAGGCAACCTGACCAACTCATGCAAACTGCTCTTTTCTCTGTGTCACTTCTCTCTTTGTAGGAGCAACATCACCTGTCTCTGGTGGACACATTTGTGAAGAAGCATAGTAAAGAATATCACTCGGTCAAACTGATTGGGCCAGAAGATCAGATGGAGAATGCTGATGCTCGGAACATGGGCCTGTAAGTGAAAATGGCAGTGTGAAAGGCCAAAGAGTAGGGATATGGCATAACCCTGCCATCTGTCTAGGCTTGCATCTGTCTTTTACTGGAAGAGACTTCTTGCCATGGGCAGATCAGCAGAAGTTTCCTTCATAGATGTCTACTTTGGAGCTTTACAGGAACAACGGCTGGTGCAACAGTGGTGCCTTGTGTAACATCCAAACCATTCCCCCTTCCCTTTCTTTCCATTCCCCCTTATGCATGTCCAGAGGCGGCCTTTGGCTATTGGGGGACCTAGGCGAAGGCACATTGTGGGGCCCTGTATAGGCCCACGGGGGCCCCCTGTCATCAGCCCCAGCTCCCCGCCGCCATTCCCGGCCCTGCCCCTCCCACATCCCTAGCTCACTGCTGGCCCCGGTTCCCGCCCACCAACCCCCGACACAGGGGCCAGCTCCTCCGCCTGCTGCCAACCGAGGCAGACATGGCTTTTGGGAAAGGCAAGGGGGCCCCTTACAGCTTGGAGCCCTAGGCGTGCGCCTGCTTCGCCTACCTCAAAAGCCGCCTCTGTGCATGTCAGTTAGATGTGACTTATCTGGAGTGACAGCAATACAAACACAGTTTGATGCCCTCATTGCCAAAGGCATTCTCAGATCCTCTGTCAAGAACAGCCTCTGTCTCTCTATGTTGCATCCACATTCCCCATCCCCTTGTCACCAGCCTGCAACCTGTCCGTGGCAGGAATGGACTTAACCTATGCTTATTGTCCAACTGACATGAACTAAAGCTGGGCTAGATACCCTGGCAAAGTAAACAGCTTTCCACTGCCTGAGTCCAAATAAACAAAAGCAGTAAAACTCATGCATCCAGAGGATTTGGGGGGTTCCCAAGCCTCGAGAGCAACCTGCTCCCCTTTCAGTTCAATTTCCAGAGCAATGGCTACCTATAGCCATTCCCTCCTTGTGCATCTTCCTGATGGAGAAAACATCATCCTCAATCTCAACCCTATTCCTCCTAGCCACTTGTTATTCCTTTGCTCACCTCTAGGGTTTTAACCCTCTCCTCAACCCCTGTCTGCATCTAGACTATAAAGGATAAGCACACCTATTTCACCAAGAGAAGACCCGCCCCCCCCCCCCCCTCCCGCCCCCGACCACAAGGTGAAGGTCATCCCTTCTGTTCTGCTTCTATTCTCTCTGTCTGGAGCAATTTGATACCTGACATGTGGGCATCTCGTTGTAGGGATATGTGCAGACAGGATCCTGACTGTGAATATTACTTCAGCCTGGATGCTGAAGTGGTTCTGAAGAACTCAAAGATTCTACGGTTCCTGATTGAACAGAACAAGTGAGTCTGAGCAATCCTTACTGGGAAGGTTTCGGGTCAGGAGCCTAGATAGTGAGCGCCTTGTTTCCTGGGAAATGTGTGTGGGGCTGAGAGAAGAGAACATGCCTGGGACTGAAACTTAAGGATTTTCTCTAGTAGAAACTGACCCAAAACCAGAACCATTTATCCGGCACCTCTTCCAGGAATATCTGATTTAGGTGCAGTGAGCCCTGTTTGTAAACCCTCCTTAGTTTTACCATTCTCTTTTTGGAGCAGAGACTGTGTTATTGGGAACAGAAGCCAGAAACAGTGCCATATTTTCCAAACCAGACATTGGTCCAAGCCAAAGAGTTGAGGTCTGGATTTGGAGCTACTTTTCAAACACTCTGGGTGGAACATTCAGATGTAGGTTTTGGTTCAGTCCATTAGAAAGGGAGGGTTTGTTGGGAAATCTGTATCCAGGTTCAGAATGAGCTCTTTCTTCCCCATCCCTAAAAAGATCATGAGTGTTGGATCCAAGAAGCCAGATCCTTGACTGGTGTATGACTTCAGTGATGCCACATGAACTTGCAACAACTGAGCAGCTGACCCAGGGAGATTTCAGGACCATTACTGATCAGATGCCGCCACACAGTGGGGCTTCATATAGAACAGGACCCATTCCTGTGTTACTGAAGATTCTTCTTCCACCCACTTCACCCCCACTCATCAAGAAGAAAGATTTCCCGCTCTGTCTGCATCTGCGAGAACCCCTGAGATCACATTCAGAGGGGTCAGCTGCTGGATATGTTTAGATACAAGCTTCGGGTCCAGTTCTGCCCTCACTACACAGGTGTTGATGGTGGTAGCATTTGTGTAAGTGAAGGCAGAACTGGACACAGAGGTTCTTGTTGTGATTGTTCTCCTGGCAGCATCCTGCCTTCCAATCCTCTCTCTCTTGTGCCTGCAGGCTGGTAATTGCCCCATTGGTGAGCCGTCTCGGAAAGCTGTGGTCGAATTTCTGGGGTGCACTGAGTCCTGACGGGTATTATGCCCGCTCGGAGGATTATATGGATATTGTTCAAGGGCGGAGGGTGTAAGTATTTTGGGGATTCGAACTAGCCATGGTCCCTCACAATACAAGTGAATATACATTCAGTGGATGGAGGGCATGTACTCCTAAATCAGTCTAAAGCCAGTTGGGATCCAGAGGGAAGAGTACCAGGCAATCACTGTCTCTAACAGAAAAGAAGTTTCTCCTTCCAGGCAGGTGTATGTGCTCTATATACCATATGCATTAGTGGGGGAGTAAGGTCTGGTGACCAGCACAGGGGACTTGGAGTCGGGAGGTTTTGTTTCCAGTGCTGTCGCTGATTTACCATATGGCCAAATTACTTATTCTCTCCTGGTTTTCTTCATCTGCTAGGGGGAAGTGATGTGATCCTTAAATATCCTGCAGTGGGTTTGTCATTGTTCTGTAGTGTTTGTAAAGGGCTGAGTGCTGCTTGGACGGAAGGTGCTGTAGATGTACAAAGGCCGATTACCAGAATGATTTGCTGTCTTGCTTTGCTGCTCTTTGGATTTGTGTATATCAGTGGTCTTCAACCTTTTTTGGATCAGCGCCCAGTTTTTCAATATTTTCACATTTGCAGTAAGTTTACCACCCACCAACATAAACTGTTACTTTTTATAAATTGCCACTGTCGTTAAATTAATTGTTACATTGTCGTACTGTTAATCGTTAATTATAATTTTTAATTTATTTAAATTTTAAACTCAGATATTTTAAATAGTATATCAAACAAATTTCATTCAAACAAAATTTAGTCATTATTCATTATTCATACAAACTTTTTCTAAACTACAGCCAGATGAGCATTGGCATTATCTCCTGCCTTCATTTTTGTAGCGCCCACTAAAAATCACAAAATGCCCACTAGTGGGCAGTATCGCCCAGGTTGAAAACCACTGGTGTATATCCTCATCCTTAGTTGCTTTGGGGGATTGAGTCTGACTCTAAACTTCGTGACCAAACAAATTCAAAGGAACAGCGGTGTTTTCTTTTTGTTTTTTTCCTCTAAATATGTTCACAATTAAATCTATCTGTTAGTCTTTTGGGGCCTGATCCTGCATCACTTCCTTATGTGGGTAGGGGCCGCAAGAATGTGTCATAGAAATAGAGGTCTGGAAGGCAACTTGAGAGGTTATCTAGTTCATCTCCCCACAGTGACTCAGCTCAAATTCACTTAGATTAACCCTGATGGCTGTTTCTAACTGGTTCTTAAAAATCCCCAGTGATGGGGATCCCACAGCTGTAGAACTGTAGTAATAGAGTTGTCTCTTGGTCTGTAGGAAGTGGAGAGCAAAGTATTGCAGAGAGCTTTTATGATACTGATTGCACTTACTGGTGTAGATCCTTCGACCAAGGAGACAGATTTGTGACCACTTTTCAGACTGTATGCTCTTTAAGGCAGGGACTGTCTCCAGCTCTTTCTAGCACAACTGGGTCCTGATCCATTGTGCTATGGTAATAGATTTAGTAAAGAAGTGTACCTCTCTCATAGCTGGCCCAGTTCTCCTTGATGGAAAGTCCCACACTGATATCAGTGGGGTATGGATCAGGCATTTATGTTCCTAATGGGGATGTGTGATGCCAATTCATTGCTTTCACTATGGCCTAAAACTTGAGCTGCTCAAAAGATATGGGCCACTTCTATGATAACACCTTGACCAGTGACACCGATCAGTGTGACTCTCCCCTGCTCATCCTAGTTGATCTGCATATGCCTGGCAGGCTGGTACAGTAGCGCTTCCTGCACTCACAGCGTCCCGTGAACTCTGACTTCGTGTCCAAATCTCCCTCTCCCCATTCTGCAGTGGGATTTGGAATGTCCCCTACATTTCCAGCGTCTATTTGATAAAAGGCAGCACCCTCCGATCCCAGCTCATCCAGGGAGATCTCTTCCACAGCGGCAAACTAGATGCAGACATGGCTTTCTGCCAGAACATCCGGGATCAGGTCAGTGTGGGAGGCCAGCTGCAGAGAACATCAGGCCAGGGTGAAGATTGAACTTCTGCCTGCAGAATGCTTTCCAAGCACCCATTACAATTGTGTATCTCTAGCTGGGAAGAAATGAATTGGCATCAGCAAAGCCTATGTGCTTTCTGTGGAGTACATGTAGTCTGGCTGTGGGAAGGGGAGGAAAAAGGGCGGGTGTCTCTTCCTGTGGTCTGAAAATGTGGTCTACTCAGTATTGCCATAAGACTCACTAAATAATGCAGCTCTGGTGCATATCCGTGGGGGCTGCATGCACATAGCCAGAGTCTGATCCTTTGTGGGCTATTTTATCCTGCTACTGTCTGTAGCTGATGGAAAGCACAGAGATTCTGCCTCCATCATTGGCCCTGATTATGGCTATTTACACTTCTCTGTGGGGTGGGTCTGGATTTCATAAGGGGCCCATTGGGGAAGGTATGCTCCCTGAGAAGATAAGAGAGGCAAGTGGAGGTAGGTGGGCAGGGGACATGGGAATCTGCTCCCACCAGGGATTGCTGGAACCTGAGGGTATCCCTCCATTCTACAGGGGGTCTTCATGTTTGTGACGAACCAGCAGCCCTTTGGACACATACTCTCTCTGGAGAATTATCAGACAACTCATCTCCACAACGATCTGTGGCAGATCTTCAGCAACTCTGAGGTGAGGGGCCCTGTGGGCTGCACAGGCCTGTCCCTGTGGAATAGTGAGATCTGGTATGCCCCCAGACGCCCTGTTAGATATGCTGCTACTCGTGGTGTCTCTAAGGGGAGAACCCAAGATCTGCTGTGTGACATCTCTCTGGTGGGGTTCCCTTGGTGCAGAACTGCAGGACTTGTGGGTGGATTGGGGGGAGCATTTAACCCAGAAACCACTCTGTATCCCGGAGCTTAACATCTGAGAAAAATGCTGTGGTTTATTGTTCACTGCTCCACTTCCCCTCTCCGTGATTACAGAGCGGGTGGTGCTATGGCACAGTTTAATATCCCATCCTTAGCCACGTGCCACCAAAGTGACTGCTTGTCTTTTTCTAACCACAGGATTGGAAAGAAAAATACATCCATGAAAACTACACACTAGCTCTGAAAGGGAAATTGGTGGAGACGGTAAGAAATGCTATGCTTGTCTCTCAGAGGAGGAGAGAACAGCATGTCACTGTTCTATTATTTCAGCCTTTTGTCCTCAGAAATAGGTGGTTTACAGAAGAGAGTCCTGCCTAAAAGAACTTTGGACCCAGAGAGAATTCAATCTGTCCTTATTTGAAAGTATTCTTAGGGAGAAATCCCTCATTCAGAGGCATCGGTCTAGGTCCCTTAATTGTATTGGGCATGTGAATCTGAAGGCAGGATTCAATCTTTAACGTTATAGCTGTTTTCCAGGGAGTGTGACTGTATCTTTGTATTTAATTCAATAAGCCCTCTCTCTCTCCCCACTTGACTTTGTCATCTTCTTGTCTGTCCAGGGGCTGTTCATAAATTACTTAACACATTGATGGCTGACTTTTTAAAATTTTACCCCCGTGATGCTCTGTCACGCAAAATTAAGGAACCTCCACCAATGCTTTATGTAACTTATGGGCGGTCCCCTCTGTCTGGCTCTGTTTTTCTCATTCTTAAGTTTGTTTGGTTTCTTATGTCCTGTCTCTCCAGCCCTGCCCTGATGTTTACTGGTTCCCTATATTCACTGATGTTGCCTGTGATGAGTTGGTGGAGGAAATGGAGCACTTTGGACAGTGGTCCACAGGAGATAATACGGTAAGAAAGCAAAAGTTTCTTAAGGTACAGCTCACATCCCTTACACGGAGCCCTGAGTAGAGCTGCAGCCTGCTGTAGAAGGGAGCTTTAATCCTGAGTTCGTTTCCCATTTCTACTCTCAACTCACTGTGTGATCTTGGACCTAGGCTCAAATATTTCAACACGGTCACTCAGAAAATCAATCTGAGACTCCTTAGGCCTCATTTTCAGTGGCCCTGAGCAACCTCTACCGTCTTCCACTGGAACTGTAGTGCTCATCACCTCTGAGGATTGGAGCCAAGAGGTTTAAAATTAGGCACCCATGATCATCCGAATTCAGCAGCCATTTTCAAAACTTGGGCTGAAACCTCCTCAGTGTGTTGACTTCCCTTCTATAAAATGTGAATGATACTTTCCCTGCATTAGAATCCTGAAAAGCCCTCTAAATGAGCATTATGTTTGTGTATTACCATCAGACTGTTTTCATCTTTCTAATCAGATAAGATATTTGCCCCAATATGTCTTGCGATTCAATTCCAGGACAGCAGACTACAAGGGGGATATGAAAACGTCCCCACTATTGACATCCACATGAACCAAATTGGCTACGAGAAAGAATGGTACAGGTTCCTTCTGACTTATATTGCTCCCATCACAGAGAAATTTTACCCAGGATACTATACAAAGGTAAGCACCAAAAACGCTTGGTCAATGGGATTTGAGTGCTCAGTACCTTCCAGGATTGTGGCCATGGAAAGGCAATACCACTGGGTTACTGGACCAAAGTATACATCATCCTGGGGAAATGACCCTGGAGCATGTTAGCAAGGTGTGCACTATACTTCTTAATGAGAATATGCCCCTTAAATACTGTGACCCTTCTCTCTTATTTAGGGGATTTTTACCCCAATTACACCATTGTCCCCAGCACTGAATGACCCCCGGTGCTGTGACATTGTCTGTATGCCTCTCTTCTCTCCTCCAGACGCAGTTTGAGCTGGCCTTTGTTGTTCGTTACAAACCTGATGAGCAGCCCTCCTTAATGCCTCACCATGATGCTTCTACCTTCACCATCAACATTGCTCTGAACCGAGTAGGGATAGATTATGAGGTTAGTGCTTGCAAGGAGGTCATTCTTGAAGTCTCCCAGTCCAGTCTCAGGTCGTCTCCTTCCCATACTTCCCATACACCTCCCAGCTCATTCCAGGCATCTGAAACCTTTCATCTTTGCCACTTGATGCCAAAAGACTATACTCAACAGCAGAATCAGAGGCATGTTGGTGGCAGAAAGTTTCACCAAGACATTACAAGATGTCCAGGAAATTCTTAGACTAATGCAGGGATCCTTGCTCTGCTGGTACTTGGCTGATGTCTGTTTCATTTTGTTTCATGCAGGGAGGAGGCTGCCGGTTTCTGCGCTACAACTGCTCCATTCGAGCTCCTCGGAAGGGTTGGACCCTCCTGCACCCAGGACGGCTGACCCATTATCATGAGGGTCTTCCAACCACAAAAGGGACCCGTTACATTGCAGTGTCCTTTCTCGACCCTTAAAGCCATGCTTCTTAAGAAGAACCTTTTCCGAGCATCACTCCCTGCTTATTTTGAGTGGATGTAAGGAACACTGCTGAGCCTCTAAGGCATCCATCAAAATTGTTTGGATATTGATTTTTTTTAAATGGTGGTTTAAGAGGTCACTGTTGGAAGATCACCCCCTCTAACACTGAAGATAATAAGTAGGAGTGCAGTTCTAGAATCTTGTAAGAGTCTTTGTGCCTTCATTTCTGATACTCCTCCTCATCCATGCTTCTAAGTGCCATTTACCTCTTTTTTGTTATCTGCCATGGCTTGCCAGATTACATTCTTGGACTGAAAATCCAGCTCTCTGAAGAGCAAGTCACTTCTTTCTCCTTCCCACAAGCCCCTTCTTCAAGCAGCAGTAAGCCTGTTTCTATCTGCATCTTACAGAGGAATGAACTTTAGAAAATCCTATCTGGTCACTGCTCCAAACCTGGATTGGATCAGCTGTAGCAGTGGATGAAACTCAGTAGTCCGAGCCTGAGGTTCATCTTAACCTTTGAAATTTTTTTGGAAGCACCTCACTTTGTTAAACAGCATCATGATGTTATCCCCCATGGATCCTATTAGCTAAATCTGGCTTGGCTGATGATACTTGACCTCTGTGATTTAGACTGAAGAGATGAAAAATGTGATCCAACCTTATCTTGCTGCATCTGGAAGGGAATGTGCCCACCTGACCAAATTTTGTGTCTCTGTGTGTGTGTAAGGGGGCTTTTTAGAAAGGAGAGGCTGGACAGTTCAGGGATTGGAGCCTTTCACCTTTATTATTAGTTCAAACCTGTCCCATATTAGTACTGGTCAAAAGTTACCATCTGGTAGGTGTACAGTGGCCTTTGTGAAATATCCTTGGTGTTCTCAGTCTATTTTGCAATGATCAGTTGTCCATGTTACACTTGGCACTGACAGGTCCCTTTATCTAGATTGAATGGGCCATGGAGATTGAAATCTCCTCTAGGTTTGAGAGGAAAAAACTATTGATCATTATTAAAAAGAAATTCCAAAACATTGCACTGCACACACTTCTCCCTGTGGAGATGAGGAAACAAACATGGGACAGATGTTAGTCATGTTGCTTAATGCACTATGGGAAGGCACAATGATTCTAGTGGGATAAGCCCATTATAAGAGCCTAAGTAGAAAGAAATCTTGGTTGAGGCATGTTTCTTGGGCAGTAATGCAAAGCATGTACTACCATCACCCATGCTGTATCTTTTCGGATTATTAAGTAGAAGTCTTTAGTCCTCAAGTCTGCCAAACTAGACTGATGTTTGAGCACTAAGCTTGCACCAAAAATTATTTTGAACAGCCACCTTTTAAAACCAAATTCTTTGTGGTTCTTGAAAGCGACTCTGCCATCTGTTTATAAGTGCTAAGTAGTAGAACTTACTGCTGTTGATTCCAGGGAGTTACAGACAGATGGAAGGAATTGCTCCAGGACTGGGATGGATAGATGTGTGTTTTGACAGAATATTTTAGAACAGATGAGGAGGACAGTGACCTTTTTTTTCCTTTTACCATTTCTTTCTTTTCTTTTATGGGCCCATCTGTATCCATGTCCATAAATGTATCTACATTGAATGGAGAAAAATCCTTGCACCAACAATCAGCTTAAAAAGCAAAATTTGCTTCTGTTTTAATGAAAATCTGAATCAAGTTAATTGCTCGATGTCACCAAACAAATGCCCAATGCAGGTCATGCATCAGTGAGAAGACATTGAAGAGTTGTATGTATTTATTCAACAGATTTATCTACTTATTTTTGTTTTTCTCTGCTCCAGGAATTGATTGGAATCAGGAAGGAGGTCTCATAGTATTTCACACAAGATGTACTGTTTTAAATGGAAAGTTTTACATTAAAACTTAACAAACTGTGCAATAATTTGATTCTTCAATATGTAAATTTAAATAGGATGGGAGAGGCAGGCTTTATATTATTAATGACGGACCACGTGGCCTTGATATCCTGGGGATCTATTAAGTTATCTACAGTAACTTGTCAAGTAGATGCTGAAAAGTGATGTCACTCCCTACTGTGGTGAAGCATGGGTCTTTATATGGTCATTTATCCGTCATCCTGATGAGGAGGGGGTGAATGGCTTTTTTGTTAAAAATCAGGACAGATAGGTATGAGTTCAAGTCCCGACTCTGCTGTGAGCTTGCGGGTTGATCTTTGATAAACCTCAGAATTAATCTCTTTGTTCTTTTACAGGGAGGGGAATAAAGCACAAAAATTATTCCATTCCCTCATGTGGATGCCTGCATTTCATACTCATGAGGTGTTCATATGCTGGAACGCTGTACAAATATCTACCAAATCAGATATTTTAATGCAGTGGTTCCCAACCTTTTTGGCTTGAGGGCCACAGATATAATTTTCACAACCCTGAAGGGCCATAAGTCTCCACCAGCAGGCCCCTACTGCAGCCAGACAGACATTTTCTCTTTGCTGATCTCCTGTCTGCAGCATGGAAACTGAACACGTCCTTTATCCCCATAGGCTCCACCTGGCTCCCTAGGCAGTGGCTCCTGGCTGCAGCCATGGGGGTGGAAGATCAGTGCTCCCCTCCCTCTGACTCCAGCAGAGACCCTCAGAGCCTAGAGACCCAGGCAGAGTGCTTTGCTCTCTGCTGTAACTGGAAGAGGGGAGCTCAGATCTCCCATCCCCTTGGCTGCAGCAAAGAGCCTGCACAGATCTTTTAGCCACATGGAAATATGCTCCATGTAGGTCCTTAGGCAGTAGCTCCTTTCTGCAGCCAACAGGAGGGGAGCCACAGGCCACTTTGAAAGCCCCCAGGAGCCCCCTTTGGTCCCCATACCATAGGTTAGGAACCACTGCTTTAAAGTATCAGAATATTGTTTAGGAAAATAATGACTATCGTACCATTTTCATTTTGTAAAGAGGAAATTACTAATCAGTAAGTGTCTTGTGCAAGGTTTGGGTTAAGAGTCAAATGTTTGTAGTACAAGTTTGTCCCAAGAGAGTATTTCCAAACATTCTTCTGAATTACTGTATTCTGACTATATACCCTACCCTTTGCTTTGCTTGGGGCAAAGGCTCTGTGAAAAATTTAAAGAATGGCTGATCAGAGGTCATTCTTCTGAAGAGCAAAGCCTTTTTTTAAAAAAGAAAAAAAAGAAAAAAGCCCACAGAGAGAGAGAGAATTGATGTGTTCCTGTAACTACCTCAGGGAGTGCTGGTGTAACAGTATCATTAAGTGACCTTGCTGAGTTACTGGATGGCTTGGAAACTGGCATTGGGCTATGGAGGCTTTCAACCACTGGGTTATTGGTTCAAATCCAGCTTAGCTTTGTGGCAGCTCAAACAGTTGGCTTGGGTAGTAGGAAGGAGTTTAATAAAATTGTAGCAAGACAAAGGAATCTCGGACACCGGGGTCGGAGGCTAACAAGTTTATTGCTTACCGGCAGCTGGCCCAGCGGAATAACTTCCAAAGGCTGAGCCCAGAACACCCGTGGTTACAGTCTTATATACCTTTTCATATGCATATATTCCTTCTTTCTTATTGGTTACCAACAGCATACATTACAGAGTTACAAGTTTCATGCATACATTTTACATTCCATATATGGCTGTTACATATTTTCTAACTTTCTATAGGTTATTCATTACATAACTTCATGCTAAGGAAAGCTACAACACCTGGTGCTGTCTGTCTTAACTTTTCTTTGTGTACTCAGGTTTCAGCTTCTTCGCCAGTTGTTCTTTGTGTACTCAGATTTCGCTATTTCTTGCCACATTCCCCCCTTTGAGTCTGATTTAAGACTCACCTGACCTCGTCTTCCTCTAGGTTTTTTAGCTGCTGGTACCTGTACAGGGCCATTAGCTGTGAGGTGGTAGCCTGGCGTACTGTGCTGTTTACAAAACTTCGCGTGGTGCTTATGACTATAGGGAGCAGACAGGGCACCACCAAGCAGACACATGTAAACGCTATTATGATTCCCATTATACTTTTAAACCCTCCGAACCATTCGAACCATCCACCAAACCATTCTGACGTATCTATGCCTTTCCACGTTTGCACTGGGACATGGGCCAGCTTTCTCATCTCCTTTGTAATTTCCCGGATGGCCTCCCCTGTGTCGTCTATTTCAAGACAGCAGTTGGTGAGATTGAATTTTCCGCATAACCCTCCTTCCTTAGCCAGCAAATAATCCAAGGCCAAGCGATTCTGGTATATAGCAGTGCGCATTTTGCTGTTCATTTTTGCGAGGAGGTCTAGTGCCAATGCAGTTTCATTGGTTATGATTTCCACTACAGCCTGCAACCGGATGATTCGATTTAGCATATAGATCGGGGTGCGGTATCCATAGGTGCCGTCCTCTGCCCAGGTGGCGGGACCATAGTAAGAGATGATGCGGGCTGGGGGCCACTTATCTGGTGCCCACCCACTGACCTGGAGTACATTTGCAGACAAGGAGCTGCGAATTCGCTCTGCCGTGCCAGACTGCAAACTTGTGGCTCGCTTAGACCTAGAGGTTCCTTTACTGTCATATACTGGTACCCCCAGTACCTGTCCCTGAGCCAAGGGGAGCAAAAAGAACCCTGGGCGGATTGAACCTATAGTGCAGGTGCCTGTCCAGTTTGCTGGAAGCTGGGCATAGGCCCATTTTCCGCAGATCCAATACAAAGAGTCTGGGGCTTGGATCACTGTAGTAGAATCACACAGGTCCAACAGGGGGCTTAACTGGGGTCATTGATTGACATGGGTCAGGTTAGGCTGAGTGTGGTTTTGCCCGCTCCACCATACTGTCTGATTATTTTCGCACCTCCACATAGCCTCACAGGTTAGGCTTCCGACCGGGACTTGCCCTTCGGAGCGAGAGAAGCAATATTTCCCCAATATAGAGGCTCCCAAAGCCCATGTTCCAGGTCGATAAGTCGTGAAGTTAAATCTCCACTGGAGTGATTGGTTATGCAGATCAATCTCCAGGGCTTCCCATGGCCATTGTTCCCCCATGTTAGTACCTCCACAGATATAACAGTTGCTGACATTTAGGGCCAGCGCAATTCCCTCAGCCAACCCAAGGAACAAGTTCCTTACCGTTGTTCGAGTGCCTGAAATGCTAGCATCCCCCTGGGCCAGGTGTTCATAAAAGGACCAAAAGAGACTGTATTCCCTGGGTGGCTCCTGTTCCCAGTTTACGTGAATTACTAACTGCCCATAAGGGCCATTTCCTTGGCCTGGTATTTCCTGTATCCCGAAGTTAGGGGTATATGTGTTTGTAGAGGCAGTTTTGCTTTGCCCAAAGTGCAGGCAGACTGGGTTGCAGCTATACTGCTGGCAGTCAGTGGAGGCAGTATTTACACTAATGTTGTATTTTTTTCTCCGGTCCGAAAGCATGAACATGTGGCGTTTTTGGGGCAGGGTAGTAGTTCCACTTGCCGTACCTGTAAGTACGACTGCCCAAATAAGGTGTATACAAGTATTTAGTCTGATTTGCGAAGGACCGCTCCATATCTAAGGACTGGCCGCACGTTCTTCCAGATTTACCTTTAGGATTACGGCCGACTGCTATGGCTATAGCCTTGCACGCATCAAAACAAATAGTTAACGATGTTGTGTCCCCATGTTGTGTTGTTTTTGTTGCCACTAATCCCTGACCCCGTTGAGCTGCTAATAACATTTGGTCCGGTCCGCTTCCACCTCTAGATCCATATACCCATACCTGCCCCCTGAAACTCATTCCCTGAGGCTGGTGGCATGTGGTATTTCCGCAAAGGGTGTACCTCGTATTATTGTGCACACATGTAAAGGGGGTTAGACAATTGTCAGGCACTGAACTATGGTACTTAAGGGTCTGTGTTATTTGATTTCCAGTTCTGGTAGTTACAATACATGGGGTGCAATTTTCGCGGGGGTCCAGCCCCTCTCTGGTTTCTCTTTTGTCTCTACGGGGGGGGGGGGAACTCAGGTGACATGTTCCATTCCACCCATAAGTCAGAGACTTTAAGGTATGACCATTAAAGGGGCTGGGGCCACACTCAATTAACAGTGGCCGAGGTGGAGGAGACATGGGCTCGGGGCAAATGCCAGCTTGTAGGGCCGATACGATATCTGAGCATTCAGGCCGTATTTCCTGGAGCACATGGTCACACTGCCGTACCAAACGAGCATAAAAATAGTTAGGATGTTGGGGAAAGCAGGGGTGCTCGGGCCTTTCCCAGTTAGGTTTTAGTTGATCAGAGGGATACTTAAGAACATGGTTGCATTTGGCTAGGGTGTTACCTGTATCCCAACTTATTTGCGCGGCACCTTTTTGTCTTGGCCACCCTCCCCTATTTCTAAAGCACAGAGCGATGCCCATTTCCACCTCCGGTTTAGAGTTCGCAACCCTTGGTTGGGTTTTCGCTGCCCGGGGTGGGAGATGGAACATAATCATTCCAATTATAACCACTATCCGAGCCACACCACCACCACCTTGGATGTTTTCCATTAGATCTACCCCAAAAAGTTCTGGGGTACATCCAACAAGTTACCCAGTACACTACTACCACGGATCCCACTACTAGTATTATTATTGCCCACGGTTTCGGAAGAGCGTTCCACATGAATCTTCACCTGTGCGCAGGCCTACCAGCCTCCCGGTGTGGTAGGGGCAGAGGTTCCGGTCTGTTGCCCGTGTCCGCCGCCGTCCAGTTGGCGGGGAGCAAGGGTGCTGTCCCTTCGAAACTTCACCTGAAGAGGTCGCCGAGGGTCTGCTGAGCACGTCCAAGTCCCGCAGCTTGCCTTGACCCTGATCCAGTGGATCCAGGCACTAAGACCTGAAACCTTTACAGCGGTTGGGGAGGTTAACAGAATCACATGTGGCCCTGTCCATTTCGGTTCCAGGGCCTCTTTTTCCCATGCTTTTACCCAAACCTCCTGTCCGGGCTCAAAAGAATGTACCGACATTTCCATTGGTAGGGGCGCGGTCCTGCACCCATGTATGCAACTTCTGGAATTGTTGCCCCAACAGAATTACTTGCTGATGGGTCAATTGATCTCCCAACTGCACTAGGTCTGGGGTTACAGAACTCACGATAGGCGGCGGTCTCCCATATAAGATTTCGTATGGAGAGATGCCTGTCGATTTGAGGGGGCGCACCGGATTTGTAATAAGGCTATAGGCAACATAGTAACCCAGTCCGTTTGGGCCTCCTGACATAGCTTGGCCAAGTGAGACTTTAAGGTTCGGTTCATGCGCTCAACCTTTCCCGAACTTTGGGGCCTATATGCTGCATGGAGTTTCCAGGTAATGTCAAGCGCCCTACTTACTTTTTGCGCTACTTCTGCTCGGAAGGAGGGCCCGTTGTCTGAGCTGATGGCTAGCGGTAGCCCGTACCGCGGGATTATTTCTGTTAATAGCACTTTAACTACTTCTCGAGCTTTCTCAGTGCGGCAGGGTTTTGCTTCTACCCAGTTGGACATAGTGCAGACTATGACCAGTAGGTACCGAAATCCTCGTTTGCGGGGCATTTCAGTGAAATCCATCATTATGTTCTGGAATGGCGCCGCACCAACTGACTGCACCCCTGGGGGTAGAGCCGGCCCTGTCCTAGGATTGTTTCGAGCACAGGTTATACATCTAGCGGCCGCTGCCTTACACTGTTTAGTTAAATTTGTGACATAGAAGCTTTTAGAAATCAGTCCTTTTAGTGCTGTTTCCCCTAAGTGGGTGGCATCATGCACACTTTTAACTATGGTTGGGGCTAAGACCAGAGGTATAACTACCCTTTCATCAGATAGATGGTACCACCCCTTAGGGTCCCTGTAAGCACCGGGTTCTGAATGTATCCATTTGACTTCTTCAGGACTGTAGCAAGGCTTCCATGTCTCAGAGAACTGGGGAATTAGTGGGCACAACAGAGTTTCTCCCTCATCCCCTCCAGCGGTTGCCCTAGCTGTCTGGTCGGCCTTACGGTTTCCCCGAGCTGCCAGGGTATCGCCCCTCTGGTGGCCTCGGCAATGCATTACAGCCACTTGTGCTGGCAGCCATACAGATTCTAGTAGTGCCAGTATCTCAGGTCCATTTTTAATATTCCTGCAGCCGAGTTCGGATCCCATCTGGGATCCTCTGTTGGTAGGACTCGGTTTACATGTGTCTCCGGATCTGCCTCATCATCCGGGCTTTCCTCCCTGGCCAACTTTGAGTCTGGGCAGATTTTTTCACCTTAGTCAATTAGGAAAAAAATTTTTTTTTTTTAAGCCACACACTAGCTTGCTTAAGAATGTCCAAACTTTTTATTATGGCCAATTTTAAGTTTGGAATTTGTTTTAAAGATATATTAAACATTTAAACTAAGATCTTACAAACAGGGATCTGATGTTCTGTTTCCAAACTTTTACTTTTTATGGCCTTAGATCTATTTGAGTCCACCCAGAGACTTCAAGATATTTTTAAAGCACGCAGGGGTAAAAGCTGGTTTGCTTCCCTTTGCATGTCCAACATAGTAACTGCACAGCTGTTTTGCTTTATAACTTGAGCTGTTCAATTACTTTCCTGACTTTGAGACATTGTCTGTTCACTCACAAAGTTAGCCTCATGGAGACAGTCAGGTTTTAACATTACTGTTTCTTCAATACACTGATCAAGCACAGCCACTTTGCTACAGGGCTGTTTAAGCTTCCCAGTAATTTTTACTTTATCTGGAACCTTTTTCAAGGTATTTTTACTAGATTTTTTTAAAACCAAATCCGTGAAATTTTTTTTTTTTTTTCCTCAGAAATTTTGCCCTTTCCCTGACCAGAGAAGGGTTTCTGTAAAGAACTGTTTTCTTGAATATTAACAGACTTCTTCTGGGTCTCAGCTAAGTCTAGAACTAACTCGGAGACAATTGGCACCTCCCCAGTCAGCACAGACTGAAAGGCACATTCTGTCTGTCCTTTAGGTAGCAAACTGGAAACAAAACCTTTTCAGCAGTTAAACCCTTACTTTTTACATTTACACAGTTTGAAATTCCTTTCTCATTGTTCCAGTACACAGGGCTGTTTTTAGACAAACTTTTGGAGTTTGGGGTGGCTTCCTTCCTGGGCAAGTTATTACCCCCAGCATACACAGGCTCAGGAAAATTACCTCCCTGAGTCTCAGTTGAACCCAGAACCACATTTGGTACAACAGACAAAGGCAAATCTTGAGAAACAAGCTTTTTAGCAGGCACTTTCCTGCTTTTATCAGTTAACTCTTTTGAAACTGCTCCCCCCTTATTCCCTTAACAGACCTGGCTGTTCCTGGACAAACCTTTGGAGGTGGGAGTATTTTCCTTTATGGGCAAGTTATTAACCCCATTGTCAGAGTGATGCAGAAAGGGGTGTCACCTAGACACTGCTGAATGCATCACAAAAGGGTTAAACTTGGTTGTATACCATTACAACAATTTTAAATTTTAAAGATTTTACAACATACAAGCATTGGGTACATTTGTTATCCCTGGATAACAAATCAATTACAAAAATTAACATCAGTATTAACATTGACATTTAGTTAGCGCAAACCTGTTTACAATTAATTTTGTTAGGTCTTTTAACACTTAACAGGTTGATTTTGGTTTATCTCCTTGGTCTTGGTAACGTAGGACCTTAATTTGACTACATCCTTGGGGTTTGGATATTTCAGAGTGAACCCCATTTTTATACACACAGAATGAGATTTTTTTTTTAAACAAGATATTAACATTCTGCCAATTAGCCTCATAATCCAAACAAATTGCTCTAAACATTTTGCTAGCCTTTTCTGCATCCTCATGCAATCTGGTCAGTTTACTAGCCCACTCAATCAACATTCCAGGCTGCCACTGTCTGTGAAATCACAATGACAAATGACAAATCACAACATCTTCCACAGAGTCACATAAAGGGACTGCTTCTAGAGGTGCGATTAAAGGAACAGCCGGGAGTTGAGGAGTTAATGACAGGATGGGGGGGGGGGGG
>ML685891.1:2564799-2684089 GCA_007922175.1 Pelusios castaneus
ATCCCCCAGCTGCTCCTGCCATTCTTCAATTTGCGATTCTTTAGAGAATCGGGGGTTTACTGGTACTAGCAGAACAGCACAGTTTCCCTCAGGGGAGGTAGAATAAGCTATGCTGTACAAAACATCCACATGAGGAGTGCTCTTCTGGTGTAGTGTATCAGTATTCCTGTACCAATAGAAAGATTCTAATACAGGGTTCAACAAATTTGCTCTGCATGTAGCAGCCATCCCCAAAATTAAGGAGCCGAATGCACACCACCACCGAAAAAATGTCAGCGCCCAGGGCATCTTCTGCAGTGGTGCTAAGTGGACACCCTGCCACTGAAAGTTCTGCTGCTGGGTAGTAGGTGTCATGATTAAATTTCTAGACATCATGGCGACCTGATGCTTGGGATTTGTTGAGCCCTGTTCTAGTATATGGCCTAATGCTCTCTGGAGCTGGTTGGGACATGCGATTTGAGTGGCTATAATAATCAAAGAGCACAACTGTGTCTCAGAACCCCCACTGAACCATTCTGCATTTAACCCCAGGACAAGCAATGGGAAAAGCACAGTGATAAATGCCATGCTGTGGGATAAAGTCCTTCCCTCAGGGATTGGACACACCACTAATTGTTTCCTGCGTGTGGAGGGAACAGATGGTCACGATGCCTTCCTTCTTACTGAAGGGTCAGAGGAGAAGAGGAGTGTCAAGGTAAGTCCCTAATAATATATGATAAAGAAGACGGACTTTGTTCTAATTTAAAAGATTTTTGTTTTGATAAGGGTAATCTCAGTAGTGTGTGTGAGGACTCCCATCCTGGAGTGGTTCCTAATAGATGGAGACCTGTGCAATTTATATGGAAGCCCTTTTTTCAGCCAAGGAAGAAAATGACTGTCATTTGGATCTTGACTTACTTTTGACTCAATGTTTCAGGGTGGGGAGATTATTCTAGCAGTTATCAGACATTTAATAACACACTCCTTTTGATCTTTTCTTCTTCCTGTCTCTTTGACAGACAGTCAATCAGCTGGCTCATGCCCTCCATCAAGATGAACTTCTGAATGCCGGGAGTCTGGTCAGTGTAATGTGGCCCAATTCCAAATGTCCTCTCTTAAAAGATGATCTGGTGCTGATGGACAGGTGAGAAACTTCATCTTCGTATACTTATAGACTTTAAGGTCAGAAGGGACCAGTACGATCATCTAGTCTGACCTCCTGCAAAATGCAGGCCTCAAGACCTCACCCACCCAATCCAGCAATAGGCCACCACCTATGACTGAGTTATTTACCTCCTTAAATCATGATTTAAGGAATTTAAGATACAGAGAATTCACCGGTAGGTGAACCATGCCCTGTGCTACAGAGGAAGGCGAAAAATACAGAGCTTAAGCTGTGAAGTGACCTGGAAGCAGAGCTGAAAAATGCAGATGGAGTGCCATTTAATAATTACTTCCCTTTAGGGATTAAAAACTGGTTTAATTTAAAATGCATTTAAACAGTCTAAAAATAGAACATTTAAGTGGTTAAATGTTGGCTGGGGGGGGGGGGGTGAGTCCGCTGGGCAGCTCTTATTTGTAGGGAGCTGAGTGAAGTCAAGCCCAGCAATGGCTTGCCCTCCCCATTGAGCTCCATGCCTCCTCCACTTGCAGAGATCTGAGCCTAGCTGTGGCTCAGGTCCCCCATTTCATGCTGGACTCCCCACCAGGATTGGAGACCAGCTGCTGCTTTGCCCCTCACCCCCTCTTGCAGGGACTGGGAGCTGAGCCCAGCTGCAGCTGGCCCCCTGTGCTGGATTCCGTACCTTCCCGCTGCTTATGGGGAGTCAAACACAGCTGTGGTTACACACACACACACCCTCCCCCGACTCAGCTGGGCTCCACACTTTCCTGCCACCAAGAAGCTGCTCACCCTGGCTGCTGCTCCCCTCCAATCCTGGCCTTCCCCCCTCCTCCCAGTTTAAACAATAATTTTAACATTTTAATAATAATATTTTAAACAGCTGATTATCATTTAAACAATTAACCATTTATATCCCTACTTCATTTGATCTCCCAAACTAAGTAACCCCAGAACACAGAGTAGCCCAGGTATGAACATTAGCTGCACTGAGCAGCTACACCTTTCGAAAGCTTCTTTTGTAAGAAAATGTAACGTGCTTCCTCCTACTTCTTTGGGGTATGTCTAATTGTATTTCTGAAGTTTCATTACTGTAGTCTCATCTGTTTTTTCTGCTCTCTGTAGCCCTGGCATTGATGTCACCACAGAGTTGGACAGCTGGATTGACAAGTTTTGTCTGGATGCTGATGTATTTGTGTTGGTGGCAAACTCTGAGTCCACCTTGATGCAAACGGTAACTCAAAGTCCACTTGTTAAATGCTTGCTGCTTTGGGGTAAATGCTCTTGCATTTTGAACATTGTACATTCTTTTGGTTTAGGAGAAGCAATTCTTCCACAAAGTGAATGAGCGTCTGTCTCGTCCTAACATTTTTATTCTGAATAACCGCTGGGATGCATCAGCTTCAGAACCTGAATACATGGAAGAGGTTTGTGCCATGTTTAAATTGGTGTTTCCTGCTTGTAGAATGGATCCTCCTAGTTTGAATGGAGGGACTAATGGTAATACGGGATGATTCTCTCTCACTTTGGACTTTGCTTACCATAAAATGATGCATCTGGGGGGAAAAAGGGAGATGAAGGAGAAAGCATGGCCTAATGGTTAGAGCAAGTTCCAGCGAGGTAGCCATGTTAGTCTATTTCAGCAAAACAAACAAGGAGTCTTGTGGCACTTTTAAAGACTAAAAAGTTTATTTCTTGCATGAGTTTTTTGTGGGCATAATCCCACTTCATCAGATGCATGAAATGAAAATGCCACAGGACTCCTTGTTCGATTAGACTGAGCAAGGATCTGGAATGAAAAACTTCTGCGTTCCTGTTGTGCAGAGTGTTTCAAGACCCTCAAAGGAATTCATAAAAAAAACCAAACCCAAAATATTTTTGATTTCTAGAATGATATAGCTAGATGGAGCCTGCAGGGGGCGAGTGGTTGCCTAATCCAGTTGAATGCAATGGCCTGGACTGTCAAGCAGACTTTAAAAGGTTGGGGGGGGTGTATCTTTCAGGTGCGGCGACAGCACATGGAGCGTTGCACCAGTTTCTTAGTGGATGAGCTGGGTGTGGTGGATCGAGCTCAGGCTGGGGACCGCATCTTTTTTGTGTCAGCGAAGGAAGTGCTAAATGCCAGGATCCAGAAAGCTCAAGGGATGCCAGAAGGAGGTAGGAGAACTTCTAGCTCTGTCTTTCATTTCATTTATGTGGGAAGGTGGAGATTGTCTTATCCCAAATAATCAATTGGAGATTTAACTAGAAACTTTGGGAGGGAAGAGAAGCCAAAATTAAATAAGAAGATATCTGGCAAATCAGTAGAGCCATCTTCTGAGTGCCTTTCTTCCTAGTGCTTCAAATTCACTATTTTCTGTAAACTTCCTTGGTGATTTTTGCCCTCCTAGGTGGAGCATTGGCAGAAGGATTTCAAGTAAGAATGTTTGAGTTTCAAAACTTCGAGAGAAGATTTGAGGTGAGTATCATCATTCATACCACACTTCTGTTTGTCAGTGCCCTGTTGGTGGTCATGGTAAGGGATCCTGTAACTTTGGGCTGACGCTGTGTCTTGACGGAAAATTATTCAGGAAAGAGGTCGCTGCTTATTTTCTGATAGCTGCTTCTGTGTGCACAGGAATGTATCTCACAGTCTGCAGTGAAAACAAAGTTTGAGCAGCACACAGTGAGAGCCAAGCAGATTGCTGAAGATGTTCGCCTTATCATGGACTCTTTGCATGTTGCTGCCCAGGAGCAGAGGTGAGTAGCTTCAGAGTCTCAGAGCACACAAGACTGAAGCTTACATTGAATGTCTCTGGGAGGGAGTCTGGAATACATGAGCATCCAGTCTTTGCTTTTAAAATCACAATTCAGCTTACAAAATTCTTGGGGATAGGAGACACATACCACTACTCCTGCATCTAACGTATTATTACAGAGAAACGTCCTTTCTCTCCCATGTGCTACTTGTGTGTAACATGTCTTATGTACTGTTACTTCCTGTTCCTGGGAAAGAAAATCTGTGCTCCTTCCAAATGTCTTACCTCTGGAATTCCATTTAGCTTGCAGATTAGAGATATGTTGACGTTGCTTTTTGATGGGCACCTTCTTTCCTTAGAGTTTACTGCCTGGAGATGCGAGAAGAACGACAGGAGCGCTTGGGCTTTATTGACAAACAGCTGGAGCTGCTCACTCAGGACTACAAGTTGAAAATAAAACAGATCACAGAAGAAGTGGAGAGACAGGTGAGGAACAGGTGCTGCCCTGGTCTAGAGGACAATGGGGGGGGGGGGGGATGAAAGGAGAAGTGTGAAGGGCTGACTAGAACATGCAAGGCATGTTAGGAGCTGAGAAAACACAGTAGGCTTAATAAACAGTGAAGCTTGTGGGTTCTACCAGAATGTACATGGTGGGGAAATGTTGCTGTAGGGGTAACTTATTTATCTGTTTGCTAGTGCTTATTAGTATATCAGTTTTTCTAATGGCTCTTTCAGCTCTCCCTGGAATAATCTTGTGTGTTTTCTCAGCTAGTGTTCCAGATAATCCTGTACAGACGGTATGTGGTTGCTCTTTCAGGTTTCGAATGCAATGGCTGAAGAGATTAGACGGCTCTCAGTATTGATAGATGACTACCAGATGGATTTCCACCCATCTCCAGTTGTCCTCAAAGTTTACAAGAATGTGAGCAGTAACACTGGCTTGTGATATGTTAGACCAACCACCTAAACAATTCCAAAGGGGTAGCCGTGTTAGTCTATTGTAGAAAGACAACAGAGTCCTGTGGCACTTTTAAAGACTAACAGATTTATTTATCGCATGAGCTTTCGTGGGAGAAAATCCCACTTCGTCAGACGCTTTGAAGATGGGAAATTTACAGAATGGGAGGAAATTAAATGCAGGGGAGTGTATGACATAGGATCAGGTCAGGCTGTAAAAGCAAATCAAAAATAGAGGTTAGGATTCAAACACTGGGGAACAGCACACAGAGGAAGGTGAGGTCAAATTATCTGTTGTAATGAGAGAAAAATCCAAAGTCCCTGTTTAACCTCAAGGCAACTGAGTCAAATTTGCATATAAATTTGAGTTCTGCAGTTTCTCTTTGAAGCTGTGATTTGTTAAAGCGTTTGAATCCTAACATATTTTGAGTTGCTGTAACAGCCTGACCTGATCCTACATCATACACTCCCCTGCATTTAATTTCCTCCCATTCTGTAAGTTTCCCATTTTCAAAGTGTCTGACGAAGGGGATTTTCTCCCATGAAAGCTCATGCGATAAATAAATCTGTTAGTCTTTAAAAGTGCCACAGGACTCTGTTGTCCACCTAAACAATTGTTTCTTGTCTCGATGACTCAGCAATTGCACCAGCTGTTCAAACTTTCAAGTGCACAGGGTGTAGGCACAATTCTTTGTAGTGCGGAAATTGTTTGTTCATATTTGTCTCTTGCCTTTTGAAAGTTTCATTACATCCCAAAAAAGGAACTGGGGCTTTCCAGATTAACCTAGTAAAAAGACTGATCTCAAAGTAAATAGTATTTAATTGCAGTACATGACATTAAGCACTAATTGGCTTAGTACTTTGTTGCACTTTGTCTGGTGTAGATTAAAAGCAGCATTTTCACCAGAACAGAGGGCAGGTGATCAATTCTGTTCTCCTCTACCCCCTCCTTTCCCTCGGGCAATACTGAGTTAACTTTAATACATGGAAGGATTGGGGTGGATAGTATTTATGCTCCCTATTCTGGGAAATGATTCCCCACTTCAAAGAAATGCCTGTTTTAAGAGATTCCATGGCCTGCAGTTAATGAGTTTCCTGGACACTACTCTGCATCTAATGTATTATTATGGAGAAACCTCCTATCTCTCCTATGTGCTACTTATGTGTAACATGTCTTGTATACTGTTACTTCCTATCCCTGGGAAAGAAAATCCATGCTGCCTCCAAATGTCTTTGGTATTTGCATCTGGTGTCAGGATTTGCTTCAGTGTCAGCCTCTGTTCTGTGTGTGTTTCAGGAACTACATCGACACATTGAGGAGGGTCTGGGCCGTAACATGTCGGATCGGTGCTCTAAGGCTATCACTGCCTCCCTACAGACCATGCAACAAGAAATGATAGGTCAGTACAGTGAGTAAAGAACCAGTCCTCACTACGGACAAACGGGAGTAAATCTTCGTGGCGCTGTGTCCGGGCGGGTTTAGATGTGCTGATGAACTGACATCAGCTTTTCAATTAACAATGTCTTGTTTAGTGAGATTTTAATTCGGAGTGTCTACTTGGCCTTTCCTAAATACCTGTATTCAGGGGTTTTCCAGGTCATGAAACTCATTCTAGATTGAAACTTCACACCCACCTCGTCAGCCTGGGAGCAGTTTGTTCTATAAAAGTTCTGCTGTTTTTTGAGGCTTATGCAGTAAAATTACAATGGTATTAACTAAAAAGCTTGCAGGTCTTGCTGTGACAAGAGTCTCAGGACAAGACCTCATTGTAGGAATAGGAATCTTCTCCATGTTATTGCAGGAGGGTTTGATACTGTGAAGCTCATAACTTAAAATACTTTTAGTCCCACTGCCGGGGTTTTTTGCTGGCTGTAATATGTGTTGCTCTAACAAAGTGCCTGCCCATACTTTTCCTGAAGCAGTTTCAAAACAGTTTTATGAAACACAGTTCAGGGCTTAGTGTGGTCAAGGCAAATCAAGTTTTAAATAAAACCAAATGTTTGGTGGAGATTTGATGCATTTGCCACTTTTAATGTCAGAACTGAGAGCCTGATCAGTGCCAGTGAAGCCCATTCATCTGTCTCAATTATGCTGACATTTTCCCCATCCTCCCCCATTTTTCATCTGTGCAGATGGTTTAAAGCCTCTTCTCCCAATCTCGCTGCGAGGTCAGATAGACATGTTGATCCCCCGCCAGTGTTTTGCGCTCTGCTATGATCTGAACTGTGACAAGCTTTGTGCCGACTTCCAGGAGGATGTTGAATTCCATTTTTCTCTTGGATGGACAATGCTTGTGAATAGGTTTTTGGGACCAAAGAACAGTCGCCGGGCCTTGATGGGTTATAATGACCAGGTAAAACAATTCATTAGCTGTTCAGTGGGTCAGTAGTAGATACGGGGTTTCCCTGAAGATTTAAGTGGCTGTCAAAGCTTTGAAAGAAACAGCTGTTGGTTGTATTCTCCCTTATAGCTGCAGCTTTTTGCTTTTTTCCTCCTGAATAGGTTCAACGCCCTTTACCTTTAACCCCAGCAAATCCCAGTCTGCCTCCCCTACCTCAGAGTTCTATGACCCAGGAAGAGCTCATGGTGTCCATGGTGACTGGATTGGCATCACTGACTTCCAGAACTTCCATGGGGATCCTCGTGGTTGGTGGAGTGGTGGGTTGAAAACTTCTGAGAAACAGTTGTCTTTATGGTGGTAGCAGCACTGTTGATTTAGAAAGTATGTAGACTGCAGGCATAAGCCAAACAGTGATGGTATATTCATCTGTCACAGAGCCTAGAGTGAAATGTTGTATCCCAAGGAACATGGGAAGTGAGAGAGAGCCACTGATTTTATTGCACCTCAAGATAGGGGTTTGGTTCAGGGCTGAGAAGATAAAATAACACTTTCAAAGCACATTACAAACACTAACTACTACCTTCTGAGGAAGGGTGGTAGATAAGTAGTATTCCCTTTTCATTGTGAAGGAAACTGAGAAAGAGGTGGAGGCTGAAAGTTTCACAATCAGTCTTTGATTCTGTGTACCTCCATTTTGGGAATTCCCAACTTTAGATGTTTGGGGCTGATTTAATCCCTCTCCTTGCCCCGAGATGCTGAGCGCTTGCCGCTCCCATTTACTTGGATTTGTGGTCTTTAGCTCCCTCAAAATTAAGCTCTGGATGCCCTAAGGGGGCACCCAAAATTAGAGATCAGGAGACTTGGCTGAAGTTACACAGAAAATCCTTTCTAGAGCAGGAACCCAAGGCTCCTAGTCCATCTGAGGACAGAAGATCTCTTCAAGAAGGATCTTATGTAATGGGATACCATGAATAGGAAAATGATCCCTTACATCCACAGACCTGTTTCAGTTTTTTTACAAATGATAATCTGTACAACATGCCTGACAAGTACCTAGCTAGGCGGGCTATTATTCTTGCTGTATAGATTGGAAGCCAGCAGAAGAGATGATTTCTCCTTTCCCAGCAAGTCAGAATTAGAACATGAGTGTTCTTGGTTCCGTAACCTTTGCTTAGAACAAATGTACAATGCTTTCTAGTCCATTGTAAGATGTTAATATCAACCTTGGCTGGTGACTTGTGCCACCTTTCTGCTGTGCTTATTGCAGGTCTGGAAGGCTGTGGGTTGGAGACTGATTGCTCTCTCTTTTGGCCTTTATGGACTTCTTTATGTGTATGAGCGCCTCACCTGGACTACGAAAGCTAAGGAGAGAGCCTTCAAACGCCAGTTTGTGGAGTATGCGAGTGAGAAACTGCAGCTCATTGTCAGCTACACAGGCTCCAACTGCAGCCACCAAGTCCAACAGTGAGTTGCCTCAATGCAGCTAATCTCTTGTCAACAACAGACCATTTTTTCCTGGTGCTTGCTTAAGGCAAGCAGTCGCTGGCAACCACATGACATATCTGGTGTATGTAAGCTGTGCTGCAGGCCAAAGAACGTAGAGTGATGGGTGATTTTTCTTTGAAATTTTATCACAGGAATTTCTAAAGCACTTGTCATAGTAACCGGGTTCTTTTAAACATGAGCGCTAAGCCCTCAGGAATGTCAGGAATATTAAACTTTTGAAGTTCCACTGCTGCTGTCTAGAACCTGCAATAAATTCCTTGTTGCCCACTAGCCCTGAAATGTTCTAATGCTGGAAGGAGAAGAGAAACTCTCAGCCCAGGCTTTCTGGAGGTGGTATAATCAAATCATTGCACATTGAGTTTGGTGTTTGATCTTTTCTCTCTTCTCACCATTTTCTAGGGAGCTCGCTGGGACATTTGCTCACTTGTGTCAGCAGGTGGATGTCACACGAGAGAATCTTGAGCAGGAAATTACAGCAATGAATAAAAAAATTGAAGTCTTGGACTCCTTGCAGAGCAAAGCAAAACTGCTCAGGTGAGATCTGTGCCTCGTGACATCAGGGGCATGGAAAACACCTCTAGTGGAGTCACAGTTACATTAATAAGATTTCCCTGGACTGTCCAGATTAGGCAGTGCCTTGCAGGCTGTAGCTTAACTCATCCCTGCTTAGAAGCAAAGTAAATATGGTTATTGATTTCTGTATCTTTCAAGCAGCCAATGAGTGTCCCTAGGGAACCAAATCTTCTACAAAGAGAAACAACAAAGCTGTTGTATGTCCTTTTGTGTAGATAGCATTTCCTTCATTCAGCTTGTAAGGGTGTTCCTGGGGCTTCTGTAGCAGTGGAGTTGTCACTTTAGCCCCTTCCTTCATTGGTAGGAGAACTGATTTTTCTGCACTGCCAGACATTTTTAGGTACTTGAGATGTCACAGTTCCTCCTGACTAGCTCTGATCAGTATCACAAACCCAGGAAAACTCTGGGTCCTACCAGGTCCTTCAGAAATAGACTCTTCTGCTGAAATGAGACTCATAGACTTTAAGCTCAGAAGGGACCAGTACGATCATCTAGTCTGACCTCCTGCAAAATGCAGGCCTCAAGACCTCACCCACCCACTCCTGCAATAGGCCACCAACCTATGACTGAGTTATTTATTTCCTTAAATCATGATTTAAGGACTTTAAGATACAGAGAATTCACCGGTAGGTGAACCATACCCTGTGCTACAGAGGAAGGCGAAAAACCCCCAGAGCCCAAGCCAATCAGCCCTGGGGGAAAATTCCTTCCTGACCCCAAATATGGCGATCAGTTAAACCCTGAGCACGTGGGCACGTCTCAACAGCCAGTTACCCAAGAAACAATTCTCTGTAATAACTCAGAACCCATCCCATGTACTCTCCCCTCCTAGGCCACTTGTAAATCCACCACACATAGCCAAATATCAGTCAATTTCCAAAATAGGCTAATCATACCATCCCCTCC
Organism: Pelusios castaneus; assembly: GCA_007922175.1. Taxonomy (NCBI): domain Eukaryota; kingdom Metazoa; phylum Chordata; order Testudines; family Pelomedusidae; genus Pelusios; species Pelusios castaneus. The sequence continues at coordinate 2,574,921 of ML685891.1, forward strand.
ATAAATTTATCAAGCTCAGTTTTGAAAGCGGTTATGGTTTTTGCCCCCACAACTCCCCTTGGAAGGTTATTCCAGAACTTTACTCCTCTAATGGTTAGAAACCTGCGTCTAATTTCAAGCCTAAATTTCTTGATGGACAGTTTATAACCATTTGTTCTGGTGTCCACATTGGTGCTGTACTCAAATAATTCCTCTCCCTCCCTGATGTTTATCCCCTGATGTATTTATAGAGAGCAATCATATCCCCCCTCAGCCTTCTTTTGGTTAAGCTAAACAAGCCAAGTTTCTTGAGTCTCCACTCATAGGGCAGGTTTTCCACTCCACAGACCATCCTCGTAGCCCTTCTCTGCACCTGTTCCAATTTGAATTCATCCTTTTTAAACATGGGGCACCAGAACTGCACACAATATTCCAGATGGAGTCTCACCAGTTTCTTGTACAGCGGCACTAACACCTCCCTGTCTCTACTTGAAATACCTCTCCTGATACATCCTAGAACCGCATTAGCTTTTTTCACGGCCACATCACATTGGCGGCTCATAGTCATTCTATGGTCAACCAGTACTCCCAGATCCTTCTCCTCCTCAGTCCGTTCCAATTGATGCGTCCCCAATGTATAGGAAAAAGACAAATGGCCTTTCCCCTCCTTGTTGTGGAGAATATGAGTTTCTGTTGTTCACCTTCATTCCAGATGGGCAGAGAGCTCCCCTCTCAAATATTCCACAAGCAGAAAATAAGATCACTTTAAACTTGCAATTAGGATTTTGGTTTGAATCCCCAAACCTACAGATCACTGTCCATGTTAGCCCTCTGACGTGGACTAAAGACCTCAAGTCATGGGACCCTGGCAGCTCTCTCAATTCTTTGCCACTTGTGCATCCCTTTTATACCTTTTTAGACTAGAGCGAGCAGTGAATGTTAACTAACTTCAAAGCATAGGCCTAACTGAGAATTTTTTTCTTCCTTCTTGCAGGAATAAAGCAGGCTGGCTGGACAGTGAACTCAACATGTTCACGCATCAGTACCTGCAGCAGAGCAGATAATGTGGAAAAGCAAAAAAACCAATTTCCTTCACTGTTATCTTAACCACTGCAGAGAACATGGTGGGGGATGGAATCCTTATGGGGCACAAGGGAAACAAATCAATGGCTATTCTATCACCATGTGAACAATGGGATTCTGCTTCCTTGTATCATGTCCAGCTTCTCATCATTAGCTGTTTAAAACTCTCTTCTTGCCTGCTGGGGAGATCACACTATTTCCAGGAGGAATTTCTGCTTCATACACTTGGGAGCTTTTTGTGAATTGTTTAAAAAAACAAACAGTAGTCACCAAAATGTATCAAGTTCAGATTTAGTCTAACAAAAGCTTTTACTCTTGATGAATTACCACTGTAATAGCTAAAGCTGAAACTTGATAAACGGTTGAGGTACAAAGCCCCAAATTCAGGTATGTGTGTAACAAACTGCTATTCATCTAAACGCACACCTCTTCCCCCCCCCCCACCCCCCCAACACACTGAATCTAGAGGCCCATGTAACACTCTTACAGCCCATGCAAACCTATCATCACTTCTCAGTTACTCTTCAACTGCAATACAATGGGAGAGAAGATTTGTTCTTTTTCTTCTCATGGAGAAGTGTCAATGTGAATGGTCAGACCCCTGGGCAGAAAAAAAAATCTTTTCTAATTGGGTTGGGACCTTGTTATAGTAGATTTCTTCTCCTGGTCTCTTTGGGTTTGGGGCATCTTCCCCCTTAAGGCTTTTTGCCAAGTCCTGTGTTGTTTCAGAGACAAATCATGGCAGAGACAAAACTGGCTGTCTTCCTTTAGTTGTTATAGAGTTAATGGAACTAGCAGTGACATTTTGTGATTTGGGAGATTGGTATCATATTGAGAAAGATAAGCAGGATCTGAAACAAGCCATTGGCAGCATGTGTATAGCTACGTTATGAAGTGTGTAGACAGCCAAATGTGGTTATTAAGAGTGAATGCTTCTGGGATGCAGGCCTCTGGACTTCCATTATCACTACATGGCCTTTAGGATAGAGCTTACAAACTACAGGAGATCTTGCTTTGTGTCACGCTTCCATGAGGGATTACTGTCTGTGCATTAATATGGTTCAGATTGGTTGGTGTTTGTTTGTTAAATGGAGACAACAGAATAAAGATGTGCTGATCCTCTGCAGCCAGTGTGATGCGTGCTGGTGTGGAAATGCATGCCACAGCAGCAATCGGTCAGCATAATTTTTTAAGCCTTTCCTTTATTTGTAAACAGATCAGATTGGTTTTGGGATTTCCTCCCAATGCAGTTTAATTCTGAATATATTTAGCAATTACAATAACATGGGCCTGACACTTAACAGTGAAACTGGGAGTAAAACTCCCACTGATTTCAAGAGCAGCAAGGTCAGGTTCCTTACAGTTTGTCAGGAAGCTTTCTTCAGTTGGGGAAAATTCTTATCCACCACATGTCATGATGGGATTTTGCTTTTTCCTTTGACATGTTTCTGAAGAATTCAGAATGAGTCATTATGTTGCTTTCGGCTGTGGTCACTCGCATTCAGTTCTAGCAGGGGTCTATGCGGCCTCAAGCACTGCAGAAAATGTGGGATAACTCTAAGGAGGTACTTACCTGAGAATAGAAAGACTGAAGGGAGTTTGGCATATTGTCAAAGATACTTGAAAATGGTATCCACGGGCTTTAGAATGATTTCTTGCTCGTGTACAGATGTGAATGCCATGTGCTAGTAACCAGCACATTTGCTTCATATCTAGCACCAGAAAAAAGTGAGAGATGTGATCTGGTATTTTCGAGGGAGAATAAAGAGTAAGGTAGTGATAAATCCATTAGATTATTTTAACCCCGAAACACTGGAATTTGGGATTTCCTACTGGATTAGCAGAATGTTGATAGAGAGTCCTGTTGAGTTCTGAAGTCCTAGGAGGCCAGTCAGTTGCATTTTGGGGTGGAAAGAAATAAATTGTGCTAGGGACTAAGATGGTTCAGGGGATTAGCAATGGGATAATGGCACATGTCATTTCCAGTTGCTGCTTGGAATCTAGCCCAAACTGGAAAGTCATTGCCTTTTGGTAGCTTCACTAGCCTTTGGGGAATGGAAATAATTTGGTCAGTTGCCACCACATCTTGCAGCAACTTTCTCCTGAGATCAAAGACTGAATAAGCAAAGAGATGAAATTTTTGCTTTGAAAGTGGTTTTTCCAGGTCATTGTTAAAATATGTTGGTGTATGTGTAAATAGAGCTGACAGCAGCGTGTTCTGTTAATAAACTACAATCTTCAGATTGCAGAACTGCTAATCCAGCACCCAGTAGGCTTTATGGTTTGCTGATAAAACAAAACGATAGTCAACTCCCTGTTGCAATAGGAAATTTTTCTTCCCAAGTGTAGGAAGGATAATGCTGTGCTACTTGAGGGCTCTGGAAAGTGCTGATTTGACCTTTCAGGATGTGCACTGTTTAGGTCGCTAGGTCTTCAAATCAAACACTATATGATGGTCTTTGAATTCCTTTTTTGAGACTGTTGAAGCAGAACACAGGGTATCTTGCTAATGCTTTCTTCAGAGATTTTGGTGACTTGGGCATTCTTGCTACCACAGTGAAACCTGGCCTATAGAGCAATGGGAATGAATTACTTGAACTTTTTTAAAAGCCAGATTGCTAATACAGGCAGAGAAATGTTCTTGTATGTGAGTGTCTAACCAACTAGGGTCTGGGGAAGATTGCCTTATGCATGTTATCTTAATGGAATCAAAGTTAAACATAATTGTCAATGAATTTGATTCTTCTAAAACTACAGCAAAATATAACTGAACTCCTTTAATACAGAGACTGATGGAAGAGTCACACTCTTGGTATATGCTGTAGACTGTTAGCTCCTGCTTCCTATGGGGAATAATCAACTCTTATGTATGAGAGAAAAAGATTGCAAGAACAGACTCCTCCAGGCTCATATTAAACAAGTTTGGCTAAATGCACTTTATTTTATCGCTGCTAATTCACTGGGTTTTTTTTCCCCATGGTATTATTTTTTTTTTTCTGATGGAGCTCTTCAAAATCCTCTTAACTGTGAGTTTTCTCTCTGCTGTATTTAAGGTGATAGATTTGCATGAATTACTCCTGTAGCAATGCTGTTAATATTGGCAACCAGAATAAAAATGAATTGGAGAAAAATTCTGTGTCTCTTCTACATATCCTGATACAAATCTGCATGGGCTTGTTCACTAAATGCTGAAGAAAACATGCTTTAGGGCAACAGTGAATGGCTTAGTCATAAGTTAAAAATAATGGCCTCTTATCAATGTGAAATCATCAACCACTTGGGAATTCTCACTTTACTTGCTTCACAGCAAAAACTTGGCACACCCAGCAGTTTGAGATCATACTTTCTCACGGGCTGGGATCTTTCTTGATCCAGGTTTCTAGTAGGGGCTGAATCAGTGACTTCTTGAGAAGGTAGCAGAAATTCTTGGTGGTTGACAAATGCTGTGTCAAGGGTGATACTCATATTGTCAGAAAAAGATATGTTACCGATTCACAGATTAACCACTTTGTGTCAGCAATGTAAAGGCCAGATTTTTCCAGACTGTCTGATCAGATAATCAGGAAGGGGGAGGAATTGAGTTCAGCATCAATGTGGACACAAGAATAAATGGATATAAACTAGCCATTGGGAAATTTTAGACTTTAAATTAGATGCTGGTTTCTAAGCATCAGAGGAGTAAAGTTCTGAAATAGCCTCCCAATGGGAGCTGTGGGAGCAAAAAACCTAGCTGGCTTCAAAATTGAGCTTAATAAATTTATTGAGAGGATGATATGATGGGATGGCCTAGTTTGGTAATTGACCAATTTTTTAACTAGTGGTGATGGATATGCCAGTGACGTGAGAAGATACATGGGGTGGGTTCTGAGTTATTTCAGAGAATTCTTTCTCAGATGTCTGGCTGCTGAGACTTGCCCACATGCTCAGGATTTAACTGATCATATTTGGGGATGGGAAGGAATTATCCTCCAAAGCAGATTGGCAAGGGCCCTCAGAGTTTTTTGCCTTCCTCTGTAGCATGGGACACGGCTCACTTGCTGGTGGATTCTCTGTACCTTAAAGTCTTTAAACCATGATTTGACGACTTTAATAACTCAGATTTATTACAGGAGAGGGCAGGAGGTTTTGTGCTCTGCATCTTGCTGGAGGTCAGACTAGTGATTGTATTGGTGGTCCCTTTTTACCTATGAGTAACTGCAGTGCCTGTTGACTTCAGTTAGAGTTGTGGGCACTTAGCAGTGTTGAAAAATCAGAGCCAAACTGACTGACTTTTCCAAGGCTAGTGCATGAGTGTGTCTTAGGGGTAGGGGTCTGAGCCCTTTTACTTGAATTGTCTATTATTTTGTGAAACATAGGAGCAGGCATGCAAACCACTGTGACATCGAACAAAATGCCTGATACACTTGATGGTATACCCCTCTCCCATGTATGTTAGTTGGCCCTCAGCACCTTGTGCGCTACCTCTCCACGCTATTAGACTGGCTTGATTGTAGGTGATATTTACTCATTCAAAATAGCTCCCCGGAGTTGCCCGAAATTAATTACTAACTAAAGAACCTCCTGTTTATGCCACCTTGCTTCCCAAGCACCAGCAATGGACGTCACCTCCCAGACAGAAGAAGGTAGTGGCTGAATCATGAATTTATGAGCAACCCTTTTCCCGAGCCTTGCTTCTGTCTCCATCTGCCCCACTGCTGTGGGCAAACCTAGCTGAGGGGGGCCTCTTGCAGCCGGGATGACTTGGATCTGGGCCCCTGCTACTCAGGCCATGAGTGCGGTGCCCCAGGGGTCGGGGGCCCTGCCTGAGCTGCTGGAGTTAAGCTCAGAGCCGGCATGAGCCAGCGGCCCACGTGTTGCTGCATGGGGGAGGAGGATCGAACCAGTGACCCAAGGGTGATCTGGCCCTTTAAACTGAGAGGCAGCGCCGGGCCGTTGGTGCGTTGCATGCTGGGGGCAGGAGCACTGGCCAATCAGGAGGCGGCTGGTGAGCTGCTTTGCTACAAGTACAAGCCAAAGAGGCTGGGGCTGGAGGAGGGTGAGTACACGCGGGGCCGTGCTGGGGAACCCCCGTCGCCGGCCCGGCGGAGCAGCGCCTGGGGTCTGTGTGCTGGAGCAGGACTCGGCTGCTCTCTTCCACCCGTCCCCGCTGTGTCTCCTGATCCCTGCCCAGCTCGGCGTGGGCATTAAGGGGCTTTTAATAAGCTTAGCTTCCACCGGGGCAAGAGCCCAAGAAACGCCGGGAGAGAGCAGGGCGGATCTGGGCTCTTACCTGAGTCTAGGCTGCATGGTTGCCCGAGGCCATTCACTTTCCCCTGGCAGCTGGGAACTGTGTTGTGTCCCAGGTAGCCGGGTTAGTCTGTGTACAGCAAAATCAACCAGGGTCCTGTGGCACCTGGAAGACTAACAGATTTTTTCAGGCATAAGCTTTTCTGGGCTCCAACCCCCTTCATCAGATGAAGTGGGTTGCAGCCCACAAAAGCTTATGCCCGAAGAAATGTTAGTTTTTAAGGTGCCACAGGACTCTTTGTCCATTGTCTTTCTTGCTTCCTCCTTGCTCACTAGTGCTGTATGCACAATGATTTGATCTGTGTCTTGTGTCCGGCTGCCAAGGAATTGGGCCCATGTAAACAAATCACATGTCATCTGTGCAAGGTGCTTACTGATCTTTTGTGACAAAAGATGCTATAGAAATGTTAATATATGAGAAAATTCATTATAATCTATGGATACATGCAGGGCCAGCCCAAGGTTTTTTGATGTGCTAGGCAAACTATGATTTTGGTGCCCACTCCCCCACATGTTTATAAGAAATTCTTTTCCATCTAATTTGGTGCCTCTTAAAGCCTGGCACCCTAGGCGACCACTAGTTCATCTGTATGGTTGGGCTGGCCCTGGATACATATTATCTACAGCCTGCTCAGAAAGGCCATGGAGAGAAAAAAGGGAGAAAGTGTTCCCTTTGTGTATCAAAGATGTATACAGTTGCATTGACCTTGAGAGGGAAGTGGGAGGCAGACATGAGGTTTTAACCTGTGTGTAAAGTTGAAAGTCTCTGAGTGAGGAAAAAATCAGTATTAAAAAAAAGGTGATGTGACATGATAGGGGTCTATTATGGACCCTCTGTCAGGGATGAAGAGGTGGATAAAGCTTTCCTTAAACAACAACAAATAATCACCCAAAGTATATGACTTCATGGTGTTGGGGGACTTCAGCTACAGGGCCATCTGTTGGGAAACATGGGGAAACTGGCTGAGAATTTGAATGGGAAAGGCAGGTTGGATGAATGCTCATGAAATGATAGAATTCGTAATTCTTAGGAATGATAGAAGGGAAAATAGCAGAATAAAGGCGATAGACTTCAAGAAGGTAGACTTTAGCAAACTCAGAGAATTAGCAGGTAAGAGCCTGTAAGGAAGCAAGTCTCAGGGAAAATGAGTTCAGGAAAGTTGCTAGTTTTTAAGAGTCATTATTAAAGACACAAGAGCAAACCATCCCAATATGCAGGAAAGATAGGATGTAATTTTTAACTTGTTTTCTCTATTTTAACCTCAGATCCCACCCATTCACTGTGTATGTTGTCCAGTCACCGCTAACTTTTTGGTGAAAACTGGAACAAAAAAAGGCATTTAATGTTTTCTCCATTGCAGTTTTTTTCTGCTATTGTCTTTCCCTCCTCACTGAGTAATGGACTTATTCTGTCCTTGGTCATTTCTTGCTTCCTGAGTATTTGTAAAGTTAGACAAGTTAGATGTCTTCAGGTTGGCTGGGCTGATGAAATACGTCCTAGACTTCTTAAGGAACTGATTGACATCATTGGTGATTATCTTTGAGAAAATCTGGAAAATGGGAGACATCCCAGAGGACTGGAAAAGGGAAAATATAGTATCTATCTTTTAAAAAGAGATAAGGACAACCCAGGGAATTATAGACCAGTTGGCTTAACTTTGGTGCCCAGAAAGATAATGAAGCAAATAAATAATCCAATTTGTGAGCACCTAGAAGATAATAAGTAACACTCACCATGAATTTTTCAAGAAAAAAATCATGTCCAGCCAGTCTACTATCCTTTGACAGGGTAACAATGAGCCTTTTGGATTGTGGGGGAAGCAGTAGATGTGGCATATATCTCAACGTTGGTAAGGCTTCTGATATTGTTTCACGTCATCTTCTCATAAGCAGACTAGGGAAATAGCGCCTAAATGAATCTACAGTTAAGTGGGTACACAGCTGGGTGGAAAGGGTATTATCAAGTGGGTTCCTGCAGGGATCTGTCCTGGGTCTAATAATATTCTATATTTTCATTAATGATTTAATTAGTGGATTGGAGAGTTCAGATGACGCCAACGTAGGAGAAGTTATAAGCCATTTTAGGGACAGGCTTAGCATTCAAAGTGATCTTTACAAACTGGAGAAATGGTTTGAAATAAGTAAGATGACATTCAATAAGGACAAATGTAAAGTACTGTACTTAGGAAGGAGTAATCAATTGTACAAATACAAAATGGAAAATGATCACGTGGGAAGGAATCCTGCAGAAAAGGGTTTGGGGGAGTGGACCACAAACTAAACTATACAATGTTATACAGTTGCCAAAAATGTGAACATCATTCTGGGGTGTTTTAGCAGGAGTCTTGTAAGCAAGACATGAGAAGTAATTCTTCCTTGCTACTATGCACTGATAAGACCTCAGTTGGAGTACTGAGTCCAATTCTGGAGATTGCAATTTAGGAAAGATGTGGACAAATTGGAGAATGCCCAGAAGAGAGCTTTAAAAATTATTGAAGGTCTTCTCGAAAACATGAACCATGAGGAACGATTGCAAAACTTGGGTTTTGTTTAATCTGGAGAAAAAACAGAGGAACATGTGACAACAGGAAAATATTATGTATGTAGTGGAGGGGGTGTGGGGAGAGATGGTTAATTTAGTCTCCTTATCCACAGAGGACAAGATCAGAACAAGGTACTTAAACTGCAGTAAGAGCTATTTAGGTTAGACATAAGGAAATATTTCCTAAGTGTCAGGGTAGTTAAGCTCTGGAACAAATTACCTTGGGAGGCTGTGGAATCTCCATCGTTGGAGGCGTTAACAACATGTTAGATGCCCACTTGTCAAGGATGGTCTAAATAATACTTGGTCCTGCCTCACTGTGGAGGCTTGGACCAGATGACCTGTCAAGGCTTTACGTTTCTATGATTCTTTCCTTTATAAAATCCCTTTTCCTTATTTGTGGGCCAGCTTGCCAAGAGATTCCTTGCTGGACAATGAGGCAGTCCCCCTGTCAAGACAAGTTTTTGTTGTTTTCACTCCCTTTACCTGTATTACTATGGCAGAGGCAGCACAGTCTAGACTTGAGCAGTGTTTCCCAAACTGTGTTCCATCAAAAAAGAGCCTGTCGGGGCCCTTTAAAATCTCCCACCCTGTGCCCAGCCACGGGGGATTGGCCTGGCCAAAAAGCTGCATTCAGGGGCTCGCATCAGCCCCTTTCAGGTAGGACAGGGGTGAGAGAAGGGGTTGGGAGCCCCCATGGCATGAGCCATGGCAGGCATTGGGGACCCCCTGCAATGTGGTGGGCGGTGGAGGAGGGAGAGGAGCTGACATGTGGAGAAAGACAGGAGGGAGAGGATGCTGAGGTGCCAGGGAAAGACGGGAGGGAAGTGGGGGGCGGGGAGACGAGAAGAGCCATTGCATGGGGAAAGACGGGAGGGAGGAGAAGGGAGAGAAGTCAAAGCACGGGGAAAGGGGATTTGTGGTCCAAGCATGCCAAAAATGGGAAACAAGGGAAAGAGGAAAAGGAAAGGGGATTTGTGATCAAAGATGCAAAAACACTTCCTATTAAAAAAAAATGTCCAATGTTACTTATTTTTTATTTTTCAGTAGTTTTCTGTCATCATAACAAATCTATAAAATCACAAAATTTAAAAATATTTTTCCATACCTAATTTGTTTTGCATTTATTTTTCATAAATATGTTTTTTAAGCTTTAAGGAAGGATGGTCCTTTTTTGAATAAAATTGTCCTTCCTGTTTTTGTACCCAAGAAGGACACTAACCATCCTTCTTCCAACTTGTTATATTGATGTTTTGGTTTGGATTTGTACTTAATTTTTAATTTTTATACTTAATTATAGGGTTGCCAACCATCCTCCTATCAGAAGGACAGTTCATTCAGGTGATTTTCCTTCATTCTTCCCTCTTTATTATTTTTTGTTCCTTGTAAAATAAAAGACATCCCCCCAAAACTAACTCTTTTAAATTAACTGTTGAGCTGTACATGCAGCATTTTTTCCATATGACACCCCTCCCCCCCTCCCTGGAACCAGCATGTATGTGTTCCATCAATATATTTGAAGCCCAAAAGTGTTCTGTGGCCAAATTAGTTTGGGAAACACTGCTCTAGAAATTAAAGCATAGGATTGGATGTAAGTACACTAGGATTCTAACCCTGTCTGAGTCACTGATTCACATTTTTGCTTTGGGCAAGTCATTTACTCTCTTTCTGCTCCACTTAGTTCATCTGTAGGATGTGGGTGACAATATTGACCTACATACTTCTCCAGAGTCTGTGGATTAATTACCGTGCATACAATGCTTTGAATGTTTTGTACATTTCTAGGAATTATTAAAACAGCTATGATAAATCAAAAACCCTAGGTCAGAGTTATCAAATGGAGTTACAAGATGCTCATCCCCTCTAAAATATCAATGTTTGGGTTTGGTGCCTAAGTATAAGTTAATCGGTTTAACTGGATTTCATGTTCTCGTGATCGGTATAGGGCTACTCAAACCCAGTTTAAATATATAATTTTTAAAATCATGATGGTTTATTGCCTCTGTTAGGTTTTAGAATCTCTCTTTTCAACGGCACCCAGATTTGGGGCCAAAATAACTTCCTTAGGGGAGGAGAGATGAAAGATCATGCTTGTACTTGGAGTGCTTAAAGAGTGGAGGCTCTTGAAGCTTGAGTCTTTTCTCAGGAGATCTGATAAAAACTCCAGCTGTCAGAAATGCCCCCAGCACTTGTAAGTGTCCCTAGAGAGGATTCTCCTAGGTTTGTAACTCAGCGGGCCCCTCTCAATCTATTCCTTTGTGGCATGCTCACAGTTACGCAACCCCCCTTTCTCTGGCCCTGCAGCTTTTGCCTGAGAGGAGCAGCACGGAGAAGATGGAGTCAGAGCAACTGGAGAGGCTGCGTCATGCAAACCATGATCTGCTGGAAAGGCTCAAGGCGAAGCAGGAAGAAATCAGGAAAAGACTTCCTCGCAAGCCACTCTCACCGTCCTCTCTTTCCAAAAGAACAACCCCTGCAGAGAGAGCTGTCCCTTTTCCTAAGAAAGGGGTAGGGGCTGGGATGGGATGGGCTGGGCTGGGCTGGGCTGGGCAGGCTAGATAAGAGCGATGCAAAGGAAAAGTGATGGTGTAGCAGAAGTGCTATTGCCTCTTGAGCTATTCAGTTCCTGGAGCTGAGGTTTCAAACGATAAAAGGCATTCTCCAAGCCTGCAGCATGCAGAGGCTCAGGACTAGCACTGTTGAGATCCACCAGGCACAGGGCTGGGAAGCAAGTGGGTGCCCCAGTGAAAGGCAGCAATGGGGTAGAGAGAGTGGCCGGGTAGATGCATGGTACTAGGGAGGTGACCCTGTGGCTGTGGAGGCTGCTAGCAAAATTAGTGGGTTTTTCCCTTGATCCCATGGTCTGAAATATGCTTGTCTAGCAAAGCCTTTGCCCCTCAAACCCATGAAACTCAATATGGGAGAATATAGTGCTTCACTAGGGCAGCCTCTGATACGTAGGTATCTCCAACAGAGATGGGAAGAGGGCTGTCCTGTACCACTGTCCTTTAGTTCCCCACCACCTCAGAGGCCGTCCATTGCAGTGATTTTCACCTATGGATAGAGAGGCTTGGCTGCAGTGCTTTCTGGAGCCAACTCAGCCCCACTCTGTGCAGTGATCAGAGGGGGCTCAAGCACAGGAGGAGACCTTTCCCCTTCTCTGTGTGATTGTACATGGCAGAGGGGGGTGCGTCGGAGGCTGAGCGGTCGCTGACTGACCATGAAGATAATTTCTGAGATGTTTTCAGTCTCTGTGTGGTGATGGGTGGGTCTCTGTGCTCATTGTAGAAGGAGAATCAAGGCCATGCTGCAAAGGGGGCAGCGGACCCTGTGACGCTGGTGTCTGTGGAACCTGGATCCAGAACAGCTCGGGCAGCCCTTTGTTCGCCATTGAAACCTGCAGCATGTGGCAGCGAGGGGAGAGGGTTGCCATGTCACCGAGTGGGGATATATCCAGGTTCTCCTGAGCCAAAACGAAGCTTCGCACCAGCAGCTGCCATCCCCACAGAAACCTCCAGGGACGGCAGTGCCCTGAGAAGCCCAGAGGAAGAATCCAATCCTGTGAAATACAGAGGGAGCAGAAAGCAATCCACCATTCTCCACAGGCCCCAGGAGAGGGACAGGCCAAGGGCTGAGGCAGAGCCAGTGCTGGACAGGACCCCCGCTGAAGGGAATGGCAGGCAGCGAGTGGCTATTAGAGAGTCCAGGACCCCCAAGTCAATCCTGCTGACACCACGGTGTAAAGAATCCAAGGTAAAGAGCAAGACAGGCGTCAGGCTGAGCCACTCAGACTGGATGGGGGTGGGGAGAGTAAAGTTGGGGTCAGAATTATTCTATTCCTAGTAGTTGAGGGCCCCTCTTCTCTGTGGAGTGAGAGCCAAGCCCTCTCCACCCCCCACACTGCTGCTGTTGCCACATACAGGTTACGCAGGCAGCTTAGCCATTGGCTTCCCTCAGAGGCCCTGTTGGGGTACCCCGGTTGCACAGCTTGTCTCCATAAGCACAGAGGATACGGGGCAGCCTGGTGTAGTGAGGTCAGCACGGAGCTGGAAGACAGCAGCCCTGCTGGGGCTGACTTGCTCTATGGCCTCGGGCCAATGTCTCTGCTTTGCAGATGGGGGAACTGAGGCACAGTGGGAGTGAGTGACTCCCCTATATCCATGCAGTAAATTGCTGACAGAGCTGAGACTAAAGCCCAGATTTCTCAGCCCAGTTCACTAGCTCCAGCTGTCCCAATTTATCGCTAGGAAATAGGTCCCCTTTGAGGACCCAGTGTCCTCCTAGTTGTGTAGGAAGTCTTTAGTGAGCTGTGAACTCTTTCCACTCCAGAAGGAAGCTGGTCATGTGACTTTTCAGTCAGCTCCAGAGGAATATACTATCCCCACGGCGAGTTGGTCAGTGCGTCCTTTCTTGGGCTATGACTGGATTGCAGGCAAGTCCTACCTGTGTTATTGTTGGGGTGATCTGGTTCTCTGGGAGGCTGAAGCTGCAATTTAAGACCTTCCTGCCAAAGAGTACAGACTGAGGGGCAGGGCCAGGGTTGCAGATTGTGTGTGCACATTGAGGTTGGAGCATAGTCAGCTGGTGTGGCATTTTGGCAAGTCCCCAGTACTGTGAAAAGTCGTCTGTTGGCACCTGTTCTTAGCACCAGAGCTGCAGCTTTACCAAGCCAGACACAGTTCCCCATCAGTCCAGAGATAACCGTTGCTTTCCTGGAACAGCAGCAATGAGGCTGGCCTGGAAATCATGCAGCTGCTGTGTGGCTAAGAGAATTCAGGTGGGGCACAGAACAGCAGGAGACGAAAGAAGGAAATGAGGAGCAGAATGTAATGTTCCCCTCCTGCAATCTGGTCTGGTGTGCTGCTGTGCCACCCCAGTTCTCCACTCCAGAGTCCTGATTTACCATGCCTTGCTGTGAGAGCCCCCACACCTGGGTCAGCCCACGCCCAGCCACCTATGTATAATCAGTCCCTAAATCAGTGGAAGAGCGCTCTCACTAGCCACTTATGGGATGGACCCCCAACAAACACCCCCCACCCCAGAGGCAACCCTAGGAACTCTTGTCCTGAAAGGTTCAGTGTACACCCGTGGGCTTTGTAAGGTCATTTACACAACAAAAATTGTTATGCACCATCATTGAGGTCTTACACACACTCATTTAACATTGCACTGCTTAGGTAAAACAAACATACGTTCACTGACTACAGTTGGATTTTAAGTGAATATAAGTCAAACTAATATGAAATCAATCATTCAGTCAAGGAGATGATCACAATCAAATAAAAGAAAGCATTGCATTCTAAACGAAGATCCCTGTTACAATCTATAGTCAGCTTACCACACAGGCTTGGCTGTGATGATCTACAGCCACTCCCCCTACCCTGTGGGTAGGTGTCAGTCCTTCATGTTGCTTGGAAGATGGAATCCAGGGAAGAGCCTCAAACAGCTCAAAGTCTCTCTTTTCTTTTCCATCCAGAGATACATCTGGGGACATGACCAGGCAGAGTTTCATGTCTGTACATGCGTGTGATGTTGCAGGAAATGTGCTGCCAGGATAGTAATGTAGAGCATGCCAGGAGCATTCCAAAAATACCTCACATGACATTAGGCCATTCACAGTTACGTTGTAAGGGTGAACAGAAAAGATACACAGATCACTTTACAAGGGTGTACGTGAGGTGTAGATTGTCAAACAGAGATCATTTCAAGGCTTCTTACGCCTGCTGTGCAGTCACTGAAGTCCCTAGGCCTTTCGGACGAGTGGTGCTTCGACAGAGGCGGTATCAGTCAGTGGCCATGCTGCTCTTATTTATACCTGCTGCTCTGATCAGTCACCATCTTTGGCACTCAGCCCCCCTGGTTAGCTGACCACTTTGCCTGAGCTTTGTTTTGTCACCTGCCTCTGATGTTTTCCAGTTTTGAATTTGCTTCTCTGCTTCACATTCCAGGGTTGCTGGAGACAGACTCGTCATTGTCGGAGAAATCTGAGCAGTACTTCTCTGAGCTCAGGGAGTTCCGGCAGGTGAACAAGGAAGCGTGTGTCCATGAGGAAGACGCGGGGTAAGGAGGAGGCCATGGTGTAATGAGCTATGGTAGGAGGGTCTGCCATCTCCTGTGAGGAATTGGAGACTGTGAGGATGGCCAGGGATGATTCATCCAGCCTATCAGCAGGTCACAGAGCATTTGCTCTCTTTTTGAGAAGCTGTTTGCTAATGAACTAGAGCCAGGGGGTGAACTTGTACATTTCCTGGATAGTCAACAACCAGCACGGTGTGCAAGCGATTGAGATGGATTTCTGAGCTAGTCCCTGTCAACAAGTATATTCTAATGCAGTGGTTCTCAACCCCTTCATCCTCACGACACACCGCTGCTGCCGCTCCCCCTGCTGCTGAAGTTCCTCCCTGGCACCAGGACCCTCAGCAGCAGGTCAAGCTGCAGCGGCCCCCACTGCCAAAGAAGTCCTCCCTCGGAAGGAATTTTTGGGTGGTGAGAAGCTTGACCAGCAGCCTCCACCACTGAGAAACATAGTGGAGCTGGGCTGATTCAGTGGCAGCACTTGCAAAGAGCCGCCAGCGCTCCAGCACCTAAAGGGCCTGTGGCATGAAATCAGCTGACTGCTGCAGCTCTTTGGGCTTTCAGTGGCAGGCTGATCTCACCATGGTGCCATGACACACTTCTGTATCATGACATAGTGGTTGAGAACTGCTGTTCTAATGTACCAGGTCTAGGCTCTTCCCAGAGATAGGCTTTTGCTCTGTGAATAGCCCTTTTGGTGTAAATGTAAAGTGTGATAGGTGCTTTCCTCACCAAGCCAGTCTAAAGGGGGGGGGTCTAGAAAGTAAGAAGCCCCTTTATGGGGGTCTTCATGAGAATATTGACATCATGTTCACCACAGCTGAGACTGAATTTTTGTTTCCTTAGGGCAGAAGCATTGGATTACTTGGCTCCTGAGCAAGAAGCAGATTTGGTTCCCAGTTCCCATCAATGTAAGATGAGATTCCTTCTAAATCCAATTTGAGGACACAGGCAGCTGTGGTTTATTGCTTTATTTTTGGGAGACCCCTTCTTTAAACCTCTAAGAAGAGGCACAGGAAGAATTTACAGTTCAGCCACTCTCCAACCTCAGCTTCACACTCCAAAGAAGCAGGAGCCCCTTTGTTGATTCTCTTCCATGCCGTCTCTCTCTTTCCCTAGAGATCTCTGTAATTGATCTGCCCAGCTCAGCTTTAAGTTGAATAAGTTCAGTTAAGCCTGTATCTGTTTCCAGAAAACAGTTGAGTGGGCGGAAATTAATGTGTAAAAAGTACCTTGAGAGATGAGCAGGGTTCGTTCTGTATGGTGTGTGGTGCATTGTGGGAGGAGATGCTTGGAAGCCTGGATCAGAGTAGGAGCTACAGGATACAAAAGAAGTAATGATCTCTACTCTGTATGGCAGGTATTTATTGCTATCGATTAAACAGACGCCTGTTTACCGTCCCTGTGGATTCACAGTCTGCCTGCCCCATGTGTAAGACCCCGAGAGCCCGGCGGCCTCCAGAGACGCTGGAGGAACCAGCCTTTGTCAGGTGTGTACAGATGGATTCTGTGATGCTCGTTGTCCAACTGTCTCAGGAAAGTGAGGGTAGACAAACAAAGAGCTAAGTACGTGGGAGAAGGCCCCTGGAAGATGCCCCCTTACAAAGTTGCGCTCTTAAGGGAGAGGAAGCGCTAGGATCTGAAAAGCAGAAAGGCCAAATTCAGCTTTGACGTAAGCAGGATCAGCTCCTATTTGAAGTCAATGAGAGATGTGCACCCTGTTACCTCAGAGCTGAAGTAAGTCCACAGTCGTGTGGGGAGAGGAGAAGGAAGTCCCTAAAGAACTTACCCAAAACCCATTGGCTATGTCTACACTTGCAAGTTAGTTCGAATTAAGGAAGCTTAATTTGAACTAATTTAAGCCTTGGCCACACTAGGCTTTCATTAGTTCGAATTAAGGGCTTCCTTAATTTGAACTAATAAATTTGATTGCTTAGTTCGATCTAACCCTTAATTCAAAATAGTTAGTTTGAATTAAGTCAATGTGGCCATGTTAGTTCTGTTAAGCCAGAAAGCTTCTTTCCCCAAGAATCAGGCAGCATAGATAATACTGAAGAGGTTTATTCACGATACCGGGAAGACTGACAGGACAGCTTCAAATTGGTGATGTTACAGTGGTCAAATATATATGCTTCTTTGTCAGTTACATAATCCACTTGGAATTCTTTACCTGTTTACTTACAAGTACAGACTTGTTCCACCCAGAGATGACAGAGGTGATAATGACCAATGCAGAGACACTTTAATTACATTAAAGGCCCTATGGCTACATTTAGGGTGTGTGGGAGGATGGGATGGAGAGGAGGGTCCTTACAGCTAGTCAGAAATGTATTGTTCCCATCTAGGCCAGAATTTCTCAATAGGCAGCTGGCCACTGCCTTACTGATTGTTCACAGCACCCTTGTCCTTGGGTGGGTCTGATATGACTGTTAACCTGAGTTTCATGCCACAACTTACTGTCAGGAAAAGTATCCAGGCTGTAACAGACGAGACCTGACAGGGAAAAGTCTACAGAGACAGAAAAAACATTAAACCCTAAAAGTTTGAACTAACTGCTTAGTTCGAATTAATCAGCAGATTGACCTTCCTGCAACTGACTAATTCGAACTAAGCAAGTGCCCTACATGGCCATGGCTAGTTTGAACTAGCATTCTAGCGAGGCCATGCTAGTTTGAATTAAGTTAATTCGAACTAACTAAAATTAGTTCGAATTAGTTAGTTCGAATTAACTAATTCGAACTAGCTTTTGACGTGTAGACATAGCCTAAGACTCTAGGTGTAGGAGGAGGAGTACAGATGCCTCCCGCTCTGAAATGTCTCTTCTGCAGGATGTGCACAGTTACTTCCTCTCCTTGATTGCAGGGTCAGCATTCCCAGGTCCACACTCCTGCCTGCCTATAAGTACAAAATCCATCGCAGGAAGAGCTTTGAACCGGCAGACAATCTGGCTTTACCCTCTGTAAGTTTCCATCTTCTCATCTGACAGCTCTGCAGGTGGCTGCACTACCAATAGGTGAATGGTAATAGCGGCATGTTAGGAAAAAGGAATACCAAAGGCCTTGATATGTTAATGCCAGAGATGGGTCTCAACAAAAATTCCAGAGCTTAACAGCCCCAAGTTATGGGGCAGTTCACAGCTAGACTTTGAGACTAACCCAATCATTGTGACAGTCAGGAAGAGCCAAACTGAAGTGCAATCTTTGCAGCTCATGGCCATCTGTAATACAATATAATTGATATAACTCTCTGCATACAGTGTGTGTCCAAAGACTACCCACTGAGGGAGAGTAGAGAGCAAATGCCTACCGAACTGCGTACAGTGACTCTCCCGCAAGCAGGCAGGGCAAAGAAATGCAGCAGAGAGAGAAAAGCAGGCAACAGTTTAAAACCACTAAAGACACAAAAAATCAATTTTGCAGGTAAAACGCTGTGAGAGCTGATTGGAAAAGACTGTGGTAAAAATAGACAGGCAGCGTGAATGTGTTTAGTGTGGGCCAAAGCCCTAACACACAGAAGGCAGGTATTGATAAAGACAAAGTGAATCTCAGGGTATGGGTACTCAGCAAAGGAAATCCCATGTCTGGCCCATGCCAGCTGACTCAGGCTTACGCGGCTTAGGCTGCATGGCTGTTTCATTGCTGTGTAACGTTTGGGCTTCACACAGCAGTGAAATAGGCCCACAGTCCAAGTCCTGCAAACTGAAATCAGCTGGCATGGCCCAGCGGCGTGTATGTAGTTGCTGTGTAGACAGACTTTTGGTGGTTTGGAGAGAGAAGAGGTCCAGAGAGACAGATCTAGGCAAAAAAATTTTGGCTGAAGCTTTTATTGTTGAAAAATGCAGATTTAAGTCAACCTAAACATTTTGTGAAATTAGTGTCGATGTCATCAAATTGTTTAGGTCACAAAAAAAAAAGATAAAATTTTGTTTTCCTGAAAAGAAGCATTTAGTTACCATTATTTCCCAATGAGGCATTCTGATTTTTCAGTTAGAAATGAGTTGATGGTTTGAAATTTCATTCCATTTTATTTAAAAGTTTAAAAAAAACTTCTGAAATTGTCATGAAACATTACGTTTTGAGTGAAGCAAAACATTTACTTTGACCCGGGACAATTTTGTTTTGACTGGTCGATTCACTGAAAAACTTGAAAAGTCATTATTGGGGGACAGCCTGAAATGGTTGGTTGGTTGGTTGGTTGGTTGGTTGGTAAGCCAGTTATTAGCATGGGTACAGCCAAAATTCAGTCTGGAGGAGCTGACTGGGTAAAATGGAGATGTGGCCAGGTGCGTTGAGTTCACAGATCTCAAGAAGCTGATGGGACAGATATGGCATGCAGTGTAGTGGCTGTGTCAGTCGCAGGATACCAGAGAAAGAAGGTGGGTGAGATATTATCTTACCCGCTTAGTCTCTCATTGCAACCACATATGATTTTACCTTCACTGTTTTCAAGTTTGATTTCAACAACAAATAAGAAACCTTGATTTTAAAACATCAATTTTCATCTTGTTTGTAGTTGTACTTTTTACTACTTTTCATATAGAAATGTTATTTGTCATTGCTTTGTACATCGTTTTGCTAACCGGGAGGATACACTATGTCTATACAAATTTATTTAAGAAATCCCATTGCCTAACAGTCATTTATTCAGATTCTTAACTTTTACAACTTTTTTTAATGTGTTACAAAATTATGCATTTTATTATGTTTTTTATGTTAAAGAATTATGCATTTCTTATTTAGTAGGCGATTAATTTTTTAATTGTGATCTGTGTCACAAGCTACATTTGGGTGGAAGTTGGATTTCAATTAAAAATGCACAAAAATCAGCATTTTAAAATGTTTTATTTCACTTTAAAAAAAACCTGCCATAAGTGTGTTGGTTATATAAGAAAATACGAAGTGAGGTCATCAAAACATTAAACGTGTTTAAAACTAACTGGTTGATTAAACAAAGGAAGTTGTACCTGTAGTTGGTGAATTCAGCGGATTGTTTCTGATCACTGTGTTCTTCAAGATTTTAGAACTAGTAAGTTTCATCCTCTTGCACCTAAATTTTATCCATAGATTGGAAAGGGGAGGTCGGAAAAAGCTTTCTTGCTTTCCCAATTCCCTGTGACTTTTTCAACTTTGAATTGAAGTAGTTGAATAAACTGAAGTGAAGAAAATTCTCTCTCCACCTGCAGAAAAGGCTGCTGTAATTAAAAGTTGTGATTTACCATTTCAATAAATTCTGGTTCCAGATGCTTAGCCAGTAACTTCCAGTAGTTCAGGGCTTTGACTTTCTTTAAAATTTCAGAAACCAACATTTACTGCTTGAATATTATTACTTGTATTTAATGTAAGTCACTTTAATAGAGCATAGTGAATTTAGACCTAAATGTAGTTTGTCATCATTTCAAATTTATTTTTAATTAGCTTTCTTTTTCTTAAAAGGAAACATGCATTTAGTTTAAATTGAAAAAATCCAATTGTTTTGATGTAATTGATTTTTAGAACGGCTTTTGGAGGTGGTTGGAAGCCAGTAAAGGGGAAAGCAAGTCCAGACACAGCACCTTAGGGCCTCTGTCAAGTTCTTCTTGATCCCTCTTTGTAACCATATAAATCCCTTAGGTCTCTCAGCACCTCTTTTTGGAGAGACTGGGCTATGACTTCCTTGGGGTATGTGCACTAGCAGAGAAGGCACTCACAGATAGCCCTCTTCCCACAGCATTGCCTGGCCGGCTGGGAGAACGTTGTCCCCTCCAGCAGTCCTACGCTGAGCAGTTTGGATCTGCGAACTTCACTGGAACAGAAACCCACTGACCATTCTCACCTGGTAAGAACAGGCTGCTCTGAGTTGCACTTGCCCTGTGCTCCAGGACCCAGTCTATTCTGTGTGCACTGTGATGGTAATTCACTGACTGCTGAGCAAGAGGCTTGGAGCACATTGGGCTCAGTTTCCTCACTTGCCCCATGTACCGGGTATGAAGCTGGCAAGCATCAGCCTTCCATTGGGATGTCTGCCCTTCAAGGGAAAGATGCTCTTGCAGTTTACTGAAGCAGTGAAAGGGTTAATGGAGCTGGGAGACAAGTTACTGAGCCAAAGGTGGCTGGAAAGGCTCTCTGTGTTGTGAGGAGATGGGGGAGTGGGTTTTTTGGTTGTGTAGGTTGATTGACTCTTTGTTTGGGTTCTAGACCTTGGCGTCCCGAATGTCAGGAGGAACCAGATCGGACCAGCTCTTAAATCTATCCCGCTTAGCTCATTTCAGACTTAGCCATGCTTCTCAGCAAAGAGATCAAGACAAGACGCTAAGCTACAGAGCAACTGCTAATTAAAGTCCTGGTGTCTCAACCCTGTGAGCTACTGACCTGATTACTCAGGGGACATGTGTGGTGATGGGAATGAGTAGAAATGATTGGGCTTGCTAAAATTAACCTTTAGATGACAGATTTTCCGAGCCTGAAAATGCAAATGCCCTCACAAAAATTCATACACACACATGTATTAGAATTGATTGTGCAAGTTGTGATTAGACAGTTGTAGAAATTGCTTACAGTTGGCCAGTCTTGCATCTAACTGGCCATTTGTACATGCAGTCACTACAGTTGCATGTATTTTCCCAGCCAGGAGTGTGTAAATTAAGTGTATGTGATCAATTTCTGGCATTCTTCAGAGATACGTAATAGGTTTAAGCAAACAGGATGACTAGTACTATTTCCAGGAACAGAACAGCCATAGGCTTTATCACAGTAGACACGTACAGAGGGTTCATCAACCCAGCTCGTAAAAGTGATAAGATCGACTCATCAAACCAAGGATTCTGACTCTGGGAACAAGGAGCTGGATGCTGACCTGCATGGCATTGCATGAAATATGCAAAAATTCCCTATTTCATGCTTCCAGAAGGTTTGGAACATGATCAATTTTTACATTAAACCAGAGTGACTGTGTTTTAGTTCCAGGTTTGAGTTTTGTGTATTATCTTTGGGCAGAGGATTTGGTGGATCATGGTCAACATAGACTTTAGGGGAAAAAAAGAAACCATAATCAAAGAAAGGAGAGTTTTATGAATCACAAAACCATAAAAAACCTTAGAATGTTCTCAAGTCATGTTTATCTCTGATTTTAAAATCTGGTGGGAGAGTATCCTGAAGACATGCTAGTGGAATTTTTAACTGCATCGAAATGATGTATTTGAGTTTGTTTGAGGTGTGGTATGTGGTGTGGTTTTATTTTTCCCTTTTGAAAAAATAAAGAAGCAGTGTTATGTGTTTTTTTGTCTAACAGCTGGAATTTAGAGTTCTACCATAGGGATTCTATGGAATGTAGTCAAACCTTCTTAAGCGTATTTAGACATCTTCATTCAAATTTCTCCCTATAATATAACACTGTTGACTTCTTTGGGCTAACACTAGGGATGAGTTTGGCTCATTGTCTGTTAGTGCTGCAGAACTTACTAATGGCACAAAATGTAGGTTGGGAATTTTTTTTAAAAGATGGAATTAATTTTACAAGACTATAAATGGAATAATTTCAATACAGTGTTTAACTGAAAGCAGTTTTTAAAAAAAATAAGCATTCCTCTCTGGTGTTGGAACTTTAGAAATGGCTGCATGGAGCGATTGGACAATAAATAGAAAATGAAACCGGCTATAACTGAACAGCGCAACTGATAAGTTTAGTTTCATTGCCTTAATCTGAATCTAGTGTGATAAAGGTACAACAAACAGTATATCAAGTACGATGCAAAGGATGTGAGATTTGTAAGATTTTTTTCCATTTTGGGGACACAGTAAGTAGAAATACACCTCAAACTAATACAAAATACATCAGTAAAACTTCTTCATGAGAGCTTGTATCTTGAGGCAGAACTCCTTAAAACCTTTTTACCACCAATATCACTACTATAAGCCCTCAAATCATAAACGCTTTCCCTGAAACAATAAGCAGCATTTACATAGCATGCTACACTCCCATTAGTCCATTCAGCACACCACCACAGCTACATCATATCTGTATGGATCTCTTGTGTTACACCCCCACCCACACCAGCTTAGCCCCATTTGACTAATAGGAAAAGTCGAAGCCCCAGGAAGGTTAAGCATATCAGTGGCATGAACAAGATTACAGTTCAGGTTTCCTGGCTCCCAGGACTATGCTCATTCCTCCAGACCATATTGCCTTTCTAAAAACATGGGATGTGAACACTTGGCTCCCTGTGGAAAGCAGGAAAGTCTGGGAGAGCAAGTGATTCTGTGAATATACTGCTACATGTCAGTCAGAAAATGAGTAGCAATGAGAAGTCATCAAAGGGAAATAAGATTTCCAGTTTATTCTTGACCACCTTTTCAGGTTCATGAACAGCCAGGCTCTGCTGAATTGAAACGAAGCTCAGCACAGGAAGGTCTGAAGACATTGGCTGGTGCATGTGTTCTATAGAATGACAGCTCTTTGATGGCCTCCTGTGTTGTTGCTATGGGAGCAAGTAAATATCCCCTGCTGGATTCCAGCAATTCCAGATGGACTCTGTGCACTAGGTATTTGTGACCCAGTCAAAGTACTTGCCCTACTCGAACCTGCATGGAAAAAGGACTGAGTATGTTGCTGTTCCTGAGCACTGAGCTGTGGTTAGTTGGGTGTGTCAGTGGTGCCAGTATACAGCAGACTCTAGGTAATTGTTACGATTATTATTTATTTGAATTTTGGAAGTGCCTACAAACCCCAGTCATGGACCAGAACCTCACTGGGCTAAGCACTGTCAAAACCAGGACATTCCCTGTCTCAAACTGCTTACAACCTCCTGCAACACCATACGGAAGATCATAGAATAATAGGGTTGGAAGGGACCTCATGAGGTCATCTAGTCCAACCCCCTGCTAAAAAGGAGGACCACTTCCACTAAATCACCCCAGCCAGGGTTTTGTCTAACCGGACCTTAAAAATCTCCAAAGATGGAGATTCTACCACCTCCCTAGGTAGCCCATTCCATTGCTTCACCACCCTCCTAGTGAGAAAGTTTTTCCTAATATCCAACCTTGACCTCCCCAGCTGTAATTTGAAACCATTGCTCCTTGTTCTGTCCTCTGTTACCACCGAGAACAGCCTAGCTCCCTCCTCTTTGGAGCACCCCTTCAAGTAGCTGAAGGTTGCTATCAAATCTCTCCTCAGTCTTCTCTTCTGTAGACTAAATAAGCCTAGTTCCTTCAGTCTCTCCTCATAAGTCATGTTCCCCAGCCCCCTAATCATTTTTGTTGCCCTCCGCTGGACTCGTTCTAATTTGTCCACATCCTTTCTGTAGTAGGGAGCCCAAAACTGGACACAGTATTCAAGATGTGGCCTGACCAGTGTCGAATTGAGGGGAATTATCACATCCCTCGATCTGCTGGCAATACTCCTACTGATGCAGCCTAATATGCCATTGGCCTTTTTGGCAACAAGGTCACACTGTTGGCTCATATTCATCTTCCCGTCCACCATAACCCCCAGGTCCTTTTCTACAGCACTGCTACTTAGCCGATCGGTCCCCAGCCTGTAGCAGTGCATGGGATTTTTCCGTCCTAAGTGCAGGACTTTGCACTTGTCTTTGTTGAACCTCATGAGGTTTCTTTCGGCCCAGTGTTCCAATTTGTCCAAGTCTCCCTGGATCCTGTCCCTGCCCTCCAGAGTATCTACCATTCCCCCCCAACTTGGTGTCATCCGCGAACTTACTAAGCACGCAGTCTATTCCATCATCAAGATCATTAATGAAGATGTTAAATAGAACCAGACCAGACCAAATAGACTGACCCCTGGGGCACTCCACTCGTTACCGGTTGCCAACCAGACATCGAGGCAATGATTCCTACCCTCTGAGCCCGTTGATCTAGCCAGTTTTCGATCCACCTTACGGTCCACTTGTCCAACCCATACTTCCTTAACTTGCTGACGTGAATGCTGTGGGAAACCGTATCAAAAGCCTTGCTAAAGTCAAGGTATACCATGTTAACGGCTCTTCCCGCATCCACAAATCCAGTCATCTCATCATAGAAGGAGATCAGGTTGGTCAGGCACGATTTGCCCTTGGTGAATCCATGTTGACTGTCCCTGATCACTCTGTTTTCCTCCAAGTGTTTCAGGATGGATTCTTTGAGGACCTGCTCCATGATTTTCCCAGGGATTGAGGTGAGGCTGACCGGTCTGTAGTTCCCCGGATCCTCCTTTTTCCCTTTCTTAAAGATAGGTACTATATTTGCCTTTTTCCAATCCTCCGGGACCTCCCGCATTCGCCATGAGTTCTCAAAGATAATGGCCAGTGGCTCTGCAATCACTTCCGCCAACTCCCTCAGCACCCTTGGATGCAGTTCATCCGGCTCCATGGACTTGTGCACATCCAATTTCTTTAAGTGTTCCCTAACCTGACTTTCCATCACCGAAGGCCACTCTTCTCTCCATTCTGCATTACCCCGTGTACTAGCCTGGGAGCTGGCCCTCCCTGTGAAGACTGAAGTAAAAAAAGCATTGAGTATTTCAGCCTTTTCTGCATCACCCACCACGAGGATGCCTGCCCCATTCAGTAAGGGACCTACACCACCCCTGATCCTTTTCTTGTTGCTGATATACTTATAGAACCCCTTTCTGTTATCCTTCACATCTCTTGCTAGCTGCAACTCCAATTGTCCTTTGGCCTTTCTGATTTTATCCCTGCAGTCCCGACCAATATCTTTATACGCCTCCCTTGTCATCTGTCCAAGCTTCCACTTATTGTAAGCTTCCCTTTTATGTTTCAGTTCCCCGCAGAGTTCCCTGCTAAGCCACGCTGGTCGCCGTCCA
This sequence comes from Pelusios castaneus, assembly GCA_007922175.1. Taxonomy (NCBI): domain Eukaryota; kingdom Metazoa; phylum Chordata; order Testudines; family Pelomedusidae; genus Pelusios; species Pelusios castaneus. The sequence continues at coordinate 2,600,674 of ML685891.1, forward strand.
CATTTGCTGTTCTTTCTGCACATCGGAATGTTATGTTCCTGTGCCTTTAACAGGGTTTCTTTAAAATACAGCCAGCTGTCTTGGACAGCTTTCCCCTTCAGAACAAAAGATGCTTTTGTTCAGCTTTAATCATCCAGCTGATGCACTAGTCATGGCCTCTATGGCACAGGAGATTAGTAACTGGCTACAAAGCCTCTGATATCTGAATCACTGGCTTGAATACAGATCAGGTTGGTCATGGTGAAACATGTTACCATCTAATGATTGTCTGGCGACTTCATGAAATGAGTTGAGGGGTGTCAGACCATTCCTGAAGGAAGCGTGATGACATCCCAGTTAAAATGATCATCCCAGTTAAAGTCTTTGCTGATAGTCTCAGCAGAGAGGCCAAGGGCCCTGGAGAGTAAATCCTCTCCCACCTCAAGATGATCACTCCAGAACATAGATGAGGCACAGTGGATGAAGGTGTGGGAGAATTTTTGCTGTCCATTCTGTGGATAGACGTTTTCTATCTCCAGGGCTATTAATCAGGCGCCTTTTGCCATCACAAAATTGACTGGCTTTTTCCCTATAACAGGGGCTGGCAATTTCTGCTGACCCCTGTGCCAGCCCCTCCTCCTCAACCCTCAGCTGGTGCTGATGGCCCACTTGTGGAAAAAACCACCTGGAGTGGCTCCTCTCGGCAGCGTGCCTGGGGACTCTATCCCCAGGCACACCATGGAAAGAAGTTGCCTGGAGTCACTCCTTTTGACAGCGGCATACCACAGAAAGGAGCCACTCTGGGTGGCTTCTTTACATGGTATGCCTGGGTATGGACATGGCAGGGGCCTCCGCACTGCAGCTGCCCCTGAAAGAAGCCACTTGGAGTGTCTTTTGGTGGCAGGAGTGGCAATTTCTGTGGCGCCACAGAGGATGCCGAGTGCCGCTCCGAATGGGCTTGTGTGTCACTGTTGGCACACGTGCCTGGGGTTACCTACCCCTGCCCTACAACCTTATTCAATCCTATTTCAATATAAGTAGTGATCAACATGCAAGAACCAATTGTTTAGCTGTTTGAATGTTGCACAGTTGGGTGTATTTCCAGAATCAAGAAGTTATCTCAATTACATATTTCAAAATCCTGTATCTCTTCCCCTGCCCAGTTCTAAGTTCTTGGGGAACAACCACCCTGCTTTCCCAGCGACATCTGCCATTGAGAACTCTCTGTTACCACTTCTGCCTATCTCCAAATGGTTCTGTTTCCTATCCTCCCTGCCAATGTGTCTGATTTGACTTTCCACAGGTGATCAGCTTTTCCACTGGAACAATTGGCAGCCCTGGGTCTGCATGTGCGAGTTACACAAACAGGCACGTATCCGGCACTTTGTGGTTTCAGCTGAAAACATTTCAGTGAACCTTAAGGCTGGTGAATTCTGGGAGGAAAAGGCCTGCTCCTTGCAGGACTGCATCATGTGCAAGCCAGAGGAGTGTCCAGGCAGCCCGCAGATCTCTGGATTCTTGCCCCAATTTGAACATCTCTCCATTTCAAAGCCCAGCGACACTAGCCCACCTCCTATGAGCATTGCTGACTTTGAATCTTATGAAAATCTCCCAGTGGTGGATGACACTGGTGAAAAGTAATGGTGAAGAGGAGAGTAGTGTGTAGTTTTCTGGTGATTGTGCTCTACTCTACTGCAACAGATCAGACAGGAATTCGGACTGATTGAGGAGGAGGGTAAGAGTTGCAGAGCAGATGGTGAGATAGAACAGAAGGAGTATGTTCTTCTGGAGCAACTGCTTGGACTGGAATCGAGACTCTGGTTTGGATGCCTAAGGGCTCCATGACAGGTGACAACACTATCAACTGGATTTGAATAAAATGAAATGGAGATGTAAAGATCTTTGGAAAGTTAACTTTTCCTTTCCCCATCTCAGAATCCCTTTCTTCACTAACTGGACCAGATTCAGCATGGTCTTCCTTCCATTCACAGCAGGAAGGCACCTTTTTCTGACGCTCCAGAGCCAGAGCAGGTCCTAGGACTGTTTCCTCTCTTTACTGGGCTGAACTGTGCTCCGGTTCCCTCTCAGTTCCCTCTTTTGCTATGTTGTGCCTGAAAATTTTTCCTCTCTCAGTAAATGCCCCAGGGCCTAGACCAGGGGTCGGCAACCTAAAAGATAAGAAGAGCCATTTAAAAAAATTCCTTCAATAACCAAGTATTTTGAGGATCACAATGGGAGCAGCTGCCTGGTGGGGGAGGGTGGAGAGAGCTGGGCCAGGGTGCCTGCCGCAGGGTCCCCTGACAGGAGGGAGGCCAGAACCAGGAGAGAACCCCCCTGCAGGGTCCCCTGGTGGCGGGAGGAGCCTGGAGCCTGGTGTGGGCCACCCACTGGGTCTCCCAGTGGCAAGAGAGGGGCCTGGAACCAGGAGCAGGCCACCCGCAGGGTCCCCTTATGGTGTGGGGGGCCCCTTGAACCTCAAGGGGGCAGCCAAAGAGCCATATGCAGCTCCGGAGCTGCAGATTGCTGACCCTGGGCCTAGACTAGGGTGACCAGCTGTTCCGATTTTATAGGAACAGCCTGATATAGACACTCATAGACTCTTGGTCATGAAGGGACCAATATGATCATCTAGACTGACCTCCCGCACAATGCAGGCCACAAAATGTCACCCCCCACTCCTGTAATGAACCTCTAACTTATGACTGAGTTACTAAAGTCTTCAAATCATGATTTAAAGACTTTAAAAGACAGAGAATTAACCAGCAAGTGAGCCAGGCCTAATGATATTTGGGGCTTTGTCTCATATAGGTGTCTATTACCCCCAGAGCCCACACCCCACCCCAATTTTTCACACATCCTATCTGGTTACCCTCCTGTGGACTATTGTTCTACTGTGTCTCTCCTTACATACACTGACTAGGCTAGGGACCCTCTGGTGGATGGGCTGGACATAGATTTCTTTTGTCTCGCTGACTGTGTCTTGGGATCTCCTTCCCAAGTACAAAAGTGATTATATATTCAGGGGCCAGGCTCTGATCCCTTTTTCATGTGATAAAACTGGAGTAACTCCACTGATGCTTTCAAAGAGGGTAGCTGTGTCAATCTAGTTCAGCAAAACAAAGAGTCTTGTGGCACTTTTAAAGACTAACACATTTGTTCATTGCATGAGCTTTCATGGGAGAAAATCCCACTTCACCAGATGCTTGAAGATGGAGAACTTTTTCCTCCAGTGTTGTAAGTTTTCCATCTTCAAGCATTTGACAAAGTGGGATTTTTTTCCATGAAAGCTCAAGTGATGAATAAATTTGTTAGTCTTTAAAAGTGCCCCAGGACTTTTTATGGTTCCACTGATGCTGATGCTATTACTTTGGATTTATACTGATGTCATTGCAATTACAATTCTGTTAATTTGACTGGAATTAACGAGTTCATGGTAAGAATGAGAGTGACTCTTTTTTAGCCTATTGGTAATTAACTAATTGCAGTTAGCAGGCCAAATCCTCACATTGGCCTAATTCCACCAACGTCAATGGGGCAGTTCTGTTTTATAGCAACCCAGGACGTCCTGTTGTTGTATGTTGAGTGGCTTGTAAAATGTCTGCCAAGCTCTTCTGATTGTTTGAACCCCCTCTGCTTGCCAAATGTCTTGTTGTTCTCTCCCTCCCCACCCGTGCTTCCCCTCCATGCTTCATTTAGCTGCACTTTCTCATGTGGTCCTGCTGGCTTCAGAGCATCAGGGGGCATACTCTGGTCTTGCCCTCAGCAGCAGTAGTGACTTTTCATAGGAGACTTAATTTTTTTCCTCTTTAGTCACAAATTCCTCCAATCCAATTCCCATATTACCCTGGCCTCTAGTTCTTGCCCTCATTCTTGTGTTCTCAGGGCCTTTGCGTGCATTTTGGGACCTGAACTTTCCACAGAGGGTCACAATCATAAAAGGATTTTTGTTTTCTTTCTTTTGAGCCTAGTTCATCAGAAGACTCTTGATCTGCTAAGCCTGTTCCCTTTACAGTCCACTCTGGCAAACTTCGTCCTTGCAGTAGAAAGTGATTCTGACTAACATTAATTTTCATGTTTAATGCATTGCCCTTTGGTTTACTTTCTCTCTGGGTTGACTTAAGGAACAACATGAGCTTTCTACTTTAGCATGTGTGCGCCACTTTTCTGAAGCATGTAAAACCTGGACTGTGTATTATGTGTGTGACCGGGGCCTCCTGGGTTACCCTCCTGGACGTGCAAAAATCAGGGCAAGCTGCAAAACCGGGAGCCAAATTCCTCAGACACTGATGGGTGGTACTTAAACCAGTCTCCCTATCAGTCACAAGCAGGCTTCTGGTTCCCCACACTGGGTACCAAGAAATCTGGCCAAAATAGAAACAGCTCCCTTTATTGCACTCCAGCTCCTCTGGCTCCCACCTAGCCACACGGTCCCTTAAAGATATAGGTTCTCCTGACCCCAAAGGGCCAGCCACAGCACACAGGACAATATAGGTTTGGATCCTACCCAAAATACCATACTGACAGCCAATCCTTTAGCAACTACAACTAAAGGTTTAATATAAAATGAGAAGAAGCAAAATATGAGAGATGTTAAAGGGTCAAAGTGAATCACATACATACAAATTATTTAAAGTTCATGTAAAGCAGTTTGCAGGCTTGTTCCTCTGGAGTTTGCAGTCTTGTTCCTCTGGTAAACACCCAGCACCCGGGTGGGCCTCAATCCTTTGTCCAGTCTCAGGGGAATAGTTCCAGAGATGGGTGTTGGCTGTAGACTGGGGACTTGAGACCGAGATGGAGTCGGGGCTGCTGCCTTTTATCACCTCTGGCCTTCTCCATGCTGTGTGCAGTTCTTTCCAATCAAAATGGAGTTGAGTCACATGTTCAAGTCCTAGTGGCTCAACAGGCTTCTCCTTTGGCCCATTGTACTGGGGAGCTTCCTTAATGGGCCATTAAGGGGACAATGGCTGGGTAGACATTCAGTCTGGGGAATTTCCCCAGACCCACACAAGTTAAAATATAACAATCATATTCCTAACTTCTAATATGAATACGAATCCTACACATAAACTATATAATCATTCCCCACAAATTACTACCTTTCTATTGATACCAAACATGACATAGTTCCTATGGATTATAACAATTATAAAATATTAATACAAAATAATATCATAAATGGTTCCCTAAATCCAGACAGCGTCACAATGTGAATGACCAGCTGATTTTTTTTTACATTTAAATGGCACACTTTATAATAAATGTCTGTAATTTGTTTTTCCAAAATGAGCCTGACTGATGTCTAGATTTTTTTACAGTGTGATTCTATTCTGAAAAGTGATTCTGTGAGAATGACTTTGCCTCTTAGTGTGGCTGGATCAAACACGTTCAGTTTACAGGTAGAAAAATTATTATTTTCTAATGGCCACCTCTGCATATTCAGCCTACTTTTTCTCTCCCATGCCTCATCACTGTTTGCAAAGACTCCGTGCTTGGAACTGAACCAATGATATGAGAGCCAGAAGGTAATCAAGCTCACTTTTCTTGAACTGTGCTGGCCCTCCTGGGTAAAGAGAGCTAAAAATTATTGAACCCTTAATTTTTGTAAGGAGATCTTACTCTGAATTCACACAGAGGGATGATCTTCTGGTAAGAAGATGATGTTTTTACAAAGTCACTCTTCTGATCATAACCACACTCCTATGTTCAATCACCCGTGAGCAGCTCAGTCCATCTCTTGTGGCTTGTAACTAAGGGAAATGAGTATTTCCTTCTTATGTGGTGTCTCACAATCACTCCACTGAGGTAAAAAAAGGTGAGTGTTGAGCGATAATGGATGGTGATCACATATGAGATTCCAATACTTACACAAATCCTCATTGTCTTTATTCAAACGTCAATGATGCATGGTGGGGTGAGATTATTACTAACATATTTGGTCATGCTTGCTGAGAACAAGCATTTGAAAAGTTATACGGGTGTTGTAGTAATTGGAGTTCAGGCCAAATTTTCCTAAGATATCCCAGGCTTTCCTACACAGTGTAACAACTTTGCTAAGCAAACACATGACACAGGTAACATTAAACAGAGCTTGGGGATTTTCCTGGCACTCCTAAAGCCTGTGCATTGATTGAAGAACTCTGGGGTCTTCTTTTAAGCCAAAACAGTCTTTGCTATTAGGTGGTCTTGGAAAATGAATATTCTCTAATGATAGCTACAGTTGATGCTGTTTTTAGAATTGTATGGGGAGAAAGAAGGTTGAAAGAGCAGAGTTACCTTTTGGGGGGGATTCACCCCCACTTCTCCCAAGAAAGAAGGTGAGGTTTTAGCCCACTAAATCATATAGGATCATCAGGGGCCTAGGCTGGCCATTCAAAGGTCCTGTGCTTCCACTTAGATCTTAGCTCCCCTGCTCTTTCTCCGTCCCAGGCAGATATATGCAGCCCTGTTACTGCTCCTGGAACCAAATTTAAAGCCTGCTGGCCAGGTCTACACAGCATGGAGAGGCAAAGCAGTAGAAGTTAATAGAGCCTCAAGCTGAAAAGCACATGGGGCACTGAGTAAGCCTCAAGATTTTGCCCACTGTGAACTAGAAGAATATTGCACATGTTTGGGGGAATTGGAAGATGTTATTGCACCCATTCATCTGAATGACCAGAGTGAAATCAAGCATCATGGACCTCCTGTGCACATAGTTTTCCTTTCACATCACCTGAAATACTTTGGCTTAGTGTGTGTGACATCTGCTGGTGGCTGGCTCCAGTAAGTATAATAGCTAAGGGAGTTCTCCTTTAGGCTTGTGTTTGTCACTCCAGTGGTGGTGGTCTAGGGTACAATCCCCTGTGTTGTCTGTGTGTGTGTGTGTGTGGCCCCAGTTTTCACCCTATAGCATGGGATAGGATTAAATGGATGAATATGACATAGTCAGTGATACTTTTTTGATTGGCATCAGTACAATGCAAATGTGTAGCCGTTTAAATGCTGCCATTTTTTTCTCAGAGGTAGTGGTAGATGCTGCCAGCAGGTTTACTATGTCTGCTTTTACCTCCAGGATTATTCTAAAATAGATTTTGAGAGTTGTTTCCCGTTAGCAGTACGTTCCTCATAGTAGCACCAAGACCTCTGAATGAGTGTGCAGGGCTGGGCATTTGTTTTATGTAGTAATCAGCCTGGTGAGAAATGACTGTCACAACCAGACTGAGCCCCTTTGATATATGTCAGCTGGCCCCACCCAACTTCCCCCGCCTCCAGCCAGGGCTTGCTTTTGGAATGATTTACCAGCTTTGATTTGGGGGGCAACTTTTGTCTTCTGAGACCCTGTCACATTCTTACAGCTAGAACGCAAACCTTCGCTTTCCAATTGTGCCGCATCTGAGAGAAACTGATCCCTGAAACCCGCCATTCAAACAATTTCCTGGCGAACGGTGGGTGTGGCTTTACTTCATCAGAAGGCTACGGGTCTGATCAGTTGATTTCAGTAAAGTTACTCCTGATTTACCCCAGTGTGTGGTTGGCAAATCAGGCCCTAGTTTTTCGGTGTCCAGATTCTCAGCAGTCAGTACGAAGAAGCTTAGCCTGTCTGACAAAAGGTAACCCTCTCCCCAAAACCTGAATGAGTCAGCCATAGACCCAGAAGCAGAAGAAACATAAGGCTCTCATATAACTGTTTCATATCACAAAACTTTGCATGTTTGGATAGCTCTTTCCCTCTCTGGATCTGGAAGTTCTTTACAAACCAGGATGAATGAAGTGTTGTCACACCCATCAGTAATACCCCGTTTTTAGATAGGGGGTTATATGTTATATCTGTCGTGTTCCCCATGAGTTGGTAAGCCAGGAGGCTCTCACCTTTGTATGCAATTCTGGAAAAGGGTGTGTTTCAGGTACTATGGGGGAGGGGAAGTTCAACACTGGTTCCAGGGAAAGAGCAGGGGCTGCAGCATCCCAACAGCATGTCCAGGGGCCTGGAAATAGCAGCAGTACCTGGATTTTGTTCAGACTTGGAGGAGCTTAAAACAGCCCAGGATTTAAGGGTCAGCTCGCCCCCTCCCCAGCAGTCTGCTGAGACAGAATGGTGGCAGCATATGGGATCAGCATAGCAGTACGTGAAGCTTTTTATAAAAACCAAGGACCTAGTGCTTCTCCTCTTGAACTGAGAACCAGGAACAGATCAGTTGCTTTGTTTCCGGTAAAGCAGATAATAACCATGAGTTAGGAACAGCTCAAAAAAAGAGCAGCTGATAAGATCACAGGGAGGGCTGCCTACTGCTGAAGAACTAATGTTACTTGCCTAAGGTTAAAAGACAACACAGAATGACTCCTAGTCCTGTGCTTTAGCCATGAGATTGTCCTTCCCCAAAATTTATATATTTTCGATTCTGAATTGAAACGAACTGGAACTCTTGGTGCTTTCTCAATTTCCCTGTTTTACTTCCAAGACGTAAGCAGCTGAAGCCTCCTTCATTCGCAACAAATAATAACAATTTGTTAGCATTTAACATGTTCCAGGTTCTGCCCAAACAATAGTTAATTGTTATTGCCAGGATAAATCTGTGCCTTTGCACCTCATTAATTCACTTAGGGACAGATTCTGCTTTGATTTACAAGAGTCTGAATCTGGAGAAATCCAGTTGCCTGCACTGGATTTTCTCTGGTTTTACATTGGTATAAAGAGGAGCAGAATTTTATCGTCAGAAGGCAGCAAAAGATTAAAAGATCCAGTAACTGTCTATCAGAGGAAGTTTATCCTTAAACCAAAAGGTCAGTTTTTACTAGGCAGGCAGGGAGTTCACAAGTAATCTCCAGTAAAAGCTAAAATAGGATGTTTCATCCTGAAACCCAGCTTGCTATATTCTGAAACTGTCACACTGAGATGATTTAAGATGGCCCCAACTCTTTTCTGTGAAGCTGTGTGAATTTGTTCCAGCAGTGTGTCTGGCCCTCTATCTTTGTTAAATTACATGGACAATAGAATGGAGGGCTCTGCAGAAAACCCATTCATTTCTCATTCTGCCCCCTGGGCAGAATCTCTTCTTTCATGCTGTTGGCTGTAAACAACACTTCCTTGACACAAAGATCACCCTGCTGTCAAATGTTAAGGCCTTGCTTCAAAGCATGTGAACTCTATAGCTGTTCAAAGAAATGGTCTCAAAAATTGAACCCCAGCCAAACATCATATTTTTATTTATCTTTATTCTCAGAAATAGCTGAACTGTTTAGACTGGCATTTTACAGAAAATAATCACTGGGGGGCAGACTCTCAGCATCAATAATTTCAGCCTAACAGTTGAAGTTTGGCAAAAATATAAGCAGCTGAAAACAGAAACTAGGAAGCACCTGAAGGCCTTAATAATAGGCAATATTAGTAAACCCTGCACATGGACTGAAATAAGGTCATGTAGACTAAAGTGCATTTGAGGGACCAGATTAGTCCTGTTCCAGAGGGGTAGCTGTGTTAGTGTAGTTCAGCAAACCAAACAAAGAGTCCTGTGGCACTTTTAAAGACTAACAAATTAAAGTGCTCTGGGTGAGTCTACCATAGCATTTCTCTGACTCAGAGATTCAAACCAGATTTTTTTCCCCCATGTATTAGGCATATACGTTATGTTTTCGCTTTCTCTACTGGGAAGGGACCCACTGATTTTTATACCAAGAACATTCATCGAGGTACTTATATGATGCCTATCACCATAGTAGTTGAGCATCTCAGAGGCACTGATAATATTTGTCTTCACAACAGCCCTGTGAGGTTGGAAAGCATTTATCCCTGCTTTTATAGAGGGGGAACCAAGGCATCTTAAATGATTTGCTGTGAGTCGCCCAAGAAGCTTGACAGAGCAGGAACTGAGTCGTGAACCTAGGCAAGACCCAATATCAGATTATTCCTTGAGCAGAATAGACCTAGGTGCAAGCTGTCTCTGACTTAACTGGAACGTAGATTCCATGGCTCTGAGTGGAGGGCCCAGACTCTAGCTCCAGGTGGATCCAGGAGTAATTTCGTGGAAATATATATCACAGGGTTCTCAACTGCTAGAGAACCTTCTATGCCACCTCATATTAAAACATTATGCATTTAGAAATATGCCAGGCAAAGGCAAGTGTATGCTTTATTTCCTGCCTTTTACAAGTCCTTTCTTGTGGTTAATGGCTTTTCAATGGTCTCCCTGCGCTTTGTGGTCAAGACAACGTTGGAGCTTCATTGCTGCTCGTGCATGCTTCATAGGACTTCAAAGCAGCATGAGATTTAGGAGGACCTAAGTCAGCCCTGGTGCAGCAGGGCTCATTTCCGCTGACATTAAAAAAAACAAAACAAAGCAAAAAAACACCTCCCCCCCAAACCCAGAAAATAATTGTTTCAGTTGAGGGTTTTAAAATAAGATGGATACAGGCCAATTGTTCTAGGAAGCAAGAGCTGCAGAGGAGAAGGCTCTTGTACAGGCATGATATTATGTGCAGGGTCGTAGGCGCGGCTGGTCCTTGAGGCATGCAAAGGGAAGCTAGGGGCTCCAGCGTAGGCTGACGCAAATGCCTCACATGCGTCATGTGATATCTTTGCCATGTTACCCCCCAACATACTTCCCAATTATAATAATTGATTATCTCCGTTGATTAATTCACAGCATTGACTGTGATCTTGACTCATCATTTCCTCCCTGAACCATGCCAGTTTCAATAAGGTTATAAATCAGAAGGGATGGCAACGTAAGATCATGGCATGCAAAGAATAAAATTACATCAGAACCAGAGAGAACACAAACTGTAAATCTATTGCTCACTTCCCAAAGTTCTGTCTGGTCAGGAGGAGCATGAGGGTTACTGAAAACATCAGCGATGCTATGATCTTTCTTGTGAGGTTGCCTAGCTCTCAGCCAAACTCTCAGGGTAGTAATTCTGCAACATGGTAGTGGTGTCTTTCATGGAAGGCCCAACAGCCTGTTTCCTGACAGCACCCTAAGTTCTCTGTCAGCTTTCTCATTTTTCAGTTTGACTCAAAAAGCATTTTTGGTTTTGTTGTTGCTGTGCTCAAAAAGAAAAGGAAAAAAAAGCTATCACATAGCTGCTTCTCTCTTAATATTAGGGTATTTTCATCTCTGCATAGAAGATAGTAGTATTAGTTGGGAGGCCAAAAATAGGGTTGGAGGACTTCCCTAGTTAAGTCAACACTATGTAAATTATAGCATTTTGTAACTGCCATTTATTTTTAAATTAAGCCCCAGCTCTCATGATTCAGGTGGAAGAGTCTGACACATATTTTACGCCTACTTTTATTTTCACTGAAATGAAAATAATGAATGCCTCAATACAGTTTAAAAAAAACCAATAAAAAAATCATGCACGCTGTCATGCCTAATATCAACCATTAAAACAACAGGCCAAAATCTCTGTTGAAGTCAGTAGACTTAAATCTGCAGAAACTTTGGCCCTCAAACTATATCAGCCATTCATACATGCAAAGCCACTGTGCTGCTTTCCGATGGCCAAATAGCAACAGCGGTCCTCACTGAGGGAGAGCCTATAAGATCAGTGGCAAGACTGGGAAGGGGCGAAAAGACTGTGATAATAATCTGAGTTCATTTGATGGGTCAATGAACCTTATACACAGGTAGTATATGGACTTGGGCTAAAGCAAACCACCTTCTAATTCCTTTTCCTTGATGTTAAGTAGGTTCTCCATTGACCGCCCCCATTCCATCCCATGGCCTCTATTTAGCTGGGGTGTCAGCAAGCATAGCTCCCACTGAATGCGTTCTATAATTTGTGTAGCCTGTGACTGCCGCCATGTCTCTCTGGCCAGTGCTGGTGCTGCAACCACCCTCCAATTAATTAACCAGACCTGACCCTAAGCTCATGGTAGTCAGTGGGCACTTTTCTGTTGACTTCAGTGGGCTCTGGATCAGATCTTCTGTGAACAGAGGACATGAGGATGTTGGTCATTAGAAGAAGGAAAGGTGAGTTGGGGTATTTATGTGGTGGGAATTCAGAAACTCTCCTGTCAGAAGGAATATCTCAGTAGTTCCACAGGGAAAACTTTATTTTGAAGAAAATCTCTACAAACAAAATGGAAATACATTTTTAATTTACATTCTAGCTCAATGCTCACTTACATAAACCTGCTTTATGCCTGACACATTCATCCTTGCCCTATAGCGGAGGCTGAACCAAAAAAGATCGGGGTTCATATCAATCTTGCTAAATCTTTCCCCATAATGGACCAAATCTGAACTGTTTGGGTGCGTCTACACTTGTAAATTGTCAATTTAAGCTGGCTTAAGTCGACTTAATTTACTCTGCGTCTACACTACACTTTCCTTAAGTCGACTTTTTAAAACCTCTTTTAAAGTCGACTTTTGACTTAAGTCGACTTTAGAAAGTCGACTTAAGCCAGTGTAGACCTGGAGTAGCCCTAAGTCGACTTAGAGTCGACTTAGGGCTCTCCAGGACGCCTCCACTGCCCCCCCTGCCAGGGGGGTGGCACAGGGAGAGCCTGGCATGCCCCGCCCCACAGGGTAGGGCAGAGCCCTGACCACCCTGCCCCTATGCCCTGCCAGGGTCCCTGTCCCCTTTTGCCCCATTGTACCCAGGTACAATGGGGCAAAGGCTGAACCCCCTGGCACTTGGCAAGGGGTGCCCCCTCTGCCACTGTGGACCTGTCCCAGGTCCACCTAGCCCATACAAGTTGGCCTAGGCATCCAGTGTGGACGGTCTAGGTTGACTTTGTAGGGTCCCCTCTAAGTCAACTTAAAATTTAGGTGTGGTCATGCTAAGTCGACTTAACAAATTTGATTTAAAGTCGACTTTGTTAAGTCAACTTAGCTAAGTCAACCTAAATTAACAAGTGTAGACATAGCCTTTGGTGCTGTGGAAAACTTGTCTGTGAATTCAGAGGCAGTGGGGGAAGTTCAAATGCCGGGTTTTTCATTTAGGTCCATGTTTGCCTTGCTCAGTGTTGCCAACTCTCATTATTTTATTACCGATCTCACAATATTTGGTTTTCCTAAGGCCCTGCTTCCTTTAAAGCCAGTCTTATGATTTTCTGAGGCTTGACTCTTGATTTTTGGGCATCTGGATTTGGCAATAATGATCAGGAGAACTTAGTAACTGATGAAATAGAACCTTGAAGAAAAAGAACCTCATGATAGAAGTGACTGATATGTAAATCCTACAAAAGGCAGTGGTGTACTAAGGTTCTCCAGCGCTCTGGGGGCCAAGCCTACATTGGCACCACCCCCTCAGCTGCGCCAGGGAGGGGGGTATGTAACTGCAGAGGAGGGAGGCAGAGATTTGGGGGGGTGCAAATGCAGACTTGGTTCTGCTAACACCCCCCCTCTTACCCAGTGCATGGTACTTATGCTGAGTGCTCACTGCTCAAGCAGGTGAGCTTTGCAGGGCCAGCTTTGTTCTATATTTTTGCAAGGAAGGGGCAATGTTAATAATGTAGATATTTTCTACTGGCAAAAAAGTGCTTGCCCTGCTTTTGTTGGGTTTTTTGTTTTGTTTTGTTTTGTTTTGTTTTTAAGATGCAAAGTTAATTTGAGGATTCAAGGAAATGCTTTCCCCCTCTTTTCTCTTTCCTGTCTGGCAGCAGTGGCCATTCCCATTGCATGCCACAAGTAATAGCAGGCAGCTAGGGAGAGAGGAGGCATGGGGGTCCTCAGTCCCCAGCCCTGTCCTTTCTCTCTGGCTTCTTCAGGGCCAGAGGCAGCTTTCTGAGCCTCAGCCCCTGCAACAAGAGACTTGGGACATCCCCCACCTGAGCAGGTTTCATCCAGCCTTAACCTGTCCCCCAGACTTTCAACTTTTCCTCCTGGCTCCCAGCCACCCTTGCTTACCACCTTGCAATGCTGAGGGAAAATCTCCATCCTAGCCAGGTAGGTCAGGGAACTTGGAAGTTCTGACTGAAGCTGGGTAGGGCTCCCTTGTGTACAGCTCTAGGGAACTGGGTGGGTCACATCCCCCAGCCTTGTTCTCCCCAACTCCTTCAGGGCTGGGGGCAGCTTTTCAGCTTCTTCAGCAGAAAGTCTGGGGGCCTCCCCCTCCCGTTCCAGACAGCTGATTCCAGTGAATCCAGGTCAGCTCTAATCCTCTGATGCCTCCCTACCTCCTCCTGCCCAGGAGGGTATTCATTCACTCAACTTAGCTGTGAGTGACTGTCAGGAGCCACAGCAGCAGCCTGCCAGAGCAGGGTTGGGTGAAGGCCTGCCTGTGCCCCCTCCCAGGCTGGTGTCCAGGGGCACAACCCCTGTCCACTCCCCCCCCCCCCCCCCCGCACTATTGACAAAGGGCCAAATTCTACTCTCATTAACACCAATGTATATATGGAATAACTCCACTGACTTCAGAGGAGTTACCCTAGGAATTATACCAGAGTGCTTACAAGTACAATTTGATCTAACACAGGGCCAAAACAAGTGGAGAAATGCCCAAAAGGTTCTTTTCAAAATTATATTGTGTAATAGTAATAATGATCTTGGTATTGCTTAGGATAAATGACCAGTTGGTGTTCATGGCCCATGGTGCTTCAGCTTCCTATAGCTGGTCAGTAATTTCCCCAAAACACTCTGCACATAAAATATCACCCTCAGTAGCACAGCTCATTAATACAAAGTCCCTGCCCATTCAAACCAGAAAATCTAGTCTGTTTTTCTACTTCCATTTTGTTTTTATGTCAACTATTGAATGTGGAACTTCATATACTTTTAGGGATGTTTATTTTTTCCCTGTTGCTATTACAGAACAACTCTTCAATATGAGGATGTCCACTATCGTTGGATGTAATTTGGGACTTCCCCTCTGAAGTGGGGCTTATTGAAGCCAAGTTCACAACAAGAAGTTCATAGCATTTACCTAGTGTTAATTCTTAGAGGTTAAATGTATGGGAGAGAAACAAAAGGGAAAGTTTATTGTATTAGATCTGTCCTACTGGGTCAGATCAATGCTCCATCTAGGCCAGTAGTCTGTCTCCAACAGTGGCCAATACTAGATCTTCAGAGGAAGTGTACAGAACAGGGCAATTTTGGAGAAATCCATCTATGTTCACCTCCTGGCTTCTGGCAGTCAGAGATCTGGGGTCACCTCAAACATGGGGTTATGTCCATGACCATTTTGGCTAATAGCCATTGATGGGCCTATCCTACATGAACTTATCTGGCTTTTTTTTAAACCCATTTATACTTTTGGCCATCACAACATCCCATGGTAGTGAGTTTCACGGTTTAATTGTGCATTGTGTAACAAAGAATTTCCTCTTGTTTGTATGAAACCAGCTGCCTATTAATTTTATTGGGTGATCCCTGATTTTTGTATTGCGTGTATAAATTCTTGAGAACATTGCTTTGTATCCAAAACTGCAGCATTCATCTTTTTTTTTTTTTTTAGTCACCCAGCCCAGCACTCCTTGCACAATCCAAACCCTTATGACCTCAGTGGGAGTTCTGGATGTAAAAGGAAATGCAGTACCAAGTTCTAAAAATTCAATGGAAAATTGCATAATTAGTGTGATTTACGCTAGCCAATTCATAATCAAAACATGTCGATATAGCAAAGTCCCTTCTGACCAGTATGAAATCCAGTGCAAAAGAGGTTACTGTTTGAGACATTGGATAACAGCTAATATGACACAGTAAGAATGTTGGAACTGTGTTGAAGTAAAAGAAGAGAATTAAAAACATCTGCTGTGATGCAGTCTGTCCATAATGGACACACATAATGGGGATGAAATTGGAGAATAAACAACACTCTGTAGATCAAATGTTATCTAATTTGATCTGAAAATATTTAATATACAGCAGATGATTTGAACAATTGACTGAATTTAAACAAATGGCCAAAAGTTTAAAATTAAGAGTAAATGCAATATCTCCATAGACATCCACTGCAAAATGAAGACCAAAACTGTGAAATACTGTAAAGTGATGTTCTAGGAACTATTGTCCTAAAGAACTGGCCTAGTCCAGTTGATGTAAATGAGACTCTACATGGAACTGCAACTTCAGATCCTTTGGCAACTGCAGTTAGCGCAAAATGCAGCCACTTGAGGACCAGATTTCTAAAGGTTTCCCTGGGCCTAAAGGAGCAGCTTAGCACTCTGCTTTTGCAAATCACATGAGATGCCTGTATTCATCATTAGGTGGGCACCTAAATAAATATCTGGCCTTTTCTTACAAAGGGCTTGTCTACATTTGAAATGCTGTAGCTGCACCACTGTAGCACTTCAGCTGGCCCTAGACACTTGTTTCCCTACCCCAACCGGAAGGATTCTCCCATGGCTACCTCCCCGAGAGGCAATAGCTAGGTTAACAGAGGAGTTCTGCCAACCTAGCACTATTAGATTGGTTCAGCTACGCTGCTTGAGGGTGTGGAGTCTTCACACCCTTGAGTGATCTGGTTAAGACAACGTAATTTTCTAGAGTGTTTCTGATTCTACAGCCTGTTCATAGCATAGCTCTTAACTCCAAGAAGCTCTTTTGAAGCTATTTAGACTATTTATGTGAGTAAGAAACTATGACATCCAATTTTCAAAAGATGCTACTTTAAACTGTCTCCTTTGATAACATGCTCTCTTGGATCCATTTGACAATAGTTAGGTGTGTTACCTCTTTTCTCAATTGTTTTCTCACTCATACTGCTGCTGGAAAACTTACCTTGGAGCTGGGTTAATACTATTGATAATTAATAAAGCTGTCCTCCTGAAAATCCTTATACATTTAAATAACTTTGGACCCTTCTGTAGCACCACTGAGTTCAAATGGACTATTTATAGGCAAATGCACATTGTGTGTGTTTAAATAGATGGAAAATACCTTTAGATGGGTATTATAAACAATAATAAAGAGAACAAATCCTTAGTAGCACATTCTGTTTCTTAGGGGAAAAAATTCTTATGGAAAACTGGGCACTGAAGAAATAATTTGTCCATATCAATTGTTTTTGTTCCCCCCCCAGAGGATTATTTTCTAGGAAATGAATGGAACATTTTGAGAAAATAATTTTATTTTGCTGATACAGAGGTGGGTGTTGTAGTTTCGGGTATGGCTCCTTTCAGAAAGTCCCTGATAGTTCATTTGAATGAAATCAAAACACAGACCGTTTGAATCTAATGTGTTTATTTAAAATGAATGTGGACTGGAATAACTGTCCCTAAAAAGGGACAGTTGTATTATTTAATGCAGCGCCTACCTCCAACCGTAGACAGTAACAATGAAAATGACCCATTTCAGGTTTGTTTGTTTGACATTGTCATGTTCAATAAAGATATGATTTGATTTGATCCTGTATCTCTGGTCCTGGAAAGATTTAAGCACTTGGCTAATATTAGTCACATGTTCTATTAGCCTTCAAATACTGGGGTCATGGGAGCCCTTCACTTACCTAGCTACACATATTTCAATAGGACTGCTCATGTAGGTAAAGTCAAGCAGATACAGTCCCACATTGGTGCTTGTCCTAATAAAACAGATATCCTAACCCCATATTTTACAGATATTGTATTTTTGTTGATAAAGTTCAAAACAAAATTTTAAAAAACCCAGCAACTCTGATCCTAGGAGCTGTTACTTTAGATACCAATCCATGAACCAAGAAAATAAACTGGGATTCTATTAAAAATATTAGGCTGCATTTGCAAATGTAAAAATTGCTTTAAAATAGCAGAAATTAATTTTACAAGGGGTCTATTTTGCAAACCCTCCTCAGTCCCACTGCTCCAAAGGCATCTCTCGTGTATAAAGTCCGTGCACGTCTGATTGTGGAGGGGCGCTCTGGAAAAGAGCAGGAGGTGACTCTTCTTAATAAAGACACGGGGTTTGAGTTAAACAAGGCATTTCAGTGAAAGTGCTGGCGTTTTGCATAATGAATTTTGTTGCAGGCGAGTGAAATGTCGGGTAATTACAGGGGTTATTTAAGTGGCGTTGTTGCACATCAGTGGTAAATCAACGAATTACCCTACACTCATTCTGGTGTGACCTTTTACTAACCAGAATTTGCACACCCAAAAAAGCCTTGTCATGAAAATGTAACTTCTTAGTACTTTAGTGAGTGGCTCGCAGACTTTTTTAAAACCCACTCTGCTTCTGGACAAGGGCCTCTTTCTATTTTTTAGACAGCTTTCCGGGAGCTCAGAGAGGGGCTGCAGAAGAGGAATAGTGGGGACACTGACTAAATTCTCTTTGGTACAACGTCTAACGTCATCCGGCGGCGTAAATTACAAGAAACTGCTGGAGTCAGGGCGACCCCCAGGAGTGGAGGAACGAGGGTCGCGCTCCAGCTCTAGCTCAAATCAATGCGGCAGGGCTCCCGCTGACCTCCGGGGGCTGTGGGTGCAGCCTTCCCGTGGGCGGGGAACCAACTCCTCCTTAACGCTGGTGCAGCGGGATGTGAGCTCGCTGTCAGACGAGCGGGAGACAAATGACTGTGTCCTTTCCAGTCTTACGGGAAACCCTCTCCGGGCCGGCGGGAGTGGAGGGGGTGACTGGGGCGGGAGTAGCGGCTCCCCCAGGTAGCGCTCGGAGGATCTTTGCTCCTGCGGCCCGGGACAGTCGGGCAGAAGTGCCCCGGCCAATCCGTCATTGAGGCCCCGCACATTTGCCTGCTGAGTGATCCCAGGCTGGGGTAGCCCCGGCGAGCGGGGCGCGCTGTCACAGCGGGACTTCCCCCCTCTCTCTCTGAGATCCTAGGGTTTCGGATCCGCCGCCCACGGCCCTTCAGCGTCGCAGCCTCCGCCGGGGCTGGAGTTCGCGGAGCGGAGCTCGAGAGGAGAAGCTCGCTGCAGGGAGCCGGAGCTCTCCGCTCCCCCCGGGATGCTGGAGCCCCTGGGGCGGATGCGCTAGTCCTTCATGCGGCTGCCGCTGCTCGGAGCCTGGGATCGTGGTCGATGGCCGCCCGGAGCCTGGCCCGGGGGCTGCTGCTCCTGCTGCTTCTCCAGTGGACCCAGGCGGCCCCGCAGGTAAGGCGGCGCCCCCGAGGAAGCTGCGGGGGCGGAGGCGGGCTGTGAGCAGAGCTGGGTCACGGTGCCAAGGACGGTGCAGCGCTATGGGAGGGCGGGCATCACGGTGGGATGCCCCAGAGCTGCCAACCAAGCGCAGCGGATTATTCTTTGGGGTCTGTCAGCGGCTCTTTTATCCGGCCCCCTCCCCCCCAGCTCAGCTGGACCATGGCTCGGGAATGAGGGCGAGGGGAGCCGGCTGTAGGGACCCGATGTCCTGATGTGTTAAAAGCCAGCTCGCTCCCTCTCATAGAGCCACGGGACTGGAAGGGACCAGGAGAGGTCCGAGTCCACCCCCTGCACTCGTGGCAGGACCAGGTACTTTCTTAAACCTGGTCCATAGTAACAGCGGGGCTTGCAATTATTTACTGGGGCATGAAAACCCGCCTGGCAAAAAGCTTGAGAGGGAAACTCAGTTTACAAACGGCACCTCAGACTTGACTGACAGAGCAGAAAGTGTAAGGGTTTTTTAAAAAAAAATTCCTTCCTTGTGCCACCCACCTCCGCTGCAGTGACTTATCTGATGGGGTGAGGTTTCTGCATTGAATTAACTCAAAATAGACAATATATATAGAAATTAAGATCAGAAGGGACCAATATGATCATTTAGTCTGACTGATGTTATTTCTAGTTTGACCTCCTGTCAAAGCAGGCCACAGAACTTGTTCTCCTATATTATTTGTTTCTCTCTCTGAACTGGG
This sequence comes from Pelusios castaneus, assembly GCA_007922175.1. NCBI lineage: Eukaryota > Metazoa > Chordata > Testudines > Pelomedusidae > Pelusios > Pelusios castaneus. Next base: position 2,620,330 of record ML685891.1, read on the forward strand.
TCTTGTTTTAAGACCCAGCTGTTAAATCTATTGATTTAAGACTTGGACTCCCTGCTCCATCAGTATTGGTCCTCCGTGCTGTTATCATGAAATAGCAGATCATCTAGTTCTAGTAATGTGAGTATCTTGGTACAGTGTGTAATTCCACACAATTGTCCTGATCCTGTGCACCTTTATAAATGTGTGTAATGAATGGGAGTTGTATCATAGAGGCTGATGGAACTCCTTGCCTGAGTGAAGTCAAGCTTAGGGGTGAGGAATTGGGGCCCAATGCTGACATCTTAGCCATTGCCCACTCAATAGAAATGTTAACAAAACCCAAACACTTTCATGTGAACAAGTCATTTGTACATATGCTGTAATTATGATGTGCGTATCACTACAAAATAAGGAGAAATTTTTCAGCATAATTTTGTGTGCTTGGAGATTTTAAATGGAAATCAGAACCTCCCCTAAAGCTTGTATTCTCCTGGATTAGATCTTTAAGAACATTTAGTCCTGCCCATTCTGTGCTGACATTAGCAGATCCTCAGGGCACTTTTGGTAAGAGTAGGGGTTTGCCATGTGGCCCTGGGCTGTAATTTCCCCTCCCACATTCTGGTGTAAAGTAGTGATTCTGGTATATGGATAGGGCCGATCCTACAATCCCTATTCACATGAGTATCAATCTTTAGGACTACTCATCTGAGTAAGGATTGCAGGACTGCCTGGTGGTCTACTGACCAGTTTGAAGGAAAAGGTGCTAACTATATCATTGAAAAATTACTGCTGTTTTCTTGCAAAAGAAAGTGCATTTGCTTTTCTAATGTTCAGCATCAATATTTGGACACAGGTCCTACCCATTACTGATCCAATTCCTGTTAAAACCTGGAGTCAGACTGATAATGATTGCTTTGGGTCAAGATGCTGTCATTTTACTGTCTCTTGCTGGCAGCATGAGGCACTATTGGAATTTATCTTCTACCAAATCCTATTATTTATATTTTAAATTGTTTTTCTGCTCTTCAGTTAACTTAATGGGTGTGTAAACAGTTGTTATTATTAATCCCTTTTCCAAATGCTTCATCAGACAGATGAACATCATCTGCTCACAGTTAGACCTGGGCAGCTTCTTTCTAAAATGATGTCACTCCTCTACAGCACTTGAGTAGATGTCTGAGAAGGAGGCAAGTGCCTTGCTAGTCACTTGCATTAGTCAATTTCAGAGCAACTAGTGGGGTAGAAGATACTTTTTTTTTTTTTTTTTTTTACTGTAATATACTTTTCTTCTTGATGTACTACTCATCTGTAGCAAACTGACTTTCTCATATCACTGTGATTCACCACCACATTTTTCTTCTGTCAGCTCAAATGAATATTAATAAATGAGGTTGAGTCTTGTGCTGACTGAACTGTGGCATTACCAGCTGATATCAGCACTGCCTCTGGAATGGCCATCACTTAAACTGGGCTATCCACATGCTGCTGGCACCAACAGAGTGAAGATGAGGAACAAATCTTTGCCCACTAAAACAAACTCAATAGCCAAAGGGCTCAGTGTTCCTTTCATGGAGTCATGGAAATGTAGGGCTGGAAAGGACTTTAAGGTCATTGAGTCCATCCCCCAAGCTGAAGCAGGATTAAGTAAACCTTGATCGACCCAATAAGGGTTTTTCTAGCCTGTTCATAAAAATCTCCAACACTGGGGATTCCTCAGCCTCCTTGGGTGACCTGTTCCAGTGCTTTACTATCCTCAGAGGTAGAGAGCTTTTTTTCCTAATATCTAACCAGGACACTTTGGACACAAGCCAGAGCAGAAAAGAATTGTTATCCTTTGCCCTGCAACTCAGGGTGCCTTAAATGCTATGCTGCTGCGGCTTGCTGCCCTGACACCTGCAAGCTTCCATTGCCCAGTTAGTGTCATGCGGTCACTCCACAAACCATCCGGTCCTGCACTTCCTTGAGACCATCTCCCACTGTGACCAGCTGCTGCAGTGGCGTTCCCCATATTGAATCATTCTGTCACCCCTCCTCAGCTTCAGCCGGTGGGTGTTTTGCTACTGCTAAGGCATGTGGCAACTCCCTGGCACATCAGCTTGTCTGCCTTGCCAGCAAACTCTTTAGGACTCTGCCAGTCCCATCCTTGCCTGGTAGGTAATCCACACTGAAGCCCAACTTCTGAGTTCCCCAGAGACATCTCCCTGTAGTGCCCAGCCCTCTCAAAGAACACTCATAGCGGTTAAGTTCATTGCTCCTTTAAAGAGACAATACACTTCAGCCCATTAATTTAACCAGGGGTTGACAAACATTTTATTTCAAATACAGCTATGAATTGGTTTATAGTAAACTTAGAACAAGCTAATTAAACATAAAGTCATAGATTTAAATGATACCAAAGCTAAGGAGTAGAGAGAGAAGGGTTTACAAAGAAACAAAAGCAAAAAATACGCTTCTAAGATGAGAACTTCATTTTAGCAAGTTTATAATCTTTGCCTAAGCAGGTTTCTCATCTGTATTCAGTTCTCAGAGACTTCAGCCCACCTGGTTGAAGACCCCAGTGTTCAAGAGCGCTGGCCCCTTGAATCCTCCAAGTGATGGACAACTATGGGGGCCTCTCTCCTTTCTTGTTGTAGTCCACTTAACCTTTGTGATTTATTTTTTGAAAAGGCAGACACCTGCTCCTGCCATTGATGGACCTATCCTCCAGGAGCTTATCTAGTTCTTTTTGGACTCTGCTATAGTATTGGCCTTCATAACATCCTCTGGCAAAGAGTTCCACAGGTTGACTGCCTTGTGAAGGAATTCTTCCTTTTATTCATTTTAAACCTGATGTCTATTCTATTTTATTTATTAGGGAACAGTGGGGTCTAATCCTGCTCTGACTGAAGTGATGAAACTTTCTTTGACTACAGTGACAGCAGGATTGGGCCCTAAATGCATTGCTCAGTGGTCCACTAGCTGAGTCTGGTCTCTGTGTCCTCTCCACTAATCCACTATGAGGAAAAAGCACCTCCACCTCAATCCTGCTCACAGCTACATCCCAACATAAGGAAAAGCCACTGTCCACTCCACTCCCAGCCTCTGATTCTAAAGATGGTGGTATGTCTATACCTGAGCTTTTAGTTATGTTTTTACATGACTAACCCAACTGTAAATTCTTGTGTGAGCAGGGTACCAGTTGTTGTTGCTAGCTGTGTTTAAATGTAGGCTACAGATTAAGAATATTGGAAGTTGTATAACTTAATACATTTTTTCTTTCACAGCTGTTTCAAAGAGATAAATTTGAAGCTTTTTTGTTTGGAGTGGATGGCCCTCTGGGTGGGAAAATGCACAAATTTAATCCTCTTCCTTCTCCCTCTTCTTGCCTCCAGCAACAGTTGTGATACCCAAGAGTGGGTGATGGTGGTTGCTACTGATGGTGACTTGCATGCTGGAATTGGAACAGCTCTTTGGATTCACCTCACCAAAGATGCTGTGTTCAATTTGCTTCCCATTGATATTAGAGATGACAATGGGGGAAGGAAATGCAGTCAAAAGACGAAAGGGGAGAGATATACGGAAGATTAAAAAGAGTTTGAGGTTACCATGTTTTCATTCTGTACCTTTCACAGATGAGGGAAGCAGCTGAATTTGACTTTTGAAGTTTACAAGAGGTTCCCCAGATAAAACCAACCCACATGTTATGCTGAAAATGAATACCAATTATATTACCCTGCACTCTTCATTGTTTCTAGACAGTCAAGGAGAGAAGGAGGGAGTGGGGCAGAAGTGAAGTTTTGATATAGAAATCATTCCTTATGACATAAATAACAAGCGGTGAAAATTGTGAAGTGAAACTTCTCCAATTGATTAATCAACAACCAAAGTCTTCAAGATCACTGCATCCATGAAGAATGAAGGATCCAAGTTGGTGAGAGGTGGAGTGGCTCTCTGAAATGTTTTTGCAGTCTAGCTTTCTTTTTAGTGGTCATCTAAACAGAGGATCTAGGGTAAAGGAAGTGTCTGACAGGTAGATCCCCATGTACTGATGGCCATCGCTGCTTTGTAAGAAGGTGATAGTTTTGAGGTTTGTAGCTGGCTGACATCTAGACTTCCCTCCCTCCTCACCCGGTTCACTTCATTTCAAGAGCTAAATATGAGCAATGGAATTGGCTAAGTCAAATCTTTACCTTCAGCTTTTGGCTAACAAAGAGTACCAAGTACGTTCTGAAATAATCAGTTATTAGTGATATTAATAACAATGAGTCACGACTAGATGAAACCCATCTCAGAACAGAATCTGCATTTGATGGTTCCCACATTCGTTATGTGACTTGTTTATGAAGTTCTCCCTGTGACTCAAGGACAATATAACAAGGGGAAATCATCTTCCTCAGCAGATGTGATGAGGCTGGGTGGGGGAAAGATGGAATGAGAGAAGGAACAATGTATCTCCAGAACGAGTATTTGGCAAAGTGCCTTTTTTCCTTTCTTTATTAATAACTAGCTCTTATAAAATGATTTTCATCTGAAGGTCGAAGGTCTCAAAATGCAAAGAAGGTCAGTGTCATTGCTCAGTTTCTCTATTACAGATGGAAAAACTGAGGCACAGAGCAATTACCTTACTTAACCAAGATCTCTTGATCTTGAACCAAGGCCTTTTGCTCTACTATAATTAAATTCTCCTATCCTATTTTACCAAATCATACAGTCCTAGAATTTAAGGCCACATAGGATGACCTGTATCACAGGCCACCAGCACCTGTACACTAAACCCAGCAATGACATTAGACCAAAGTATTACGGTTGACAGGAGATTGAACTATTGGGTGACAAAGGTAGAGAACAGGAGGGACTGAAATGTACTAATGCCTGAAGCCCCTGTAATGGCAAGGAATTGATCAAGTGAGAGATACTCAAGTGAACCTGGAGATGGGTGACTGAAGCCCCGAAGCATGAGATTTTAGGAACATCTGATGTAATTCAGAAGGGGCCCTCAGGGCTGCCGAGCTTGTCCATCATAGCAACCCATCATATCATCCCACTTATAAATTTGTCCCACTTGCTATTAAAACCAATGAACTTGTTTGGTTCCACACCTTCTGTTGGGTGGATGTTATAGGACTTACTCCTCTGATGGTTAGAAAACTTCTCATTTTCAATTTGAATGTTTTCATGGCCAGCTTTATTTGTTCTTCTGCCAATGTCATCCTTTAGTTTAAATAGCTCTTCACTGTCTCTGGTGGTTACTGCCTGATACATTTATTGAGAGCAATCATATCTCCTCTCAGCTTTCATTTTGCTAACTTCTCTTTCTTGAACATGGGAGAGCAGAATTGTATACAGTTTTCCATATGAAGTCCTACCAGTACCATGGCATTAACACATCTCTATCTCTACTAAAAATGCCTCGCCTGATACCATGTAGGTTTGCATTTGTTTTCATAGCCACATCACATTGGCGGCTCATAGTCATCCTGTGATCGACCTACAAATGCAGGTTGCGCTCTCTCTCTCTCTCTCACACACACATACAACTGATGAGCCCACAGTTTATAGCAGAAATTATACTTATTAGGCCTTAGGTACATGACCTTACCTTTTGTACTAATAAAATGTATCCCCTTTCTATTATGCAAGTCTTCAAGGTCATCTAGGTCTTCCTGTGGAATATTCTGATCCTCTGTTTCATAAGCAAATTTCACTAGCACACTCACAATTTTTGTGCCAATGTCATTAATAAAATAATTGAATAAGCTTGGTCTCAAGATCATTTCTTGAAGAACTCCACTAGTGACTTTCCTTCAGCCCAATAATTGACCTTTCAGTACAACCCGGTGCCTTCTCTCCTTTAGCCAGTTTCCTTGCCATTCCTGTATTAAACCACCATCTTCTCTAATTTAGCTAACCAGTTTCCTATGTGCTACCTTGTCAAATGCTTTACTGCAGTCCAAGAATATTAGATTTACTACATTTCCCAAGTTGCTTACTAACTCTTTTACAAGGTGCATGGTTTTCTCAATGTGTTTACCCTTTACATCTATAAGGACATTAGAGATGATTTTTTGTCTTGAGATCCTTCCCACAAGGGGTGCATTAGAAACTCAGGCAAATAGAGCATTCATTTGTATTGTTAATAGCTCTTCCCCTGCAGGAATGTTTTTCTTTAGCCCTTGTACAAACAGAACTCTAGCTTGCATGTGAGTAATTGCCTGTGATTCCCTCCTCTCTGGCAGGTGATCATTGAACTTTTTAGGACTTAGTTCATGCCAGAGAAATATTTTATTATATCCCACTGTTGATTCCCAACATTGTAATCAGACAGGTGTCTGGGAGCGTGGACAAGGCTTCCATGGCTGCGACTTTTGTTAACACCATCTCTTGTAGCCTGGCTCAGCCCAGTTCTAAGTGACACAGTATGTCAAGGGCAATCAACTTTGCTGCTACTGGTGAGAAATTTTCTCAAAATTTTTCTCATGTAGACAGGGCCTAGTGATGTAAACCACTGAAAATAAGCTCATGAGGCGAGACAGCTGCAATGTCATAAAAATCATTACCGTGGCTCTTGGTATCTTTGGCTGAGTATACCATCTTCACATCCCTCTAGTATGTTGGGTTAGATATGGTCTGTTTGTTTTTCCTAGCAATGCACTAAAACAGCTTCCCTGGTCAAAGACCTATCTACTTTCGGAAATTGATCCATTGCTGACAGCAGAAGTACAGCCCTCCGTCCCCTCCCCTCCGCACTACCCTGCACTAATGCAGAATAGTTTAACTACTATTAACTATTAACTACTATGCATCAGTAGGAGTATTGCCAGCAGATCGAGGGATGTGATAATTCCCCTCTATTCGACACTGGTCAGGCTGCATCTGGAATACTGCGTCCAGTTTTGGGCTCCCCACTACAGAAAGGATGTGGACAAATTAGAAAGAGTCCAGCGGAGGGCAACAAAAATGATTAGGGGGCTGGGGCACATGACTTATGAGGAGAGACTGAAGGAACTAGGCTTATTTAGTCTACAGAAGAGAAGACTGAGGGGAGATTTGATAGCAACCTTCAACTACTTGAAGGGGTGCTCCAAAGAGGAGGGAGCTAGGCTGTTCTAGATGGTAACAGAGGACAGAACAAGGAGCAATGGTTTCAAATTACAGCTGGGGAGGTCGAGGTTGGATATTAGGAAAAACTTTCTCACTAAGAGGGTGGTGAAGCATTGGAATGGGCTATCTAGGGAGGTGGTAGAATCTCCATCTTTGGAGATTTTTAAGGCTCGGTTAGACAAAACCCTGGCTGGGGTGATTTAGGGGGAGAGGTCCTGCTTTTTAGCAGGGGGTTGGACTAGATGACCTCATGAGGTCCCTTCCAACCCTATTATTCTATGATTCTATGATACTAGTACAGGCAGAACCAAAGCAGATCTGTTGCCACTGCCAAAAACCCAAACAAGACATGGTTGGAACTAAGCAATCTGGTTTTAATGGAGTGGGAAAAGAGATCCTATTAGCTGTCACAGAGCACTGCATCTATAGCACAGCTTAGCATTTTCATTGACACAACTGTATTTTCAGGTGATTGTTCTCTGTGCCAGGGAAGAAGCTGGCAATACCCAACCAGTAAGAAAGCTGAAAACATGTATACAGATAAATGCAGTCTGATAGGTATTTTAGCTTTATGTGCAAAATGTGCCATGCACACTGCACTGTATCCTAATATTATACATTTCACCACATGTGCAATGCTTCTCAGCTTCAACACGCTGTAAAAACACTAAAGCTATGTCTACAACAATGGCAGCACACAGTGATAGACCCAGGAGGGTAGATTGATTTTAAATCACATTGATTTAAATAATCAGTTTTTATTATGATTTAAATAAGGAAACATGAAACTTTGGTTTAAATCTTTTGATTTTTAAACTTGTTTTGCATTTGTAGTTTTTGGTTATTTTCCTTGAAAAAAGGGGGGGAGAGGGTGTTTCTTATGGGGAGGTATAATTTAATACTGCTTTTTGGTACCTAAAAGGAGACACTATATCTATCTACATTTATTTAAGTAATTATTTATCTTAACATGCATTTATTCAGATGCTTAATTTTAATTTTTTTTTATGACATTAGAAAATGGTGACAGACGCATTTCTGATTTAGTAGGTAATGATTTTGTGTCACAAGCTGCATTTGGTTGGAAGTTAGAATTCAATTAAAAATGTTCAAAACTGGCATTTGAAAAATTACATAAATAAAACTGCCTTTCTTGTGATAGATGCACAAGAAAAGAAAGGAGGCATATCAAAACAAGTTTTCATTTAAAATTATCTTCTTTATTAAACAAAAATATTATGTGTAGTTAGCTAATTGAACTGTTTCTGATTGCCATGTCTTTCAAGGTTTAGAAACAGTAGATCTCAGACCTCATTTAAATTCATAGATAGGAAAAGATGCTTTCCTGCCTTTTCAGTTTCCAATTGATTTCTCAACTTTGCACAAGCGAGCTGAATAAACTGAAATGAAGAAAATTCTCTTTGTACCAGCAGTCAAAAGGCTACTGCAGGCTAAAGCTGTGCTAGCACTGAACTGAAATCTGATTCCAGAGTTTTGCCAGTGACTTCCTGCAGTTGTTTGGCTGACTTTCTATAAAACGTTGGCAGTGAGTGTGGACTGCCTGAATATTTATTTTCATCTAAATTCACCTTAAATAATTGTAAATGTTTAGGCTTAACATAGGTTGTCCATAATTTCAAATTTAATTTTAAATAGGGCTTATTTTTATCAAGAAAAATTATTTAAATTAAATGTTAATTGGATTTTTTTATTTAAAGATACCCTTAAATAAATAAAATATCTAGGAATAGAACCTACAAGACATGGAGGGTAGAAACCATAGGCTCAGTTATGTCTTTGCATAGTAAAATAACATCTGTGTAGATGAGTGGTCTCAGCCTTTCCAGATTACTGTACCCCTTTCAGGAGTCTGATTTGTCTTGCATACCCCAAATTCCACCTCACTTAAAAACTACTTGCTTACAAAATCAGACACAAAAATACAGAAGTGACACAGCACACTCAATGAAAAATTGCTGACTCTCTTATTTTTATCATATAATAGTAAAATAAGTTGGAATGTAAATATTGTCCTTTTTGTGTATAGTATGTGAAGCAGTATAAACAAGTCATTATATGAAATATTAGTCTGTACTGACTTCTCTAGTGCTTTTTATGTAGCCTGTTGTAAAACTAAGCAAATAACTAGGTGAGTTGATGTATCCCTTGGAAGACCTCTGCATACCTCCAGGGGTATGTGTACCCCTGATTTGAGAACCATCAGTGTAGATGGTACAAGAATGAGTCTAGTTCTCTGCTGGAACTGCCAGGCTCTATATCTTCCTTCCCTGCCCTCCCCCAGCAATTAGATCTTGAAATTTACTTGTGGAATTATCTTTTGCATTGTTATAATGTCCCACTCCTTAGTATTTGGGTGGAGATTCCCACTTTGTTGATAGTATATAAGCTGCTACTGTGCATGTGTGTCACTGAGGACAGAGATGGCTTATGACAAAGTTACTTTCCTAGGAAGTCACTCAATGCTGCTTTCATAACCTTTTTCGTGATTCCATGGAAGTCAAGAGGCTTGTGGTTAACCCCAACATCTCTGCTCTTTTAAATAAATCTTTCTTTGTTTGCATGGTAAACATTTCATAATGCAGGGTAAGGCATGAGACATTCCATACCAGGGCAGCAGGAGAGGGAACAGTACAGAAGTAAATGCTGTGTGTTCCCACCGGACTGTTCTGGATGGATCCTGCGGGAACAGTGTTCAGCCTTCCTTAATCAGAAAGGGAGCAGCCACTACATGGTCTTAATGATTAAGTGGAAAAAGAAATATTAGGGGAATATCTCCAGAAAACCCAACTTGGAATGGGAGAAATCACATAAGTCAAATCAAGAAAACACATGAAAAGTTATTTAATTATGTTATTACTAGAATTCTGATGATTTTTATCCCCCAGTGGGACTAAGGCTAAAAGGTAGAATTCTCAGCACCATCATACATGGTGCTTTCTAATAGGCAGTATTGTGCAGTGAGAAGGGTGTGGGGCTGGGAGTCGGGAAATCTAGGCTCTGTATCTGGCTCTGTGATTGATTAGCTCCCCTCTCTGCCTCCGTTTCCCAACTTATAAAATGAGGGTAGTGATATTAAACACCTGATAAAAATGCTTTGAGATCCATAGGTGAAAAGTACTGTTTGAGGGCACAATATTATTTTTAACCTGAAACTTTTCCTTCTGTTCAAACACCCCCATAATCCATAAAACCGTTTGGATAAGAAAAAGCAGAAAGGTGGTGCCTTACCTAGCATTTTCTAAGCAGCAGTGAGGATTTGAATTTGCTCACCTGTATTACTTACCCCTCCCTCACTCCTTCTCCCTTCCATGCATAAATTCTCATGAAAGGATTGTAAAAATGAGATTGTTCGAATTCTTTCCATTTTTGACAATAATGGGAAAAATTATTTTCCACAGCTTGTTTGTGGAACATTTTGACTTTCCATCAAAAACCTGAAAGCCCCCACATCAATTGTCTGTTTTTTGTTTTGCCTGAACATTTATTTTTCATGTTTTGACCATGGTGACAACACAAAAATTAAACATTTTTAGGAAAGCAATGTTTGTGACAATTTTAGATCTGTTAAAAACCCAATTTTCTGCTCCCCCCCAAAAAGTCGTGATTGAAAATTTTAGACCAGCCCTAGTGAAAATGTAACTTAAAGGCAGTAACTATGCAAGAAATACTTCAGAGTAGGGTCTGTGAGTGGCACTTAGAGGGAAAAGGGGGGCTAAAAAGGAAGCATGAATTTTGCCCTCTGTTACGGGAGTGCACCTTCCACTGATGGTGATGGAAATCTGGCCTCTCTTTTTGCTTCGAAAGCAGAAATTCAAGTACTGGGCTCTGATTTCATTTGAGAAGCAAGTGCATTCAGTCTACTGTTTTAGAAATGTCTGCGTCTGAGAAGCAAGGTGTAATCATGATCATTGCTTTGGAATCTATGGCTGTTAGGACCAAAAAATCTTTGCTCTGTCTCTCCCGCGGATGTAACAGTGAATAGGTTTCCGTACTCTGTCTCTAGTTAGACAGACTAAAGGACTTGGGCTTTAATACCGAGATCAATGATACTCAGACTATGTCTCTACTCAGGGCGGCACAGTTGGCACCACAATCGATTCACTGGAATCGATTGAGCGGAAGTGGAGAGCTGCTCAATTGACTTGGAAATTGACGCTGCTAATCCACTCCCACCAAGAAGAGTGATGCTGTGTCAATGACAGGGCATTTCCCATCTGCGCAGTGAGGGAAAAACACTGCAATAGGTAGAAGTTAGGAAGTTGATGGGAGATGCACAGGCTACTCTATGTAGCTTGTGTATCTCTTGTTGACTGCCACCGAATTTCATGGCAAATGTAGGCATAACTCCAGGCTGAGGCTCACAAGCGTCAAATGGCTCTCCTGCAACTCTTTGCAGTGCATGATATTAAAACACTCTGTGATTTAATTAACCACTCAAGATGCTCTTACAGTGTCATTAACCAATTGTAGATGATAATACTTGGTTAGTCATTTTGCTGTGAGAAGAATATATTAACTAAATAGTTCCCCTGTCATATTGTTTAACAATGACTATATAGTACTGTAATAAATGGAGCCATGAAGTCACATTATTGTGGCTCTTTTGGGTAATGCTGATCACTAATTTGGCTCTTGAATCACTGAATTCTGAATAATGATCATTTCTAGTAGCACGTTGGATCCTGCCTCATCTACTCTTCAGATTCCCCTGAGAACTCATTTCCCTTCAAACTGGCTGGGCAAAGTAATTCAGCTTCATTGTCTAATCTGTGGAGTAATCAATTATTTTTGCTCAAAGTCCAAATTTCTTGGTCAAGATATAGTCAGCCTCCAGGCTTCAGAGAAAATAATAGAAAAAATAATAATGAGAACAAATAAATAAAAGAGATTTTTTAATCCATTCAGAAGTGGTCTGGATTTGGCCTACAGTCTGTGGCTATGTCTACACTTGTAAATTTAAGTCGACTTTAGCTAAGTCGACTTAACTAAGAGGACTTAAAGTTGACTTAGTTAAGTCGACTTAGCATGTCCACACAAATTTAAAATCGATTTAGGGAGGAACTTACAAAGTCGACCTAGAGCATCCACACTGGACACCTAGGTCAACTTCTAGGGGCTAGGGGGACCTTGGGCAGGTCCACGGTGGCAGGGAGGCACCCCTTGTGTACAATGGGGCAAAGGGGGACAGGGACGCTGGCAGGGCATAGGGGCAGGGTGGGCAGGGTGTGATGCTGTCTGGATTTAGGGAACCATTTATTATATTATTTTCTATTAATATCTCATAAATGCTATAATCCATAGGAGCTGTGTCATGTTCGGTATCAATAGAAAGATAGTAATTTGCTGGGAATGATTATATAGTTTATGTATAGGAATTGTATTTGTATTAGAAGTTAGGAATATGGTTCTTATATCTATACTTTAACTTGTGTGATTCTGGGGAAACTCCCCAGACATCCAGACAGGATGTCTACAACCATTGTCTCCTTAATGGCTCTTCGGGTTTCTCCCTGGGCCCATTGTACTGGGGAGCTTCCTTAACATTAAGGAGACAATGGTTGTAGACATCCTGTCTGGATGTCTGGAATTTCCCCAGAATCACACAAGTTAAAGTATAGATATAACAACCATATTCCTCACTTCTAATACAAATACAATTCCTATACATAAACTATATAATCATTCCCAGCAAATTACTACCTTTCTATTGATACCAAACATGACATAGTTCCTATGGATTATAGCATTTATGAGATATCCATAGAAAATAATATCATAAATGGTTCCCTAAATCCGGACAGCATCACACAGAGCTCTGCCCTGCCCTTTGGGGAGGGAATGCCAGGCTCCCTCTGTGCTCCCCCCCCCCCGGCGGGGGGGGCATTGGTATAGCTGGGGGGTCCCCAAAAAGACTTTGGGCTACCCCACGTCTACACTGGCTTAATTCGACTTTAAAAAGTCGAATTAAGCCTTAAGTCGACTTAAAAGGAGGTTTAATAAAGTTGACTTAATTTTCATTAAGTTGACTTTATTTTCCTTAAGTCAACTTAAGCAAGCTGCTTAAGTCGACTTAAGAAAACTGTAGTGTAGACGCAGGGTAAATTAAGTCGATTTAAGCAAGCAAGTTTAAATCGACTTAATTTACAAGTGCAGACGCAGCCTGTCTGACTACCCTGGAGTAATCTCATGATCCATTTCTCTTTTGCGCCTTCAAAGTATTGTGATTCATTGCTATGTTACTCATGCTAGTGGAAAACACTGTACTCGATTAAAAGAAAATAAATCAAAGCAACCAAGTCCTTAATGTAGAGCCAGGGCCCTAATCAGAACTGATGTGTAGGGGAGTTGAAAGTGAGATGTGAAAAAGCATGTTTGCAAGGCCGGCTAACAAGAAGTAATTCACCCTTCTGACCCTGAATGTGGGTTACATCAGTTCAGATCCTCTTACACCCACCTTCTGATGTTTAACATTGGTCTCTTTCAATGTTGCCTCTGTACCTGGTTACATTTTGCTCTACTTCATTTAGGACTGTGCCATGAATTACATCCTAAGTGGCCAGAAAAAGGTACAAATTACACCCTCCTTGTTGCCTACAGACTCACTTTCCCACATGTAACTTTTCTCTCCCATCCTCCCCAAAGTATTCAGTTCCTGTGTGTACCCAGCTGACCTCCTAATTTATAACACTCGCTATTACCCACCCAAGGCCTCTGTGCGGCTCGATATAAGGCACACCATTCAGTTTGGGACACACATTTGCCTTCGTCCCACACGGCCTCGTGGTTGTCATGGTACATTTTTGACATCGGAAGTGTGAAATTCTGAAACCAAGGTTATAGGAAACCCAGTACATGTTAAAGAAATGAAGCCCACACCATTTCGAGCTACCCCGCCTCCCCTGCGGTTGGTCTTACTTATGTAACTCATTCTGTACTTTGATCAAGCATTAATCGTTTGTGGCTACTGCTGATACAAGTACTGGGCATGTAGGGCAAAATGCACAGCCAGTGCTAGTGTGGTGTCCCATTTATCAGGTGTGTCATTTTTCAAGGGCCATTCAGTGATTGTAACAGAGCTCTACCAGGCCGCCCTGCAATTTACCAGTGAAATAGGAAACAATAACTGAGGGAATGAAAATGCAAGGTTGGCCTATGTTGGTTTAGCTAAGAGGGCCAGAGTTGGATATGTGCTGTTCATGACTGCTGATCGCACAGTGGAAAGAGCATGATGAATAAGTTATGCTCATGTGAAACATTGCAAGTGGCCAGCTGACAAACCCTCAGTGATCTTTGGTGGATGGTTAAAAAAACAGAGGGATTGGATTAGCAAAAAGATAGTGTGCATGGTGAGAAACCATGCCTTGATTTTAAGAAAACAATTTACTAAGTTTTCTACAGATGGTAAGCACTTTGGGATTTTGCTTAGAGGTTAATAAAGACAGCAAGACTACTACGCTGGCCACATAGTGGTAATGGTGGGCAGAGTGTGTGTTACTATGCTGCGTCATTTTCAGACTTGTTCTTGGCAGTGAATCATGCTGTGAGGCTGTGGATTTCATGCAATGAATAAGAGGTAAGCTGGCAAGTAGCTGCCCTCTAGTGGAAAAATGACACATGATTAAGTAATTGATTTCACATTTGTGTGCAGCTCTGGAATAATTTATCACAGTTGCTATTAGACTATGGGTCAGATTCTACACTCAGTCACTCAGATGTAAACCTAGTATAAATCCATCCTTCAGATTTACATAACTGTAACTAACAACAGAATCTGGTCCTGTATGTTCAATATTTTAAACTTTGTAAAAATGCACTCAGTTCATTAAATTTTGAATATCTCCTGTGTTCTTCCCAGTAAGTTAAGTGGAAGAAGTTAGTGTGGCATAAGTTATTTAAAGGTAAATTCCTCAACTTGATATTATACTGAACTTAACTTGCAGCCCAAAGTCAGATCTCCAAAGAAAACCAGGAAAGGAAAGCAAATGTGGCCCATTGGTGACTACCTAGACTAATTCACAAAAAAGTTGATCCAGCAGGATTTAGAAATGGCCACTTTAATTTCTTTTTAAAACTGGGTAGAAAAACTGGGCTTGGTTCCAATCCATATCACAGGACAGTGGCTTAGTTGAAACACTAGGGGGACCCCAAGGGACCCACCAACCTAATGTGACTGATTTAATAATGGTCCTCCTCTTTCTTGCTGCTGAAATTAGTCTGAGAACAGCTGGCTGGCTAAGGTGCCTCTGCAAGAGAGGCAAGGAGATCCCACTTCCTCTTTCAACAACCTCAGGCAACCTCTTGACATGAATTAACCTCGCTGGGGTAATTCTCACTTGTGTCAGTTTGAAGTTGACAACGGCTGTTTCCTTTAGATGATGGTCTTGGGAAAAAATGTGCATCTCAAGGAGGTCCTGTTTCTTAAGGCCTAGAAGAGCATGGATTTGGGAGTCAGGATTTTTGGTCCTATTACTGTCTCTAGAAGGTACTGTGTGCTAGTGGCTAAAGAGGTTCTATTTCCAATTCTACTGCTAATTTGCTATCGGCTTGAAGGCTCCTGGGTTCCATTCCTGTGGGTGAACCTGCGGCTGCCCCTTACCAGCAGCTTCAGGCTCATGGAGTTCAGGCTAAGGGGCTGTTCAATCTATCCATTTGGGTTTGTGCTGCTGCCTGAGCTCTGCCATCCTCCCACACTTCATGAGGTCCCAGAGCCTGAACATTTACACTCCAATTAAACAGCCCCTTAGCCGAACCTGAATCAGCTGACATGGGTCAGCTGTGGGTTTTTAATAGCAGTGTAGAAGACATACCTTTCCAGACTTTCCTACTAGGCTGTTGTGTGACCTATGGCACCAGGTTCCTCATCTGTAAAAAAGGAGATAATGAGCATCAGAGGCTGGGTGTGAGGATAGGGGATGAAGTTAATTGGTAGAGCAATCATTGAGACTCTGCACTATCTACCACAGGTATTATAGAAGTGTGAAGTACTATGTGTCAAAGGACTGGTGATGTTTCTCCCACAGAAGCTGAGGGGAGGTTGGTAGGCTGTGAATTTCCTGAGTTCCTTGTTACCTGTTAAGAGCTGCAGTGTATTTGAGATCTGCTGGCACCATCTCTTTCTGAGACAAGCTGCTGTGTCAGGTGACTTGATGCTTTCCACCAGGTGCTTGAAATGGAATTCAGGACACAGTCAGGAGAATGCAGAGTTCAAACAATCTCATCAGATGACTCATAGCAGTGACATTTCCCAGTATTTCCTTCATCAAAGCGTCTGACAAAGTGGGATTTTCTCCCATGAAAGCTCATGCGATAAATAAATCTGTTAGTCTTTAAAAGTGCCACAGGACTCTGTTGTATTTCCCAGTATGTGCTTCAAGCTACTTTCTGCCAAGTAGCTGATGCCACACACAGGTGCTTCCTGGCTTACCTGCTGCTTGTGGCAATTCACTGCTGAGCCTTTTTATCTACATTTAGTGAAGTGGCTGCAGCTGAAAACCTTTGCAGCACTAGAGAAGTGTGGCTGAAGTTCATGGGAGAGAGAGTTTGCAGGCTCCATTCTCCACCCAAACTGTCACTGATGACAGTTCAGGTTCTGTCCCCATGTTACCAGTGAAATAAGTGAATCATGAGCAGCTTTTCAGGTTGACTTACATCCAGCTGAGCATGTATACATATTTACTACACTGATATATAGGGAAGGAAACTACTGGACCCAGCAGGGGTTTAATGAACTGGCAGAACTGTAAAAAGATAGTGATGAGGACCCCTGAGAAGGATGGCAAGTACCAGTTGTAAGAGGCTCAGATCATCAGATGCCTGGAAATAATATACTGAGACTATCAATATAAAGCATTAGTTTTATTTATCATGTCAATGCTGGATGGGTATCTACATAGAACTGACTATGGACCAAGTCTAAAGCTGATGTGGACTCCTTCAAGATTCTGCTTTGGTTATTCCAAAGTTCTGGTCTGAAGTGGAGAGGGGATCATTTTAGTACATAGCCGCAGCCCAGGCACTTGTGTTTGTCACTGTAGGTAAGAAGGATTTGGCCTCTGAGGACTGAAATGGCAGTTGGACATGTTGGAATGCAGTACTCCACTCCCATATGCAAGCCCTCAACTCACTCACAGAAAGGACTGGAATGAAGATGGGCTTCTCTGTATTTTGGATTTGGGTGCATGTTGAATAATTAAATCCTGTGTCTTGAATGCTGCTGCTTCTTCTACTGAGTTTTAACAATGGCTTTGGTCTGTTTGATTTTCTAGGCATTGACTATCTCACATCAGTCCTGTGCTGCACGAGCGGACTGGTTCTATGATGAAACTTTACAACGGTGCTGCTACAGATGTCCCTCAGGTCAGTATATTTGTAATGCAGTAATAATTAACAGGCAGGCTTTACAGCACCTCTGACTGTTGCAAACGGTGTGTGTGTACAATGGTGGGGGTGGTTCTTTGTGCATAAATGTGCAGTGCATAGTTTTATGAACGAGTAACAGGTCTGGATCCCGATGCCTTCCCCCCAACTTCCCTGCAATTTGCAGTATGATGTGCGTGTCCCCTTGCTTATTCTTAGGCATTGACAGTTTTGTCAATTCAGCTCTCTGACATTTAGTCCAGGTCAACACCTTAAAATTTAGATCCATGTAGCTATATTGGTCAGTGGTTGAAAAATCCACCAGTGTATCTATGCCAACCAAACCCCCAGTATAGATATAGCTATAATGACAGAACGATGTTTCTGTCAACTTACCTACCATCATTCGGGGAGCGGGTGCTCTTGTGCTGATGCAACAAGCCCTTCCCTTAGTGTCAACTGGGTCTCTATTATGGGATTATGCCCATTTAGCTACAATGATATACTATTCCAAAATGGTCTCCATGGCATACTGTAAACATATCCTGAGGGCATGGTCTGGTCAGGAGCTGTGCCAGAACGAATTGAAGGAACTTAGCATCTTTTTAGAGGTGCTTGGAGCCTTAAAGAATTGGGACCTTAATTCACGTCCAACTGAAATTGATTCTGCACTGTCCTGCACTTTGTCATTTACACCTGTGCAAAATGCTACCTTAGTGATCTGCTCGTGTTTTGCACACACTTTGTGCTGAGGCAAGTGACTGCACAAGAATCGGACCAAGAATTTGCATCTGTGATGCTTCAAATGGTTCAGTAAAACCATGAAGCTAAATTTGCATCTGATCACAGGCCATAAAAATAGCAAATGTTATTGGGGAAACTGTGTCCCTTTTCTTCAGATTCAAATCATTTTAGAAAGTGTTCCAGAGAAGAGAAAGGTGGGCAGCTTGTTTTCAGCTCAAGCAGCAGGCCACTCGGAAACCAGCCGTGACTCATGAAGAATAACAAGGCTTGTGGCCAGAAACAGGAAATGGCTTAGTGAAACCGAGTCCTTGAAGCTACTCTCATTGGCCAAAATAGCTCAGTGGGTGGGGCATTTTGTGGTATTTCCCTGTTTGTAAAAATGTTGGGTTTTTTTTCTTTCTTTCTTTCTTTTTTTTTCCCAAAAGGAAATTCTTGACATTTATTTGTTAGGCTGATAGTGCACAGGAGTATTGTGTCAGGCTGCTAACAGTTGCCTGAACTTGTATTGGGTCAATATCGGGACATTGTGAGCAGTGGCCATGTGACAACGATCGTAACTATGCCGGAGCTCATGAGAGAACTGCCCTTTGGTGTGACCAGCCAAGACTTTAAAAATTAGGAATAGGGGAATTGCTTCCACTACAAGAAGAACTTAGAGATAAGGAAGCTGCTTTTACACAGTTTGTCACCCATTTAAGTGGCTGGCTAGCCATCCAAGACAGAGTAGAGACAGCAAATCCTGCATCTTAGCAGGGGGTTAGAAGAGTAGTGACCCTAGTGGTCCCTGCTAACCCTATGATTTTATGATCCTCAACTGGTGGGCGTACATCTGCTGCCACCATGTAATGATCCTGAGGGTTTATTAAAGACCACGCCATTGAATGAGTGAGGAATAGAACTTTAATAAAACAGACAGGAGTGATTCCCAGGTGTGCAGCTCGGAGCAGCCTTGTTAAATCACCTGTAGGGCACGTCTCCCAATTCACACAACACTGACCCATGCTAGGAAGAGTCTCTAAAATCACAACCTTCTACAAGCATCTCTCTGCAATGTGTGTCAGTGTAACTTCATTGCTTTCACAGGGGCAATTTTTATACCTTTTTATAGCAGCTGCAGATCTGGGCATTGTTCATTTTGATCAGTACCTTGCCTGGGTGTTCTGATTAGTGAAGACTGGGGGTTAAAGAGGAGCAGAGAGAGAGAGGAGACATGGGGGGAAAAATCCAAGGGGAGAATAGCATTAAAAAAAATCAGAGACAAGAATATTCCATGGACAGATAGATACTGTATTACGTAGCCAAAACAACAAAGTCTCCAAAGTTAAGAAATACCCGAATAAAGGTTGCCTGTGCTATCCTCCCTCAGCTCCTTACCCTAGTCCCAGTCTCCCTGCACTTCACGCCACATCTGCGTCTCTGAACGTATCCACTAGAGTCCATCATCCCTCCAAGTAGGCTCTCAGAGGATTGTTTACTCCAGTGGTTCCTAACCTGTGGCCTAGGGCCCAAAAGTGGCCTGCAGCTCCCTTCTTGCTGGCTTCAGAAGGAAGCCCCTGCCTAAGGATCCAGATGGAATGTGCTTCTGTGGGGCTAAAAGACAGGTGCAGGCTCCTTTTTGCAGCCAAAGGGATGGGCGATCAGTGCTCTCTTCCCCTGGCTTCAGCAGAGAGCAAAGCACTCTGCCTGGGTCCCTAGGTGCTGGGGTCTCTGCTGGAGCCAGAGGGAGGGGAGCACTGATCTTCCATCCCCCTGGTTGCAGAAGGGAGGAGCCACTACCCAGGGACCAAGGTGGAGCGCACAGGGCTACAGGATGCATGCGGTTTTCCTCCTGAATCCATGGGAATGGGAGGTCAGTGAAGTGGCAGCAGAGAGGCGGGGGCATGCTGGCAGAGACTGGTGGCCCTTCAAGGCTGTAACAATGATATCTGTGGTTCTTGAGCCAAAAAGATTGAGAACCACTGGTTTACTTCATGGGCTGTTGCAGTACATTATTTTAGCCTGAATTCCTGACACACACACCTGGTTACTAAAGGAAATACTTTTTTTTTTTTTTTTAAAGGCCACATTGCAGGCCTTAGCTCTGAGATTTCAGTGGTCCCCACCTTAATGATGCTGGCCTCAGACACTGGGAGGTGGGAGCCAGATAGCGGGGGCATTGTCTGATGGCATTTAGTCACCTAAATATAGCACCAATGCTGTGACCGGCACCGCCCACACAGTGCTTGCTAGAATGGTTAGTAAGTGTGCTGTTTTCCTCTAAGTCATAGCCTGCAGGGCGCACCATCCAGAGAGAGGTGGGTTGTTTTCCAGGCTTCTTCCTCTTCTGCCTGTAGAACTCCCACTCCCGGCTAATCTCCATGGCATAGTCGGGCTCCTCTAAGCTCCCATTTGAATCAGTATCACAGAGATGCTAGAAGTGTTTTAGAGGGAATCTAGGTCAGCAAGATGTCTAGCATCAGCCCTGGGAGTTATTACCGTAGACGTGGTGGAGCCAGTGAGGAGCAATTGGCTGACCTGCCAGCTACCTCTGTCTTCCCATTAATGACACCCTGTGGCATTCTGCATAATGATCCTGGGTTCTGCACTCTGTAATAGCCCCATTACTGCAGTCCAGGATCATAATACTTCTAATAAGAGAGAGAGAGAGAAGGAGAGTGGAGCAACCACAGTGACGAGTACAGAGATAAAACCCGTTCTAGTGCGTGACCTGCGTGGACGGTGATTGGATGCACTGAAGAGTCTTAGAACATAAGCAACAGGGTGACTGGCCCCTAAAGGGCAGTAAGCTCTAGTGCTTAGTCAACACCTGTTCTGTGGAGTGTCCCTTTAAATCCTAGGACTTTAGAGTGGATGAAAACCTAGGGAAGGCAGAGGTAGGTATTAGGAGGGAGGAAAATAGTTCCATGGTCAGCTGGGGGGAAAACCCAGGTGCTGTTTCTTTCAGGGTCTAAGGTCAGGAGCCTAGTAGAGTGTGCAGGCAGGGCAGGACTCCCCTCTCAGCCAATCAGGACAAGTTCTGGGGAGGAAACTGTATAGATTCTATCATTCTCCTTCCCTCAGAAGCAGGAGGAGATGTCAGCTGGAGGAGGTGTGCCTGCTGAAACCTCTTCGGGGAAGAGTGAAAGGCCTGACTGGGGGAAAAGAGTCAGCTGGAACAGGAGCTGGCTGAGGCTCTACAGTTGACATTAATTCAACTGCGAACTCCAAACGGGAGAGTTGGGAGCTGCAGCAGAAAGGAGACTCCAGGGGAGTACAAACAAGGAGTCTAGTGGCACTTTTAAAGACTAACCAATTTATTTATCACATGAGCTTTCATGGGAGAAAATCCCACTTGGTCAGACGCTTTGAAGATGGGGAACTTACAGAATGGGAGGAAATTAAATGCAGGGAAAGGTATGACACAGGATCAGGTCAGGCTGTAACAGCAAATCAAAATGGAGTAGGAGACTCCAGCCAGGTAAGGCTGGGCAGGATGAAATTTGGACTCTGAGAACCGTATTTTGCTTGGAACAGTTTACGATAAAACCAGGGTATTACTGAAAGAGAAAAGCCTTATTTGAAAGGGAAACTGAGGCATGGCATGGCTGAGCTATGCTTGGCCAAAAGAGGGTGCTGCAGGGCAGACACACCTTTTGTCAGGCTGATTCCATTTGTTTATCTCAGAGCCCGTGGTAGGAGGCTTCTTAATGATATTGCTTTCTCTCTTTCAGGCTATCTTAAACAGAAAGAGTGTCCCACAAATCCAGACAGTGACTGCAGGCAGTGTGACCCTGAGTATTTCCTGAACAGAGACCGCTGTGATGCCTGTGTGTTATGCAAGCCAGGTATTTGCTTTGCTTTCCCTGTGCACTTACATCATTGCAGAGATCCTTTTGGAGGTTTGAGCTGGGCGAGTGTGGCTTGATTTCCTGACGTGCCTGCACAGGCAAGGAAGCCGTCTTGTCTTTCCTTGATCCATCAGCTGCAGCACAGTGCTGATGTGATGCACCTTTCAAATTAAAGTGCACTACAGTAACATGTGAAATGGCTCCCATTTTTATATTTGGGTATCTCAGTAGGATATCCAAAGGCTGCAGCTGTGGCCTGATCCAAATCCCACTGAAGTCAATGGAATTTGAAGTAGGCCCTTGGAGTGTGAAATAGGCAGAGGTGCACATTACTACTTTTGTGCACCTGAGCATCCAAATGGTTGACTTGGATGTTCTGTTAAAGTTCCCACTTTTGAAAACTAGACCCACCACATGACATAACATTAGAGCGAGGAGTGCACCAAAGAGTTTGGATCCAAATTAAGATTTGCTTCTCAGTTCTCACAAAGTCTGAATTTGGGGCTCTGGGTGTGGAGCATCTCCCATGTCTTTCACCCCAGTGGATCCCAGAGAGTTTTGCAGACACAGAACTGGAGTACAAGTTACCACTGGGATTGCAGCTACCTCTGGGGTGATGCACAGAGCTGTTTAACAGGGGCACCACCACCATAAACCTGGTTAGAATATGGAGGCCAGCACCCTTAAGGAAAGTTGCCAAGAGAAATGAAGGGGACAGAATACAATTGCCTGAGTTGGGATTTGACTAATGTGAAAGGGTTAACACCCCAATCTTGCACATGTGCAGTAAGATCTTGACAGCCCACAAGTGGCACCTCAATACTAACAACATTTCATTCAGAGCTTGGCATTTCCAGCAGCAGAATGGGCCTCTGTGCTTGCTCAGTACTTGGAGAGCTACCACATCACAGTGCCATTTCCTATAGGACCTGACATTTCCCCAGAGCTCTCCCCTCCAGCTGTTGACCAAGTCTGATCCCTGCTTGGTTGGTAAGACTCCAGCCCATTCATTTGCAGATGTCTGCTGTCATGACCTAAGTTGTTATGGAACAGAACCCTTGTTGTCTTGTGTCCTATTCCACCCTCCGTCCTCTTTCCAGGACCCGAGAAGAGAAATTGCTTGACTCCTCTCTCTGCTTCTTCTCCATGCTAACTTTTTCTCACTCTCCCTTTCTTCTCCTACAGTACATAACCTCGTGGAGAAAGCACCTTGCTCCAGCAATTCCAGCAGGGTGTGTGAGTGCCAATCAGGGCTGTTTTGTAAGCAACCCATTCAGAACAGTTGTGCACGATGTGGTGCCCACACGGTCTGCAAGCCAGGATTTGGAGTCCTAGTCAGAGGTAGGCATCCCACCCATGCCAGTCAGGCTCCCCTTACTTTGGTCAGGGAACAGTGCTGGCGAAACAGCTCACTCTGTCGCATGCTGGTCTATGATCCCATATTTCATTCTGCAGGCACCTCAGAAGCTGATGTCACCTGTGAGAAATGCCCTCTGGGCACCTTCTCTGATCAGAGCTCCAGCACCGAATCCTGCAAGCCCCACAGAGAGTAAGCTTGGGTTTCTGATTGGTTGTTTAAAGGTAAAACCAGAGCTGAATGGAAGCTGCTGTTCTTCTGGTGCAGACTAGCCAAAGCTAGCCCGGGGGGAAGTGGCAGCTTTTTGCTAGTGTGCAGAGTTTTGAGGACATCCCTGTTTCTCTCTATTTACATGAGATGATATGGACAGGCAGATTTTGATTGGGTATGGATGAATCCTGCTTGCCTAAACTTGAGCTCACTTGACTAGAGTGGGTTAAAATTGAACATGAATGTTAAATTTGCATCTGGATTAAAGATGTCCTGTAGGGCAAGGGGTGGAGTAACTGGAAGGGATGGTCTTCTGATCCACACAGCTGGCACAAAAATGATTCAGGGGATGGTTATTACTCAGGTAACCTCTCTCCTGTCTTCCATTCCTCAGAGGATGCCTCATGCATTTCACTCTGTGGCCCTTAACTCTATGTTCTCCTTCCCCTTCCCAGCTGTGCCAAGTTAAACAAGATAGCAATGGGCAGCGGAAATGCTACACATGACCAAGTTTGCATGGACCCACCTTCCACCCACCTCACAGCTACCACTTCGTCTGTGACATTCAGCAACGAGTTGAAGGAGCCTGACAGGGAGAGAGAAATGCTCCCAAGTGACCAGCCAACACCCCTGGGGGGCCACGCTGACCATGTTGCCCCAAAGTCGGTGACCACTGCCGGCTTCCTCATGAATGTCACAGCTTCTGGTGATGCCGACTTGACTACTGGGGGAACCATTGGTGGAACAGACACAAATTATCCACCTGACACTTCCCCTACCTCAGATACAACCACAGAAAAGACTGTCAAGAAAGGTAAGGAGGTAGGATATGTCCAGACTGACAAGTTAGTTCGAATTAAGGAGGCTTAATTCGAACTAACTAAAGCCATGGCTACACTAGGCTTTAATTAGTTTGAATTAAGGGCTTCCTTAATTCAAACTAATAAGTTCAAATAGGGCCTCAGATGTAAGGCTTTACTTTGAACTAACTAGTTTGAATTAGCTAATGTGGCCATGTTAATTTGAACTAATTTCTTAGTTCGAACTAACCGGCCATTGAAATGAATGGGGATTGCTAATTTGAACGAAGCAAGTGCCATGAATGGCACTTGCTTAGTTCGAACTAACTTTTCCTAGTTGGAATTAAGCTAATTCAAACTAACTAAAATTAGTTCGAACTAACTAATTCGAACTAATTTTAGCAAGTGTGGACATAACCAACTTGTGAGTGCAGCATGGGAAGGCAGGATTGGGTCTGTGTTTTAGTATGAGGAAAAAAAAAGTACATCATCCCCTCATGCCTTTTTTTAAAAAAACCTTTCCTGGCAAATGTGCAGCTCCATTAACAAAGCCCCCTCGGCTTTCCCTCCCAACCTCTCTCCTGCTGTGTGTTACAGGTTATGGAAGCCTTGCTCCCCAGCTAGCGGTGGTTTTCTCCACGATAGTGCTGCTCGTCGGTATGCTGGTGATTTGGCAAAGGAAGGTTTTCAAGAGGTGGATCTTTATCCCAAATGAGAAAAGTGAGTTTCCTGAGCCCACTAGCTGTACATTAACCCATAGCATTCTAGGATGTGTCACCTGGGGACAGGCTGTTCTGCCAGAGGTTTGGATGGCCACTGCAGTGTTGGGAAGAAGGGGAGAGCTACCAGCCACTGGGAGGCAGGCTGGCTGGGTGAGGGCTCCAGGCAGATCCTGACCACTGTGGTTTAAATGTTTGAGTTATATAAGCTGCTTGTGGAGGAAGAAAAGTGGTGCTGCCGCAAAACCAATGGGAGCTCACAGGCTGCTTGGACAGTTTCTCAGAGGCTGTGGGAGAATGGTAACAAAATGTCTCTCCTCAGCAGGGAATGTTATCGCAGGCTGTCTATTTTGGGCAGGGTGCCTTTGTGCTGTTAGCTGGTCCAGCACCAAGCAGAGGGGAAGGGTAATCTTTCTTGGGAATGATCGAATCCAGTCCTCCCAAGCTACTCTGGGCTAAACATGTTGTCTCTATTTTCTCAGATGTGAGTCTGTACCCAGTCGCTACATATAGATCCAGATCTCCACATCCAGGTAGGTGACTGATAGAGGCTGGAGCCACCTCTCTGGTCAGAGAGTTTTGTAGCTGAACTTCAATCCGTTTTTGTATTCATCAGGATGACTGTTATAATAAACTCGCGTGAAAGGTGCAATTGAATATCCATTGCTCCAGCACTACTAAAATGGTTCAGCAGCACTACTAAAATAGTTCAGCACTACTAAAATGGTCCATCTGAAAGGATGCCCCGGCATAGCTACTGGGGCCAACGCTGTTGGAGGTGCAGTGTCTTTGATGAGCCTTCAAACCAAGATCCCTGACCATTAAAGACCTTGTGACGTGTTACCAGAGCAGAGAGGGCATTAATTACAGTGCCCTAAGCAAACTTCAGTCTGAGTAATTACTGTCACGGCTCAGTGCCAACCTCACAGACTGTCAAAAACCAGACACTCCAAACCAGTAGTGTTCTAGAAATAGATTTCACCACGCCAGTAACAAATGTGAACTCCTGGATCATGATACCAGCCTCACCAGTCCCCTTTAGACTCCAGTCTGTCTTGTCACCCAGACAAACTGGACTTGGTGATGATTAGTTGTTTACACCAGAAATTGCACCAGTCACTTACCCTGAGATCGATTAGTAGGGTACCCTAGAACTTACACCAAGGAGAATGCCTGTAGCCAATCCTGTAATAAACTATCTAAAGGTTTATTGACAAGGTTAAAAGGAATAAGGGAGTTATTTACAAATAATTTTTTTTTAAAGAGACAACCTTTCAGCAACACACTAAAAGGGAGAAAACAAGTACTTTGGATCGGTCACATTTCTTGCACGAGGAAATTTATTCACATTGAATGCATTTGTTTGCAAAAGATTGGCTGCCCAGGAGAGAAAAAGTAATTCCGATTGGTTAGTGTTCTTGTATGAGGAAATGTAATCACCTTCAGTACATTTGTTTGTGAAAGGTTACCTGGCCATTGTACATGAGACTTTGCCAGAACACCTACCAAAGTGGCCCGCCAACCTTTTGCAAACAAATCTATTGAAGGTGATTAAATTTGCTCATACAAGAACGCTGACCAATCGGAATTACTTTTTTTCTCCTGAGCAGCCGACCTTTTGCAAACAAATGCATTCAATGTGAATAATGTGAATGTGAATGTGTCCTCCTGCAAGAACTGTGACCAATCCAAAGTACTTGTTTTCTCCTTCTTAGAGCTTTGCTTAAAGGTCATCTCATATTTATATAATTTAATTATTTTGGACTTACTGACCTTCAGTGAAAAAGAGAAGAACAAAGCATGAGAGAAGAATCTCCCTGGCTTAGGCCTCGTCCCAGGGCTGGAGCGGGCCCAGGGATGGGGACAGCGTGCTGATCAGGCCTAGGGATGGCAGTGCCAGCTGGCCTGGGGTTTGTCCTGGGGCTGGATCGGGCCAGGGGCCAGCAGCAGCGAGCCGTTTGGGGCTGGATTGGGCCTGTCATGCTCAGCCCAAGGCCAGAGCGGGGCCAGCGGTTGCGAGTGACCTGGGGCTAGATTGGGCCCAGGCTGGGGCTCAAGGCTGGGGAGATGAGCTGGACAGGGTCATCTTAGAGGCAGGGCTGAGTTGGGCCCGGGCCCCATGGCGATGGCAAGCCAGCCAGGTCGGGATCAGGCCTGGGGCTGGCAGCAGAGGTGAGGCGGCCAGGGTGAGATCAGACCCAGGGCCAACGGCAGGGGTAGCGAGCCGCTCATGGTGGGCCCATGGCCAGCGGTGGTGAGATGACTGGGGCAGGCTAAGTCCTGGGGCCAGCAGGTGTAGCTAGCCAGCTGGGACCAGGCCCTGGACAGCTGGTGAGGTGGGGTGGATCGGGCCAGTGTGTGTGTGGGTGGGGGGGGGGGGGGCCCCACATCGGGGCTGGTGGGAGTGGGGCGTGCAGGGGAGTTGGGGCTCGTGCCGCCTCATGCTGGCCCCTCCTGCCCTGCAGCACCTCTCCCCACCCTTTTCTGGTCCCACGCCGCTCCCCAACTGTGTTCCTGGCCTTGTGCTGCTACCCCCAGTCCCGAGCTGCCCCAACCCCTTTCCTGGCCTTATGCCATGACTTGGCCCTGCGCTCCCACCAGAGCCCCTTGCTACCCCCCCAGCCCAAATCCCAACCCTGCACCTGCACCCCTCTCCCCAGCCAAACTCCGGCCCTGCGCTTCCCCTGGAGCCCTGGGTGGCCCCTCCTGACCCTGACCCCTCGCTAGTCCTCTGCCCTCGCAACCCTGCCACGGCTCCTCGTGACCCAACTAGAGTGCTGCAACCCCCTCCTTTGCCTGCCTACTTGAGCTGTCCGCAGTGGTCTCCTCTGCCCCTGGGATTCCCCTTACCTGACCTGAGTGTCTATCTGCAAACTGCACTGAGGTTGCAAGCTGCCTCCAGGCCTGAAGGAGTGGGGAGGGGAGGGCAAGGCTGGGAGCTGACCCCCTCTGTTGTGCCATAAGCTAGAGGAAGGTGGGAAAGTGCAGGGAATACAAATCCAGACACAGACAGGACCAAAGTTTAGAAAGATCATCTAATAATAATATTTAAAGCACACGCATATGCACACACACAGTTACCATCTAAATCCTGAAAAGGACAGACTTTTAGTGATCTGTGAATTCAAAAAGTCTTTCAGGGAAGCCCCAGAAGGGACCCCTTGGGGATCTCTGGCTTCAGAGTCTCAGCCAAAAAGATGGAACATTTTTCTGTGGCTTTGTTTTCTTCATTCAGCTTCCAAGCCCACAGGAGAGCTTTCTTGCACATAGCATTGCCCAGATGTGATAGGACCATTAATCAATCCTTTCAATTGCAATGATTCTTGATGGAGGTCCTGTTTGATTTTGAAAGTCCTACTCAGCTATTGGATGAGTGTCGGGAAAGGGGAGGGATTATTGCCATCCCATGCTTGAGTTTGCAAGTTCAGGGCAAATTATAAAGCAAAATTTACTTGGGTATTTTCACATAGCCTGGGATACAGACACTATCAATGAGATTAATGCAGATAACTTGCAAACACTTCAGGGAGACTAACCACATTCTTATCAAACTAATACCTATTTTGAGCAAAACTAACATACAGGTGAGCTGGCCTGGTTTCCAGCTACGAGATTGTCAGCTCTTAGTTAATGCCTTCAGCATGGGCAAGAGCTGGCATCTGGCTTGCCAGCATCACAATTCCATTTTGCCCAGCTAATCTCCCCTTGCAATTTCAATTGAAAAATCTGTTCTATCGGGCTTTTCTTCCACTCTCATTGCCCTAATATCTAAACACCTTCCAGTAGTGTATTAATCCAGGGGACTAACATCTGCCATGTGTGGTTCACACAGGGTTGTTCTTTGCTGCTTAGCTTAAACTATTGGTAATGTTGCTGTGCAGCGTCAACAGCATCTGCATTCACTCCAGAGGGGTTGCATTTTAATGGTAGGAAACAAATGTATAAAGTATATTAGTTTGAAAAATAACATAGGCTATGTCTACACTTGTAAATTTAGGTCGACTTTAGCTAAGTTGACTTAAAGTCGACTTTAAGTAGACTTTGTTAAATCGACTTAGCATGTCCACACCTAAATTTTAAGTCGACTTAGGGGGGACCCTACAAAGTCGACCTAGAGCGACCACACTGGATCCCTAGGTTGACTTGTAGAGGCTAGGGGGACCTTGGACAGGTCCATGATGGCAGCGGGGCACCCCTTGCCAAGTGCCAGGGGGCTCAGCCTTTGCCCTATCGTACCTGGATACAATGGGGCAAAGGGGGACAGGGACCCTGGCAGGGCATAGGGGCAGGGTGGGCAGGGCTCTGCCCTGCCCTGTGAGGGGGCATGGCAGGTTCTCCCTGTGCCACCCCCCTGGCAGGGAGGACAGTGGGGGAGTCCTGGAGAGCCCTAAATCGACTTAGGGCTACTCCACGTCTACACTGGCTTGAGTCAACTTTAGAAAGTCGACTTAAGCCTAAAGTCGACTTTTAAACTAGGTTTCACAAAGTCAACTTAATTTTCCTTAAGTCGACTTAAGGAAAGTGTAGTGTAGACGCAGAGTAAATTGAGTCAACTTGAGCAAGCTTAAGTCGACTTAATTTACAAGTGTAGATGCACCCATAAAATCCATCAGGGTGAAGGGTGTTGTACCAATGCAAAATGAGACATAGATATTCTTCTTGTGGTTGTTAAATGAATATAAACTCATCATGATATGTGTTTTTCCCCCCCTCCCCCCATTATAGGTTCTGATCTGATGAAGAACTGTACAGTAAGTATGAAATAGTCCCCAAAAATCACTTCTGTTTTCCCTGAAAGGGGTAAAATAATGAGTGGCATTTTAAAATGTTCTTTAAAAGCATCAGTTACAGCCTTTTGGTCCACGCTATAGACTTGTATCAGCATAACTACATCTCCGAGGGGTGTGAAAACCACCTCGGAACAACATTGTTCTACCAACCTAGCCCCCAGTGCAGAAACACTATGTCGATGGGAGAGCTAATGACTGCCAGCTGCAGAGATGGATTAACTCCAGGAAAAGTTTTCCCATCAACGTAGTGGCATCTTCACTAAATATTGCATCACTGCAGCTACACTGATGCAGCATTTTAGGTGTAAACCTGCCCTTCAGTTTGCCCTTTTCGGTGTAATGTCTGATACTTTATGTGGTGCACACAGGGGATGTAGCAGTTCCATTCTCTTTCTATCTTGGAATCCTCGCACTCTCAAAATTCCTATCAGTCTCATGCTGCAAATGGGAGTTTTGCTCTAGTGGCAAGTACAGGATCTGGCAGTTTGTCATTCAATTGGGGCAGGAACCAAAATCGTAGAGGCAACCAGGCCTGAACTTTTTGGAGCATTTTGGATCTGATCTCCACTTGTCACCCCACTGAAGTCATTGGGATTGAACCCCCTCTGCCTCTTCCCACTCTGGGGCACCCTTCCATTCTCTGCAGTGGTGGGGAAGAGCTCTGGTCATAAAATAGGTATTACTATTAGGAGAATATTGTTTGCCTGTAGGGCCAGATTAAAGCAGAGGTTATAGGGGCTGCAGCCCCGGGCCCTGGCCTAAAGGAGGGGGGGCCCTAACTGGCTTCTGGTGTCCTGTCCTGTCCACCTTCGGCCTACCTGCCCAGTCCCAAGGCTGGGTGGGCGGTCTGCTCCAGACCAGCCAGCCCAGTAGTGGGCCAGAAGTGCCACAGACCATGGCCTCTGACCTGCACGCCCCCTCCCACAGCAGCCAGCCTGCGGGTCTCCCTTTCCCCAGGCTACCCGCAGCAGCACCAGCTGGGGACCCGGAGCCCCTGACCCTGCTCCCCAGCACTGATGGGGCTATGCACCAGGCTCTTGGGCAGGGTGCCATCACAATGGGGGGCCCACAAGTGTGGGCAGCCCCATGCCGCCCCCAGATCTTGATCTAGCCTTGTTTACATGGGTCTGCCAGGCCTGGTGGAACAATAAAGACTGAAGCTGGTTAGCCAGCAAGACTCTCTGGAAATAATTATATTCATCTGCAGTGGTGGGCTATTTCCAGTTAATACAAAACAATGGTAAAGATAAAGTAAGAATATCCCAGGCTGCAGATGAATCAGTCAAACATCAGTAAAGAGAGCAACATTAGGGGGCTGTAGATTATCATATCTCCATTGAGGTCAATGTCTCTTGTTTTAAATATATTTATTTCTAATCTTTGATGCCTACGTGTGCTATGCAAGTGAGCTGGGTCTTTAAACTGAGTTCTATATTTTTAAGAGCATTTCATTTTAACCTGTATGTGTGTAAATCCCCAATTCTGAAGCAATCTGGTTTTACAAATTTTTACCATTGTTTTCAATATTCCATTGCCAGCTGCTGCCTTCCAGGAATCTTTTCTTACCTTCATAGAAAATGAGTCAGATGGATGAGAAGTGCTGGGAACTTCACATCTGAAAACACTTCCTTTTGTTTTTGCTGATCTAACCATGTGCAAATAGAAGCAGAGCTGGGTACCATCAGCAGAATTTGGCTTTGTGACATGAGATCTATAGCTTTTGTTAATTGGATCTTGGTTTCCTTTTTAGAAAAGCTAAACTTAAAAAATAATCATTGACCCCCAGGAGAGCTCTGTGGGGAGGATTGCAGTGTGTGTCATGTTGCAGTTGTGTAACACAAAGCAAATTTGACACCATCAGTTTTGGTTTGAATAGGGATATGACCTGGCTTTCTCATTACAAATATTAGTCTGTAAAAGTCCTTCTTTGTTTTTCATTACAAACAGTGATTCCCACCTCTCCCAATTTCACCCCTTTTTGATATGTTGTTCCATGCTGTTTGAATCTATATGACTTGTTTGATTTGCTGAAGTAATCTGACCTGATACAGTGAAATGTAATCACAGGATTTATCTTTCACTCCCATAGTGCAAGTGTTTTCTATTTTCTGGCATCTAATGAAAGTAGGATTCACCCATGAAAGTTCGTGTGAAAAATAAATGTGTTTGTCTTTATAAGTGCCACAAGACTCCTTGCTTGTTTTGCTGAACTAGACTAACGTTGCTACCCCTTTGGAACTTGTCTACACTTGCTTTGATCTTCCACAAGAGGGCAGGAATTCCTTGCAAGAAATCAGGGGAAATTTACATGCATGGCTTTTTTTTAATTAATTGCACTTTGATCACCCAGCTACACAATTTTATGCTGTGCTATTTGCTTAGATCACTACTAAGTACAGAGTGAGAATAGTCTTAAAACCAGTCCAGCTTAAAGTTCTGCCTCAATACATGTTAAGGTGACCAAATAACAAGAGGTGAAAAATCAGGGTGGAGGGGAGTAGATTGCGTACATACAACAAAGCCCCTAATATCAGGATGGTCCTGATAATACTGGTACCTTTGATCACCCTAATACATCAGGTAAAACCAGTCCTTCTCCCTGGGATTTCTGTTTATTACACACTACGCCCTAATGTTTTGCGAATTATGTACAGTGCCAGTGAAGTGCACCTACATTAGGATGTGAGATAGCAACCACTGGTATAGAGCAAGCAGTGCTAGCGGGTGAGGGTTGGGTAGGGGGGAGACATGGCCCTCAATACTACTTTTATGAAAATGCCATAGGACCATGCAGAGCAGTAATAGCAATATGCTGGGACAGATGGACTGAACGTCCATCACCACACTGTACAGCATCTAAGAGAGCCCCAGGATCACTACTGATCTGCTGCAGCCAGGTCAATCATGGGAAGCCACATGACTGCCACCAGTCTGTGACCCCTCTTGACCTCAAGTCCATCTTCAGAAGTTGATGGGCAGAGACTTTGTCTCTGAGATGGGCAACATGATCCAAAAGGGCCAGCTTGCAGTGACCAACAATAACTTCAGTTCTCTTGAGGCCAGTTCTCCCCCTCTGCTGAGAGTGTTGTACAGAGCAGGAAGAATCTAACTTTATATATTTAAGATCTCGTGTCAGAAAGTTCACTGTATCCAGTTTCTGCACGGCGGATGGTCCGTGTTTATGGGATAGGCCGTGAAGCTTTGGTGCTATCACTGCCAAGAACTCTCACTTTCTCAGTTTGTGACCTTGGATAAGTCATTTAACCCTTTTCTGCCTCAGTTTTCTCCTCTGTCAGATGGGATGTGGTGTGAGGCTTCATTCATTCATGCATCTCAGGTACTTTTTGACTGAGTAAAATTTTCAAAAGCACGGAGTCCCAACATGCAAAGATATTTAGGGCCTAAAGAAGCAGATAGGTGTTGAACCTGCTTAGGCATTTTATAAATCCCAGTAGGTGCCTATTTGGATCTTTAGGCACCTATGTACCTTTGTAAATCTGGCCCTAAAGGATTCAGGAGTCTAATTCAAAGTAAATTAGGTCCTCTTGGAAATTTTACCCACTAATGGAAGATAATACAACTATCATTCTTGCTGATTCAGAAGGATGTGGTTTGGTTGATCTGCTGCCAGAGCTACTGCGGTCTCTACCCAATTTGGTTCCCATTATGTGAACTGTAGGTTCATGGCTCTGTTTCTCTCTTCTTTGTGTCAACAGAAGAGGTTCAGTATGCTGAAAGCTGACAAAGAGGCCGAAGAGAGGGAGTTAATTAACAGAATCCCACACGTGGAAACTAACAACAACTTGGTCTCCAGTGCAGAAAAAAATCACGGTCCTGACTCAAGCCTGGCTGAGACAATTCAAAGCACTGGGAATGCCACAGACTATCCTGTTGAGTCCCGAGTGAGGGACCACACTAATAACCGAATTGGTGAGTTTCATGAGCCTTTGCAGAATAGTGTGGATGGTGGGGGAAAGATGGGACAAATAGAATTCTGCATCATATTGTATGAGACACACAGGCTAGAGAAAGATCAAAACTTCTCTAACAAAATTAGTATCCAATCCTGCAAACTTCTGTGCACCTAAGCACTGGTGTGTTTATTCAAATAACTTTGATAATCTCTTGTATTCATGTTTACACTCAGTCGCTTGCAGAAGTAGCTGGACAATGTTAAATTCCCTTCCCCCATGGAAAGTTTTGGTTTTCAACAAATCTAAAAACTGAAATATTTCAGCCCAAACTGATTAGTGTCAAATCCTGGCTCCTAAAGCACCTGCATCCAGGGCCCTTAGGAGCCATGTGGGCCCTGTGATACCTGCAGTCACAGATGCTTATGTGGCTCATGAAATGGGTAAGCCCCTCTGAAGCAGCTGTAAATCACTTGTAGGACCTGTGCCCAATTTGGGAGCAAGCAACCATCAGTCACCCGGATAAGCAAGGGCCTATTTGGCTAAAGAAGCCTGTTTCCTCCCGCTCTTGCTGCCAGTCCCCCCATTAAACCTCACCCCTTCTACACTTACCCTCCCAGTGTAGACAGGATAGAACTGCTTTTTTTTTTTTAAGCTGTCCAAAACATTAGTGGCTTTGGTCCCAGTGTAAGGCTGGAGTCACCCTTGCAGTCTGTTGTATTGGAAAAGGAGTACCTCAGGCCCAGTGAGGAACAAGATGTTAATAAAGATCTTGTCACTGTTATTATCTTAAACTGTGAAGCATGGTCTGGGGTTTTGTGTCAAGTTATTGTTGGTGACGCCCATTGCAACAACTGCCATTAAAAATCTCTCGAACCTTCTGTTAAAGTACTGCAAAAAGAGTTAAAGCCTTTGAAATGTAAAGTGCTAAATAAGGTTATTTTAAATAAGTTTTTATTTTCACGTGATTCTTTATTCCCTTTCCCTTTTGTGTTAGAGTGTCTTTTACAGGGAGAAACCCTGTGTTTGACAGATGTTTTTGAGACAATATTAAAGATGATATCTGCTGCCCATTTGGGGAGGTGGGAAGGAGGCAGCAATTTAAGATGGTTTGGAGCCATTTCTTATTGCCAGTATTGTGGGAATCCAATCCTGTTTTCTTTCAGACAAGGCAAGATGAGCATGCTCAAAGGGAGAGAAAAGAATAGCTGAGTTAGAAAACGTGGCTTCTGTCTCTGATGCTGTCTTTTACTTGTATCGTTGCTGAGGTCCCAGTACATGGTCTGATCAGCTAGTCAGATCTGGCTGGTTACAGATGTGGCTTTCAACTGAGCTCAGTTCCCACCAAGGCTGCAAAGGTGGTGGGATGAGCTAGACTATTAAACAGAATAAGGTTGGAGTCTGAAAATGATTCATGAGGAAAGTGGTTGACAGCAGGAACTCAGAGACTCACATCTCAGAATCTGCAGTCGGGATTGGGCTGATGGAGGTGGCCAGGTCATCTTGTTCCCTCACTGACTTGGTCTGGCCTGGGTGATTTTTAAGAGCAGAATGATGAAGGCCCAGTGGAGATCCTGAGGTCCATGGGTGACAGCCATGATGGCAAAGCTACCTCCTTCAAGTCCACCCATCTCATTACTCCCAGTTAGTGACCCCCCGCCCCCCACCACAAATAAAGTCCAGGAAGATATGGCAGCTATGCCCATTAACATAAGCCAATCAAAGAACCCATGGGTGATTTCAACCATAAATATTTCTTCACTTCTAGAATCTTTCAGCTTGTTACCATGCCAGCTTGTGACTTTTTAGAAGGCTTAAGGATCCCAGTTCACAGCTCTTTTAACTTAACCATTCTGTTTATACAGCCCATTTTTCTCTAAATTTTGCCTTTTTTTTTTTTTTTTTTTTAAAGTAACAAACTGAGTTGGACTTTTGTTAATTTGGACAATTTTGAGTCCAGACTCATTCTTCACCACAAATCCCAACTTGGGAAGAGAGAGGGAGCTGTTTGGGAAGATGAGTGGGCAGTGCCAGGCAGAATGTATTTCCATACGTTCCCAGACTTTCCCCTTCTCCCTCTTTCTCAGTAGAACTCTCTATTTCTGCTCCCTGCAGAAATGCACTGGGGTGAGTTTGTTAGCTGAAATGGCCATCTGGGGCAAAGGCATACCTTCCTGCTCTTTGTGAAGTGGGCCCAGAATCAGGGCCATCCTTGGAGGGGGGCAAATGGGGCAATCGCCCCAGGCCTCACAGGTACAGGGGCCCCACGCTGCCCTGCTCCCAGCGGGGCAGTGCAGGGCCCGCGCCATGGCCCCCCAACAGTTGCACTTCCCCCTGCTCCCCGCTGCCTTGTGAGCCAAAGGCAGTGGGACAGGCCAGGAGCACTTCCCCTGGCCTGGCCCTCCTCCCCACCTCCAGAGCGGAGCACGCAGGCCCAGGAGAGGGGCAGTCTGCCCAACAACCCTGGCCAGGGCCACATGCAGCCAGGAAGGGGCCATGGCCTCGACCAGAGTCGGCTCCCGGCGGGGGCCTCACTTCCCCGGTTGGGGCACCAGCTGCAGCAGCCTGGGGTCCCAGCTGCGGCTGGGGCAGTGGAAGCTGGAGATGGGGCTGGCCTCGGCTTCTTGGCCTGGGGTCGACTCCCTTCCATCCGGGGTCTCGGCCATGGCTCCGGCTCCCCGCCCTCTGCGGCTGCGGCTCCCTTCTGCCCAGGCCGCAGCTCCATGCCACCAACCAGGCGGCCTCAGCTTCCCGGCCCAGGGTCACAGCTCCCGGCCTTGGCTTCCAGGGCTGGCCTCCCTGGGGGCGACCGGGGTCCATGGGGGGGTGGAGCGGGCCGGCCCGCCGCACTCCCTATCAGTATGAGGGGAGGGGCAGGGCCCCGCCTCAGCCAACTGGCCCTGGGTCCCGCTTTCCCTAAGGGACGGTCCTGCCCAGAATTCAGCCCATTTGCATAAGTGACTAGTAGCTTTTTTAGGTGTTCATTTACTGTCAGTTACATAAGTTTGAATACAACCATTTCCTCAAACAATTAACCAAATAACACAGAACTCTGATCCGGAGTGACTGCTGCCAAAGAAAACTGCTTACAGGTTGATCAGGAGCCAAGGTGAAGCAAAGAAGAGGAAAATGAGCAAAAGCCATTTCCTGTGTAGCTGGGTCACACCCAGAGTTGGATTAAGCAATACAATGTGTCAAGATTCAATGACTAAATATATATTTTTTTTAAATATACTTACTACAACTGTTCTCCAGCCTGCCAAACTGTTTTTAAATCTTATCAATTTTTCCAGAGATGTTTCAAAGGCAGTTTCTGTAACAAGTCTGGAGAGGAAGATGTGATTGAGGGCCTCCTCTTTTCTGCAGAAAAGCTTGGGTGATGGCCCATTTCCTGAGCTGCTATAAATTGGCAAAACTCCACTGGCCTGAGGGAAATTTACACCAGCTGAGATCTAGCCCTTCATTTCTGTCTGAAGGAAAGAGAACAAGTTACAATGGAGATTTGTTGTCTACAGGGAGAGGAGTGCCTCAGAATAGATATGAAGTTTGATGCTATGAAATAATTTGTTTTAGAGCTTCCCTTTATTTATTTAAGAACATATGTAATGAAGAAGGTACTTCATTAGTGACAACTGTCATTTCAAAGCCTGATTGTCAGATAATCTGCAAAATGACGAGATGGGGGGTACGGCAGATTTTGCATTGTATCAATCCACTCTCTCCATGCCTGGTGCAAATGCTGAGGAAAGACTTTTAACAGATATTGATCAGGTGGTCATAGCGGTGGGATTTTGGAACAGTGCTCCCACACTGTATTCCACTGAAAAAAATTATTGTTAAACTGCTGGCCTTGTTTATGTGCCAGTTTTCAAACTGATTAACTTTTAGGACCTCATGACATCCTGTCTGTTCTGTAAACCACTTTGAATTCACATGCCCAAAAGAGCTGGGCTGCAGAGCCTATTTTACATACTCACAGGGTGGGAATAAGTGAGTTAATGGATTTACGATGGTGTACAAGTCTGTAAAGTCTGTCATCACAATGTACCCCATACATAGCATTACTGAACTGCAGTGACCTCTGGGGTGGAATGTGGCCATTCAAGTCCTAATGAAACCCGTGAATTACTTGTCCCCTGAGGGCCAGGTTTAACTTGTTGTTATACACTATGTTTAAGTTCTACACATCTGTCCTAAAATATCTTTTCCAGCATAGTTCCAGAAGGGTATCCATGTTGGTCTAGTTTGGCACAACAAACAAGGAGTCTTGTGGCACTTTTAATGACTAACAAATTTGCTGTAAGTCCTAAGAACCCAGCTCAATTTCTCCCATTGTTAGAGTGATCTGAGTTTCCTGCCAATTGAAAACTTGTCTTAAAGGCAGCCTTTTCATGCTGATGTTGGTGTTGCTGTAGATTAAAGCCCAAAGCCCTAGGTCAGAGAAGTCTCCTGCATCCTTGGAGTTAGAGCTTTGATCATTGTTGAGCTTTAAACATACCACTCTGTTAGAGAAGAACTTGAAATATAGTTTACATTACTGGGGGCAGAGAAGGTGGTTCAGTAACCACAGATGAGATTTGCAGGAGATGCAAACAAATGTTGACCTGAAATATGGTCCAAAAATTTTAGAAATGTTATTGTCTAAAAATACCCAGGTCTCTCTTGCACTTGGCCTTTCCATACCTTCTTTCTTTCACTGTGTTCTGTACTTTGATTCCAAATTAAAGGTACCTTATGAATATCCATGACTGGCTATTCATAACTAGTGGGACATATTCCAAAGGCCAGCCCAGCTGTAACCATTAATTAAAGAAGTGAGTTATGCTTGAGATGGGCCAGATCTGCATACCTCCGAACTTTGGGTAACCTCAGCTTGGCATCCAAGCTTTGCAAAAGAGGGGACCATCTCTGACTGGTACCAGAAATGGTACTTGGTATTATTCAGAACTGATGCCTATCTGCTTCCTCCCACAGACAAAATATACATAATGAAAGCTGATACTGTGATTGTGGGATCCATTTCAGAAGTGCCCATCAGCAAGAACTGTGCTGTTAGAGGATGTGAAAATGATGCTGAGGTCCAAGAAAACATGGAGGAAAAAGAATTAGAAATGCATTATCCACAGCAGGAGACAGAATCATTTCCAGGGAGTGATGTAATGATTTCAGTGGAGGAGGAGGGCAAGGAATTCCATCACCCTACCACTGCCACTGAGAAGTGATGTCTTGGAGAGCAAATCTTGAAGACTAAAGCTACAGAGATGTCTGTTGTGCTAGTGATCTCCAGTGCAGTGGGGAGTTGTGAGTGCCTTATTTTCTCAGCTGCTGGAAGGAGGGCTGGAAATCATGGGAGTACTTTGGTACAAGGTGTCATAGACTTGATTTCATCCAGGAAACAAGAGAATCATCAATAGTAATGAGAGGAATTTACACTTATGGATCTTATCAAATATTTCTCTCACTTTTTTCTCCCCACATCCAGTTATAGATGGGACAGTATCAAAACCCCATATCTGAACACTTGAAAACGCAGAGGATTTTTGGCTCCTGATCCAAACCTCATAGCTGCGCTGCCATTCATAACTGAACAGAATAAAATGTGTTGAAGCATCTCCATGGCTGTGAAAATTCAAGTCAAGATCCAAAGGCTGAAGTTTGGACCTATCTCTGAATCCTCTGTCTGTAGTTATAATGGTGGTCCTTCATTTTGTCAACTCTTGGGATTTATTGCTATACTAATGACATTTTATGGTTTTTGTTTTTTTCCTGAAAGTCCCAGGTCCTGGATTCATGTAAGCACATAAGAATCTTAGCTTTTTTTTTTCTTTTCTTTTTTTTTGTGACAGTTTCTAGTCCTCTTGGTTGTAAAGAAAAGCTAGGAAACATGACCTAATTGCACCCTCAATGCTCAGAAACTAGAGCGCAAATAAAATGAACCCAATGTTTATTCATGATCTTTTAAACCAATCTCATGAACAGTTTGAGGCTGGGCTTAAGGAGGACTTCTGTGATTAACTTTTTCAATGATTTTTACTAAGAAAACAGACAACGAGAAGTACAAAAAGGTAAATGACTTACAGCTTGCATATATTTACAATGCCGCATGCCTCACAGGATCTTCAATGCAATAATGCAGTTTTATAACTCATCAAATCTGAAAGATCAGACAATACAATACAAGGCATTACTAGACAGCTATAACATGCTAATAATCAAACAGGAGAAGACGTACATGAGAAGAGGGAAGTAGGAGTCCAAGGGGAGAGGAAAAAAAAGGAGTGATTAGGTGGAAT
Organism: Pelusios castaneus; assembly: GCA_007922175.1. Lineage (NCBI taxonomy): Eukaryota > Metazoa > Chordata > Testudines > Pelomedusidae > Pelusios > Pelusios castaneus. The sequence goes on from ML685891.1 coordinate 2,660,417, forward strand.
GGACGTCTAGCATTCTCTGGACCCCCTCTACATCTGTTTTAGCCAAATATATCTGAAAATAGGATCCACATTTCTTTGAATTCACAGACTTGAGGATTTTGACATTTGGGATTGGCAGTGCTGCTACATAATAGCTTTCTCCAGTAAAAGCCAAAGTGCTCTGAACATTTAGAAGTTGTACAGAATATGGACTTTGACTCAGAGTGTAAATTAAACAGGCTACTTGATGAATATGAGTATGGTCTTGTAAGGAAAACAAGGAAGTATGCTGATTTCCCAAAAGAAACAAGGATTTTTTTTAAGAGGGTGTATTGTATTGATCATTTTCTAAATCCATGTACATTTCTGCTGCTTTTGGAAGAAGTGCAGGTAATTATCTGGGAAGGGCTTATTTTTACATGTTGTTTTTTAAAAGTTTTGTGGTCAACTTACTTGTGTTGGCAAATTACGTAAGATACTAATCACTCATGCAGCTAAATTTAATGCATCAGTGCTGACTATGCTTTCACACCATTATGGAAAATGAGCAACATGATGAAGTGTTTCCTAACAGGATTTTTTCTTTTTCTTTCTTTCTTTCTTTGAAGAGGACCCACAGAATTACTACCTGCTCAGGAGTTTTGATGCTGGACAAAATAGAGTGAGGGATAATTGTGCTTCTCTAGTGCATTCATAAGAGTGGCCATATTGCATCAGAGCTATGGCCCAGTTAGCCCATATTCTGTCTCTGACAGTGGCCAGTGCCGGATACTTCATGGGGGATGGACAGAACAGGGTAATTTCATGTGACCAATCCCCTGTCGTCCCAACACAGCTTCTGAAAGATGGAGATTTAAGGATACCTGGAGCATGGGGTTGCCTCCCTGCCCATCTTGCCTATTAGCCATTGATGGATCTATCCTCCATGAATGTATCCAGTTCTTTTTTTAACACAGTTATGCTTGTGTCTCACAACATCCCCTTGCAATGTGTTCCCCAGGATGACTGTGCATTATGTGAAGTGGTACTTCTCAATGTTAGTTTTAAGTCTGTCCTTTAACTGAGACTTTCAGTGCACTTTACAAACATCAGGTAAGTCTCATGCTATCCGTGTAATCACAGGAAGAACTATGTTATGGTGAAGACCACAGATGCAGTGAGTGTGATGTTTTTTCCCCCCGCTGAGGATGCTGCAAGGCGGAGCAAGCTGGAGAATCCCAGCATCTTGAGTCCTAGGCTGTAGTGCTAACGGCTAGCTTCCATGCCTTTAATGCATTTGCAAAATGGTGCTAGGTCAAATATGGGCAGCCCTGTTACTTATTTCTCCTCAAATTTACCTTTCCTATCCATAAAGCTTCTGAACTGCTCAATACCAATTGCTATTGAAGATGCATGCGTCTTTGGCTCCTCTCAGCAGAGTTTTGCTAGAGGTTAGGTAAAGTAACCCCTTGTGTGTCATTTTCCGTTGTCCTTGTTTGTCACATGCAGAAGACATGATGCTCTTTAAACCAAGAGACAAGAATCCGCGTCTCTCTGTGCTCTTCACATACAACTGCCACTGAAGAAGGAAGCAAATAGAAATAACATTTCTTGCTAAAACATGCTTAATATTGTGCAGCAGAAGGTCGGTTCATCAACCACAATCCTTAAACTAGATGGGAGGAGGAAGCGAAACAATAAAGGACAAGTATCGCCCAAACCTTCTTCACTTCTACCATGAATACCTCATTGTTTACCAGGGCTCAGCATGGAAAATGACTTTTCTTTCAGCTATGAACATTGACACGCTTATGAATAACTACTCATATGACTGTGGTTGTTAGGGTTTTCCATAATAATGAAATTAGTTATAGGTGTATCCCGTTTATATATTAATCTTGTTAATAGGACAATCTTCTAGAGGGATCAAATGCTTTTTAAAAATCTTGCTAGATCTAGTGTAGTTGGTTAAAATTACAATTTTGCTAACCTTTGAAATAAAAATATTAAATGTGTTTTAGCCCCTGGGCACCCTTTTTTTCCCCTCTTTGATATTATTGATGAAATTGTCATGAAGTGCCCTGCAACTCAGCAAGTGTTGAGAAATCAGCTTCATAGTAGGAAAACTAAAAGTTTGTTTTTCCTAATGCAAAGACAAAATACTTAAGAAAGCAATTGGGCAGCTTGAGGCTTCCTCACCACGCAGCAGTGCAAGTCACAATCCAAAGGGTCTGATTCCCATTTCCATTTCCACCATTCATGCAACGTGTAAAGAAGCCTTCATTCTAAGTGTAAATAAGCTTTTAGTGCAAATGAAACTTCAGGCTTAGAATGGAAAGTTCCCCTTTCTAATTAGAACAGAAGAACAGAAATCTCAGCCACAGAGATCATGAGATCATACATGTACTTAAATGTATTGCTTGTTCCAGAGGTGGTTTATATTAGCTGGGGTTTACCATTACCCCTTCCACCTCAAACAGTGTTGCCATATATCACCATAATTTCCTTAACAAAGGCTGAGATATTAGACTGATGAAAATGTCATTTTCTCCTTCTCCTCTCCTGACTGAGCTCAACTGTGCAGGCTTGGGTGCCTAAGGAAAAAAAATAGAGCAAACTCCAAGAGTTGCAAAATTGGTGGCGGGGCAAACGAAGTGAAACTGGCTGCAGGCTAATGGTATGTTTTATTTTAATGAGAATGAGATGGAGAAAGAATAAAGGTCACTGTAGTTAACAGGAGCCTTTTTGTTGACTGTGGTGAACTCTGATTCAGGCTCCAAAAACTTGTTTTAAGTCTTGCCTTAACTGATTTTACTTTGGATTTGCACACTTAGGAGCTTATGCAGGCCTACTTTGTTGCATACACCAGGGCCTCCTTGCTTCCCTCCAGTCCCTCCCACAAGTTCCCTGGGCACCACGCTCCCATTCTCCTCTATTTCAGGGACTCCCTGCAATTTCCCACAATCTCCCCATGGCCTGTGGCTCTGGGTGCACACCCATTCTCTCTTTTCCCACTCCCCTGGGCAGGGGTATTGTACACTTCCATTCTCTCCTTCCCTAATAGCAGCATCCTCTATTCTAGCTTCAAGGCAGGTGGTCTGGGTGGAGCTTGGTTTCCCTCCTGTCCATCATTCCCGGGGTCCCTCTTTTCCCCCAATATCATTCCTTGTCAGAGGTTCTGTTTGCCCTATTTCTACTTCCTTCCTACATACTAGGTCTCCGCTTCTCCCACCCATTTCAGTGGCTCAGCCTCTGCACACCCTTCTACTATGGGACTATTGAAGAGATGCAAACTCAAGGCTGTTTCCTCACATGAGTTCTTAAGTGTGACCCAAATGCAGCCTTCACAGAATACGAGATTATGCTGCAGGCTCAGGCTGCAGCTTGGTGTCATCGGACTATGTGGACAGGGTGGAGTACTAGCTGATTTATTAGCCTGCCCTGAAAGAAAACATTGAAGTAATTCTGAAGGTATTTGTACAGTGAGTCTGATGTGGTTAATGTGATTTCTGTCCCTTTGCGCCTCCCCTGCCATCATGAGGCTAGAAAGCATATTTGGTGAATGATGGAAGCTGTAGAAAGAACTGGAAAAAAGCTGGAATGTTCATGAAGGCAAAACAGCAAACCAAGGAACAGAGAAATAAATAATAAAGGGGAAATCAGAGAAAGTAGCCAAACAGATGGAGAAATTCCTACTGAGATCACCATTCTCAACCCCACTCCACTCTGCTATTTAGTTTCTGTTCTCCTTCACCCCTTTAATTGGTGTTATTCCAATCTATCTGGGTGCTTTGATGGCTCACAACCCACAGCATCTGATTTCCACCTTATCTCCTTGCCCACTAGGTGACTTGAAAACAAAGGGAGTATTCACATGAGAAAGGGAAGTAATGTTAGACTCAGAAACTGTCAGTTTTTGCTACAGAGAGTAAATTCAGCCAGGGAAACATTTATGGCATTTTAGTCATAGGTGGTATATATCCTGGGAAAATGTATCTTGATGTCAAATGTGAGAAAACCTTGTGCAGGACAAAACATGTTTAAATACTTACTAGCTGGTCCTGGTTTCCCCCACTCCTACCCAGGGATAGTGTGACTCAGTTGGGGTTAACTCTACTGAGGACCTGGGAGTTAATCCTTGCCCACTAATCTACACTAGGTTCAAAATTATGTTTGTTTTAAAGACAGTTAGCTGGCCATAGTAAACCTTGAAAGGTACCCTAGGGCAGTGGTTTTGAAACTATGGGTCAGGACCCAGTACGGGGTCGCAGACCTTCAGATCCTGGGTTGCAACACCCCCTGTTGCTGCTGCTGAAAGACTGGAATGCATTGCTCAAAGATGTAATTGTTGGATTGTGGGCATAGATTATTTTTTTCAACTGGGTCCCAAGGAAAAGAATTTGAAAACCACTGGACTAGGGTTAATCACAACCAGCTGAGCTGACCTGTTCTTAAACACAATTCTCTTGTTTGCACTAAAGACAAAATCATTCTTCACAGCATGCTAGGTAACATTTTTTAAACATGATGCACTTTCCCAGTATGCAGAAGGCCTCAGGAAATATATTCCATCAGATAGGTGAAGCTGGGAGGTATTGCAGTAAAGGGGTGGGGTGCAGGAGAAAAGCTGTGTCATCTGCCCTGGAGGAATATAATCCATCAATGTGATCCCAGTCCTGACAGACACAGGTCTTGTCTACACTAGCATTTATGCTGGCAAAACCTTTGTCACTCACAGGTATGATAAAACTATCTCCCGGAGCAACGTTTTTCTGACATAAGCGCTAGGCTGGACAGCGCTATGTGGGCAAGAGACGCTATCCTGCCAACATAGTTTCTAGAACTAACTCGGGTGGCAAAAACATCCTTGCTGAGGGCCCCCCGGAGGCAAGCATCACCTGAGAGCTGGCTGGGCCGGCAAGAAGTCCAGTTTGCCTGCCCCACCTCATGCTGAAGGTCTGTGGGCTCATAGAGGAGCTTGACCTTCGGGGAATGGATCAGCTCCTAAACCCTGCCTGGCTTCCTCCGATCGCCCCCAAGCCCCTGGGATATTTGGTCCCCACCCCCGGATGGGTGCCCCACCGTGCACCGTGCAGGCCGGCCGCTATTCCCAGCTGACCCCGGCCCCAGGCGGGGCAAGGAGAGCCAAGGCAAAGGGAGACCCATTTATTAGCAGCCCCCCCCTCACAGCGAGCTAGGACTCGGGGCCCGACGTGACGTCCACACAACTCAGAAGCTGAGCCGGCTCCCGCCCCGCCCAGCCCAGCCCCGGATAGGGGGATGGGATACAGTGATGATGCCCCAATCGGCGCCGCCTCGCTCCTCCCACTTGGGCTGGCTCCCGGCAGCGGGTGGGTCGGCGCTGCCTGCGGGGTCCGCTTTGGCTTGCACGGCGGGGCGGCAGGATGGGACCCTGCTGGCTGCTGCTGGGCTCGTTGCTGTTGCACGTGGGGGGCTCGCTGCCAGGCAAGGTGGGTGAGCGCTGCCCGATCCCCTCCCCAGGCCCTCACCGTCACAGCCCGGTAGGGCTCCAGCCCTTTCCGGTAACTCGCTCGCTGCCCGTGCCCCCACTGCTGTAGGGCGGGCGGCTGCTGGGAACTCAGACTGGGCGCCCATGGAGTGGGGGTGGGGCTGATCGTGCGGCAAACTCAGCCATAAGGGGCTCCTCCGCCCCCAACATGTGGGGCAGGCCAGCCCCCCTCCCCGATTACTTCTTTATTAGCCTCCTGTTCTTCTTGGGGTGATACAGATTTCACCGCCTGCTCTCCCCTTACTTAACCTCCCAGCCCCGTTTCCAGACGGGGGAGACCTGGGAAGCCCAGATCCTACATTCAGGCGCCGTAACCCTTAAGTAGTGCTCCTCGGTTTGGGGGCAGCCTGCCGCCGGCTCTTATTGTAGCATAGCGACCCTCTGGTGCGGCATAAATGTAAAGCGAGAGCTTCTGTGGAAAAGCTTTCAGAGCTAGCCGAGGAAATAAATTGCTCATAGTTTTGCTGTGATGACTACTCAGTCTGCCTTCCGCTGCCTCTGCTTCTGCCCAACACCATTTGAGCTATGCAAACCGTAAATCCCAGTTTTTTAACCCTTTGCTCCTTTACAAATATCACTACTTTTAAAAAAATGTTGTTACACAGCCAGAGCAACAGCCTCCCTGGCTTTACCGCTGAATCTGCTTCCTTAGATTGTTTGCTTATTTTCACTGACTATGTGCACCCTAACAAGTGTAGAATAAAAATCTGTACCTTATTTATTGTGTGGAATAAACAGGACCATTTGGTTGTACTTGAGACTGTTTAAAATCTGCCTTCATATACCCAGAAAAGTCCTTTAATTGGGACCGTTCCACTTTAGCCTTCAAATTCAAACTATGTTTCTGTCTAACAGAGCACATAATTTTTCAAGTGAGAAACCGTGGCAAGGACTTTCTGACTTTGAACTTTATGTGTTTACACTCTGTATTCCTGGAAATGTACTGGGCTGCAAGGATAAATACCATAAATAAGTGATGTGGTCAGATACTATTGCAATGGAGACCATGTACATACTTTAGATCAGTGATACTTAGTCCTCAGTACTTTTAAAGATTAACAAATTTACTTATCGCATGAGCTTTCGTGGGAGAAAATCCCACTTTGTCAGACGCTTTGATTTTCTCCCATGGAAGTTCATGCGATAAATAAATCTGTTAGTCTTTAAAAGTGCCACAGGACTCTGTTATTTTTCTCCAGTAGACTAACACGGCTACCCCTTTGGAATTTAGTCCTCAGTAGTTCAGCAGTTAGTCATTAATGCAAAAGATCTGTTGTAATATGAATTCATTGTTTCATTTATTATAGTACTAATATTCAGATGAATGAGAAAGGAAGTAGTTACTTTATATATTAAGTATTATTCTCACAGCAAATTAGTTGTTAAGGTAGTACAACAGATAACTGGTTAATAACATAGTAAAAACATCCTGATTGGTTAATAACTTGGACTGGTTAATAATTAAATCGCACAGTATTTTAGGGGAGATATTAAAGAGCAACTTGTGGATAGGGAGCTGCAGTTTAAGTACCGCTGCTTTACATAGATGGTTTCAATGAAAGTTTATGTGGACCTGGTCTTGTGTTCCTTGCACACCCTGATCTCCCATAGCTTGGACATGAAGAAAATCCAAGTTTTGGCTCTGATGCTTCTTTATGACATTAGTGAATAGGACCAGGAATCTAGAGAAAAGAACACCAGGAAGATTGAGGTACTCAAAGAGCTGAAAGTAGCGTGCAAGTAAATTTACATAGTGGGAGTGGGCCCTGGATAACAGGACCCCAATGAAGGTGAGATGGACTTTGCCTATCAGACCTTGACACATCTGTATGCACAATACAGTAATGAAAGACTTTCTGAAGTGTCATTTACCTTCCTAATATTTAGGGAGAAGTGATTTTGAAATAGTTTTAATGACCTTTAGTTAACATGCAGAAAGAATAGCAAATATGGAAGGCTCCCAGTGTGGCTTAGCAGAAAACGCTGCAGTGAGTTGAAACACAAAAGGGAAGCTTACAAGAAGTGGAAGCTTGGACAGATGACTAGAGAAGAGTACAAAGATATTGCTCAGGCCTGCAAGGATAAAACAGGAAGGCCAAAGGGCAATCAGAGTTGCAGCTAGGAAGGGATGTGAAGGGTAATAGGAAGGGGTTCTACAAGTATGTCACTAACAAGAAGCAGATCAGGGATGGTGTAGGTCTCTTACTGAATGGGGCAGGCAACCTAGTAGCGGATGATGCAGAAAAGGATGAAGTACTCAATGCTTTTTTTACCTCAGTCTTTACAGGCAGAGTCAGATCCCAGGCTACTGCATTGGGCAATGGGGAGAAGGAGAGCGGCCTTGGGTGATGGAAGGTCAGGTTAGGGACTACTTAAAGAAGTTGGATGTGCACAAGTCTATGGGGCCGGATGAACTGCATCAGAGTGTGCTGAGGGAGTTGGCCAATGTGATTGCAGAGCCACTGGCCATTACCTTTGAAAACTCATGGTGGTATGGGGAGGTGCCACATGATTGGAAAAAAGGCAAATATAATACCTATCTTTAAGAAAGGGAAAAAGGAGGATCTGGGCAGGGCCATCCTGGGGGGGGGGGCGGCGGTGTGAGTGGGGCGATCGCCCTGAGCCCCATGGTTTCGTGGACCCCCACTAACGTGCAGCCTGCTCCCCCCCGCAAGAAAGGGGTGGGGCGGGAAGGCAGAGCCTGGCCTCTGGGCTGTCCCGCTCTACCCCGAGGGCAGAGCAACCAGCCCAGTGGTGGAGCGGGAGCATGGAGCCCAGCTCTGGGCCAGCCCGTCCTGCCCCTGCTCCTGCCGTCTGGTCCACGGCTGGGCCCAGGGCTGGCTCCTGGCGTTGTCCTTGGCTCCCAGGCCATGGCTGGGCTGGCTCCCACCAGCGGCCTTGGGTTCCCAGCTGGGGCTGGGGCCAGCTCCCGCCGGTGGCCTCGGGTTCCCAGCTGGAGCTGGCTCCCACTGGCAGCAGCAGCTCTTCATCCCCGAGGGGTGGCTGGAGTCCCGGGGGGTGGAGTGGGCCATTCTGCCCTGCCCCCCTCCAGCGAGGGGGGTGGGTGGCCCTCCCTAGGCCTATTGGCCCTGGGCCCTGCTCCCCCCAAGGGATGGCCCTGATCTGGGGAACTACAGACCAATCAACCTTACCTAAATCCCTGGAAAAATCATGGAGCAGGTCCTCAAAGAATCCATTCTGAAACACTTGGAGGAAAACAGGGTGATCAGGAATAATCAGCATGGATTCATCAAGGGCAAATCATGCCTGAACAACCTGATTGTCTTCTATGATGAGATGATGACTGGCTTTGTGGACGTGGGAATAGCTATCAACGTGATATACTTTGACTTTAGCAAAGCTTTAGATATGGTTTCCCACAGCATTCTTGTCAGAAGGAGATATGGGTTGGATGAATGGACCATAAGGTGGCTAGAAAGCTGGCTAGATCATCGGGCTCAGTGGGTAGGGATCAATGGCTCAATGTCTAGTTGGCAACCAGTAACAAGCGGAGTGCCCCAGGGGTTGGTCCTGGGGTCAGTTTTGTTCAACATCTTTATTAATGATTTGGATGACGGGATAGATAGCACGCACAGTAAGTTTGTGAATGACACCAAGCTGGGGGAATGGTAGACATGCTGGAGGGTAGGGATAGGATTCAGGGAGACCTAGACAAATTGGAGCATTGGGCCAAAAGAAATCTCATGAGGTTCAACAAGGACAAGCGCAAAGTCCCGCTCTTAGGACAGAAAAATCCCATTTACTGCTACAGGCTGGGGACTGATCGGCTAAGGAGCAGTTCTGTAGAAAAGGACCTGGTGTTATGGTGGTCGGGAAGTTGTTTCTGAGTCAACAGTGTGTCAAAAAGGCCAATGGCATATTGAGCTGCATCAATAGGAGCATTGCCAGCAGATCAAGGGATATGATTATTTCCCTGTATTCAGCACTGATGAGGCTGCATCTGGAATATTGTGTCCAGTTTTGGGCTCCCCCCTACAGAAAGTATGTGGACAAATTAGAAAGAATCCAGTGGAGGGCAACAAAAATGATTAGGGGGCTGGGGCACATGACTTATGAGGAGAGACTGAAGGACCTAGGCTTATTTAGTCTTCAGAAGAGAAGACTGAGGGGAGATTTGATAGCAACCTTCAACTATGTGAAGGGGTGCTCCAAAGAAGAGGGAGCTAAGCTATTCTCAGTGGTGACAGAGGACAGAACAAGGAGATATGGTTTCAAGTTGCAGGTGGGGAGGTCTAGATTGGATATTAGGAGAAATTTTCTCACTAGAATGGGTGGTGAAGCACTAGAATGGGTTACCTAAGGAGGTTGTGTAATTTCTACCTTTTGAAACTTTTAAGGCTAGTTAGACAAAACCCTGGCTGGGATGATTTAGTGGGAGTGGTCCTGCTTTTAGCAGGCTGGGTTAGATGACATCATAAAGTCCCTTCCAGCCCTAATATTCTATGATTCTATGCTTAAAATATCTCTATAGCAAATGCTTTATATAGGCCAGGGGTTGGCAACCTTTGCTGGCCCCTGTGCCAGCCCCGCCCACTGCACCCTCAGCAGGTGCCAGGGATGGGGTCAGCAGGTGCTGGGAGCAGGGACAAGGACTCCTCCCTGCTGGCCCTGCCCCTGCATGCGGGGCTCCTATCCCCAGCTGGCTGTGCTCCCGAGCTGGGCGGAGTGGCCAGTAGGGGCCAGGAGCCCTGTGTGCCATGGGTCCTTTGCCCTGCTGGTTGCATTCCTCAGTGGGCCAGTGGAGGAGGGCAGGAGCCGCAGTGCCTGCACAGGTCTTGAGGCTTCAGGCCCCGCTGGGGTGCAGGGGCAGCCTGAGCGGTGCAGCATGCCGCTCAGAATAGCCACGCGTGCCAGGGGTTGCCGACCCCTGTTATAAGCTATGGCATCTTGGGCTGATGTTATCTTAATAGGTACAGAATTGAACATTCAAAGTTTACCTACATCATGCTGATATGTTTCAAGATCTAAAATATTTTCCTCATAGGGGAAGCTTTGATAAGATGTGCAGTTTCTCTATGCATTTATTTATATTAATTTAGGGTTTGTAGAGTGAAATGCTAAATGTGAGCAGACAACCAGGATGTGAGCATATATGCTACACTTGGCATTACACAGTGGTATTTTAGAGGGACTGGGTACCTTGTTGGGTTCATTACAGGTTAGCAAGCTTATCGCTATAGTCTTCCAATTTGAATCCAGCCCAGGTAATTAGTGACTGAAAACTACTAGCATTTGGTGGCCAGTTGGCCGCCTTCTGTGCGGTGAGCTAATGAGACACATCAAAAGATTAAGACCCATTGCAAAACCATCACACTCAGCCCTGTTCAAGCCCTTGTTGGCAGTGACTCAGAAAAGCTAAAGATTGACTGGGTTATGGACAGTGAATGTCTCTCCCTCCTATATGTAGTCCCTGATACTGGTGGCAGAGAACTGGGGAAGCTTCCACCATCACTGCCCAAGCTGTACCTTTTCTGTTGACAAATAAGGGTATTTGGTCTTGTGGCTGTGACCCTTCCACCTTTCATCAGCACAAAAATAAAATAAATCACATGTCGATTGAAAACCAAAATGGTAGCTTCAAAAATGTGGCAAACCACACAATGATTTGGAAAAAGAGATCTCCTGCCCATTATTGCAAAACATGATCAGTTCAAGGAATCAATGAATAGTGGGTCTAATGAAAGCTCAGCATTTTATTTGCTGGCAGGAGGATTCAGTGAAGGGAAATGAGTGAAGCAAATGGTTCTTGAATGACACACTTTTTCTTGTTTTGTATTTTCTCATTCAGTCTGGGTTACTTGAAAGATGTGTGTCAAAGTCTGCACTTACCCACAGGAATTGAGCTTAAATCTTACTGTTTAGAATGTTTCAGTCACCCAGAATATTTTGGTGTTTTTAATAAAAGTGGTTTCAACAGCCATAAGGGTACATGTCTTCCTGAGAGTGTTTGAGCTCTCCCCTGTGATCCATTCTGTAAGTGACAACTGGTTTCCAAGGAGTTCCCATTTAGATCTCGGCAGAATGGGTTGTGGCCATGCAGGGCTGGATTAATTGGCTTTGGGACCCTGGGCTACCCCCCATCATGGCCGCCCCTTCCCGCACCTAGGGTCTCAGCCCCCACCATGGCAGAGTGTGGGCAGACTGTTGCTAGGTTGGGGAAGAGTGTGGGGCAGTGGGTCCTGGAGAGGGTGGAGCGGCAGGTGGGCTGGGAAGGTGGTGGCCAAGTGGGGGATGGTGAGGCCCAGGGAAGGCGGCAGGGGCTGGTGCCAAGGGGGCTGAGGGGAGGCAGTGGGGGCTGCGTCACTAGCGAATGGGGGAGGGTGTGGTGGTGATGTGGGGTGCAGGGGGAGGCGGCAGGGGGGCCAGCAATGAGAGGCTGGGAGGGGGAGGCAGGAACCAGGGGGGAGTGGCGGGGCCTTGGGGCAAGGCAGCAGGGGTAGAGGGGTGGCAAGGCTGGGGCCCCCAGAACACTAAGACCACCCTGGGCATGGCCTCCAGGCCCTGGAAGGCCATTCTAAGGCTGCACCGCACGCCACCCGGCCTGCCCCTTGGGTGGAGAGAACAGTGCTGTCAGGGCAGGGGGTCGCCTAGCGCTCCCCTAAGTCCCACTGGTGCGGGGTGTGTGTGTGTTGGGGCAGGGAGGGCCCCTGTAGCCCCTGCATTAATTAGGCCCTGTGGTTATGATGCCAGGCCTGGGCAACTGAAGGATGGGAATGGGGGGGAAGACTCAGGGATGACTACTGCTTCCTTTCCCTTGCTTGTGTCACCACTAGGTGTTGGTCAGGGGCTATACGCCAGTGCTGGCAACAAAGAAGTTCTGTGTCTAAGACAGTGAACAGAGCTGGGCAAAGCTGTTGGTGCCACAGGGAAAGTGATGGCATGAAGATCATGGCAGAGGACAGGACAAGAGGCAATGGGTTCAAACTACAGCATAGCAGATTTATATTAAATCTTAGGAAAAACTTCCTAACTGTAAGAAAAATAGGACAGTGGAATTGGCAGCCTAGGGAAATGGTGGAAGCCCCTTTTGCTGGAGGTTTTCAAGAAGAGGCTGGATAGCCATTTGTCTTGGATGGTTTAGAAACAACAAACCTTGGATCTTGGCTGGGGCTTACTCTTGTGGTCCGCTCTAAATCTATGGTTCAATGATTCCATGTTTTCAACATACTGGTTAAAAAAATGTCACGCTAATGTTTGCAGTTTGTTTGGTTCAAAGTGCTTTCTCCACTCTCAGGTATGGGAATGTTGAGAATACCAGATCTGCTGCTAGTTAGGTTCTTTGAACAGCATCATCTTTGGAATTCTTTGTATCTAGAGATGGGCTCAAGTTGTCAAATTTGGAGCTGTATCTGAATTTTCCCAAGGTCCATGGATCCAGGGTTTTGGTTTGGCCGGTAAGCATATATCTAGACTGCAATTAAAAACCTGTGACTGGCCTGTGTCAGCCAACTCAGGCTCATTGGGGCTGTTTAATTACAGCGTAGATGCTTGGGCTCTAGGATCCTATGTAGTGGAAGGGTCCCTGAGCTCAGGCTGCAGCCTGAGCCCAAACATCTCTACTGCAATTAAACAGCTCCTTAGCCTGAGTCCTGCAAGCCCAAGACAACTGGCGTGGTCCAGCCTTGGTTGTCTAATTGCAGTGTAAATGTATCCTGAGAGAAAACCAACTGCAAAATTCAGATCCAGACTCCAAGGATGGGAGGGTTAGGACCTGGGTTTTGCTTTTGGCCCATCTTTTCTTGTACTGTTTCCTCTTTGTTTCTCCTGTGACGTCAGGGTGGGAGTATTATGCCCAGAAATTGTAGTCTCTGATGGAGCACAATGCAGAATATACAAGAGGAAGGACACCTGGCAGTGAGAGTAATGCACTACCTGCCTTTGTATGATTTACAGCCCAAATTATGCTAAGCCAGTCTCCATGGGGGAAAAAAATCTAAATAGGACATTGTAGTTTAAAATATACAAACATCTCAGAATCAGGAAATTGTATATTAAAATTTCCCCAAAAACCACATTACAAAAGCCTTTGTGAATGTTTCCCTTAATTTTATGTAAAACTTCTCCTTTTACGTCTTCTCTGGGTGTTCTCATCTCCTCACATGATTTCATCTGCTTTCTTATGCTGATGACTTGCCTATCTTCTTCTTCACTCCCACTCTGCCCCCTCTCCCTCATCCTACATCTCCATTTATCTCTGATAACCTCTTATGGATGTCTCAATATCAATTTATACTTAGTATGGACAAATCTGTTTCCTTGGTTTTTCACCTCTGGAACTTCCTCCAAGCCCAATTCCTGTCTCTGCCAATGTTGGCACCACCATTCTCCATGTGCTTCAGGCATTTTAGTCTGCTGGTCATCTCTGAGTCTTCTATGTTGCTTATTTTGCATGAAATGGCAACCCTTTTTTCTTACCCCCCCTTGCTGTCTTAGATTGTAAGGTCTTGGGATCGGACCTTGCCTTCTTTATATGTGTTTGTACAACCCTGCCATCTTGGGTTTTAGATCTTGAGCCCAGCCTCTGGACACTAGGTATACAATATAAAATACTATGTAATAAAAGACAAGAAAACTAGATGGGTTGATTACTCAAAGCTTATTTACACTTACAATGCCACTTTAACGCTTAGTAAAGACCCTGCCTACATTTATGTGACAGCTTCTCCCACCACTTCCCCAACAGGTTGTAGCTATGTCGATGGGAGAAGCTTTCCCATTGATGTGGTGCTGTCTAACAAGAAGTTTGGTTGGTCTAACTCAGGGGTGGGCAATAATATTCATCAGGGGGCCGGTGGTGGCAGTAGAGAGCCAGCCTAGGGCCGGGTGGGGGTGAAGGGAGAAACCTACGTGGGAGGAAATGGGGGAGTTGGAGGGGGGGGAACCTGCATGGGAGGAAATAGGGGAACTGGAGGGGAGGAGAGGGGAAAACCTGTGTAGGAGGAAATGGGGGAGCTGGGGAGGGAACCTGCGTGGGAGGAAATAGGGGAGCTGTAGGGAAGGAGAGGGGGAAACCTGTGTAGGAGGAAATGGGGAAGCTGGGGGGGGGGGGGGGAAGGAAAGCTGGTGTTGGGTGGGGAATGGAGCAGCACAGTGCTGGCCCCAGCCTTGGCACAGTACAGTGCTGGCTGGGGAAGCGGAAGGGGGCACAGCAATGCCAGTGCCCGCTCCAGTGCGGTACAGCGCCGGCAAGGGGGCAGGAGGAGGCAGCATAGCACTGGCCTCAGCCTCAGAGTGCTGCCGCACTGGCCCCGGCCCTATGCAGCGCCGGCGCGGGGGGGAGGAGGGGCAGCAGGAGATAGCGCTGACTCCAGCCCTGGAGCACCGCAGTGCCTGGGGGAGTGGAAGGGCGCAGTGCTGGCCCCATCAGCCCCAGAGTGGACCAGCACAGGCCCTGGCCCCAGAACGGCGAAGCGCCATCCGGGAAGGACTCCCGGCCCTAGAACAGCGCAGCACCAGCTGGGTTGGAGCAAAAGGGGGCGGGCTGGGGAGAGCAGCCCAGGGGCGGTGGGCTGGACTGAGGCCTGCGGGCCATATTTTGCCCACCCCTGGTCTAACTGCATCATCGGGGTTGGATTTCAAGCGACAGAGTTTATACTGACATAAGTTTGCAGTATAGCCCAGGGCATAGTCAGTGAATCTGAGTGTTGCATGCACTGGTATAGTCCCATCAGTGAGCAGTGAAACTTTAAGGTACCCACTACTATCAGAATTAAAGGAAAAAATAATGCTGTTTTATAACTCTTATAAAATTCCCATAGTTATTAACATATACTGTGACCCTGCACATACAGACTTATGTATACTGATGAGCACTGTATATTTTAGTTGTATACTCCAGTAGTGATTAGCTGAGCAAGATCATAGAAAACGAACAGGATATGTGACTAAAATCTCAAAAATATGATTCTCACCTTCAACCTGTTGTTGAATTTTGGTATTGGAAGATGTGACATCAAAAGTAAACCAAAGTTAACCATCAACAACAAAGCTACCGACAACTGTGGTCTTCTAACGATCTGTCTGGATCTGATATTAGGCTAGATTCAGATACAGCATTATAGATAAGTACCAGCAAAGAAAATAAATTGGCTTAGAGGATTAATTGGATTTTGATTTTTTGTCTGTCACTTTAAATTCAGAATAGCTCTTTTTATTAGCATTACACCTGATTTACATCTGTATAATAGTGATCAGATTCTGGCATTGCATCTTCAAGCCAGAGTGTGGGCCAGACATTTTTTGACACTTAGGATGTTTTGCATATTACAAATGGATTTCATGCATTATAAAGCTTCCTGATTTCCCTGTTTATGCAGGGAAAAATGTGCTTAGGTACTGTGGTGAAAGGCAGCAACTAAAAACCTTAAGACAAGATAGAAAAAGAAAATCCATAGCCATAAGCAAGAAAATATAGATGATAATGGGGTTTTGGAGGGTGATGGTTGGGGAAGGAGAGTTGTACTGCTTATTGCTATCTGACTATGCAAAGCTCCTTACTTCTAGGGTGAAATTGCTCTTATGCAGAGGATCTGCCTGAGGTCTTAGGTAGTTCATAGGCCTAATCCTACAGGATGAATGAGCTGTTCATACAGTGGACACAACCTTATAGCAATGTTGGCATTAAGGTGATTTCGAAGAGCTCAGTGCTTTGAGTGTACCTTGTAGGGCTGGATTCTGATCTTAGTTAGGCTGGCGTAGCACCCTTTGACTTCAGTGAGCGTTGCCCCATCTGAGAGCAGGATTTAGCCCTGTTGGTATTTGTCCTCCAAATTATCAGCTAAGGTATTTTAAATAAAGCCATTCCCCTCCCACCCCTGCTGATCTTGTTGCTGAACAAATATGTCTTTTCCATAGCAGCAGGTTGTGATGTCAGAGTGTTGGTGATTTCATTGTGGTTTTGGGTGGGTAGACCTGGGTTACGTACAGGAGGCAGTTCCTGTTTAAAATTCTGCACTTGACAACTTGAATTTTAATGAAATGTTACGGGTAAGTGCTGTATAGTAACACAAAGGGTTGCAATGCAGAAGTTCATGGGTAGAAGCAGATCCTGAGTTCCACGTGAAAAGGGACTTGCCTATAGGGCAGGATTAAGATAGTCAACATGATACGCATAATAGTGGGTGTGGAGAGCTTTATATTATCATAACATACAAAGTAGGGAGTGGCCTGGGCAAATCCCACCGTGGGAGGGGAGTGGGGAAAGGAGGATCTTTCTCTGAACTTCTAAGCTGGTTTGTCTTCTCCATTAGGTGGAGCCAACTCAGTGCCTAAGGCCTTGTCTACACTAGCACTTATGCCACAAAAAATCCTTACTCCCTGAGTAATGTAAATTTTGCTGGTGTAAGCTCTTGTGTAGCAGTGTTATGTCAGTGGGCAAGCGTTTCCTGCCAACCTAGCGCTTTCCACACATGTGCTTACATTGGCAAAATTTTTGTTGCTCAGGGGTCTGAAAAAACATACCCTGGAGCGACATAACTTTTGCTAGCGTCAGTGCTAGTGTGGAGAAGATCTTAGTGTCAAGTTTTGGGAAGTGTGACGCCTAGTGTAGACAAGGTCAGTCTCAAGTTTGGGGGAAATGTGACTCCAAATCTGAATTTGAACTTTATGACCCAGGCCCATCACTTTTACAGGCATTTAAGGTCTGGATTGTGGTGGAATATGCGGATGGCCTGCAGAGTCTCCTCTCATAGGGCTCAGCACAGAGACTAGGCACAGTTGCAGTCCCTGCACTCCAGGGAATGTAGAGATGCTCTGTGCTAATTTATATTTGCTGGGGTGCAAATCATCCAAAGAGGGCAGGAAGGAGAAGGGGCCATGGCTGAGCTCCATTCTGGGGATCTTTGGCTATGTCTACACTTACTAAAATTAGTTCGAATTAGTTAGTTCGAACTAACTAATTCGAACTAATTTTAGTTAGTTCGAATTAACTTAATTCGAACTAGAAAAAGTTGGTTCGAACTAAGCAAGTGCCATTCATGGCACTTGCTTAGTTTGAATTAGTGATCCCCATTCATTTCAATGGCCAATTAGTTCGAATTAGCATGGCCCCATTGGCTAATTCGAGCTAGTTAGTTCGAATTAACCCTTTAGTTCGAATACCCTATTCAAACTTATTAGTTCGAATTAAGGCAGCCCTTAATTCAAACTAACTAAAGCCTAGTGTAGCCATGGCTTTAGTTAGTTCGAATTAAGCCTCCTTAATTCGAACTAACTTGCCAGTGTAGACATAGCCTTTGAGCACAGGCATGTTGTAGATGTGCATTTTGATGAGGCATCAGCTGCAGCCCTGGTTTGGTACAGAGGCTGCTGCAAGTTCCCTCATGAGCATGAGATAGGGTGGGTCATTGGGCTGCTGGGAGTCTATAAGTTAAGAAACAGCAGAGTGGAATGGTGCTGTAAGCATTCGTGGTTTTAACTAAATGGCGACAGAGTCTTGGGTCACTGACTTCTTGCCTGTAACCTCCTGAGCATTGCCTAATATCCCGCGCACTGGCCACTGTACACCCATTTCCTGTGCTCTCCTGTGTACTGCGCTTGTTCCCTTTTGTCCTGCTGACATCCCAGCACATCAGCCATGTGCCAAAGTGTGTTCGACTAAGTACAGAGGTTGCAGTAGAAAAGTTTTTAAAGGGTGCATCAAAATCTCTGGTGTAAAAGTCTGTACCTGCTACTGGGAAATGAGTTTTGCTTCCATTGGTGTCCTTCAAATCTTTCTGTTCTCTTTGTCCAAATGTCTTTAAATTCTTTCCTTCTCACCAGCTATTGTCTAGTCTGAGTAACTCAGAAGTCAACCCTAAATTTTGAGCACAAGGTTTTTCTTATGCCAGATTGTTACGCTGGGTTATGGCTAATTTGCTTGTAACTGAGACTTTCATCTAGGATCAGATTTTATTCCTAAATGGTGTTATGAGTCACATCAGCCCATCAAAAGGTTTCAGATTTACAACACTCTTTTTCAAATAAAGAGTTTATTTTTGTCAGACAGGTTACGTACGGAAATTAGAGGTACAAAGTAAAGCAGAGGGAGAGACGGGGTACAGAAAATAGGGTGGAATTGAGATTTTGGACAGTCAGACCATGGTCCCTGCGGCACCTGCATTCTGTCACTATCCTGATGCAAAGCAGCCATAAATCCAGGGGAGTGCCTGAAGATTCCCCTGGCATAATTGTTCTTGCATTCATCCTCTTCTGGTCCCTGACATAGGGGGAATGTGTTGGAAAAGGAGACTCTTTCTGTGGTCAAGTAAGCTACCTTTAGGACAGCTTTGCATCAACTGACATGCCTGACTTTGCCCTTAAAGAGCAGACCTGGCTTACTGTTCTTGATTCTGCTCTTGCCTACACCAGTGTTAATTAGAATGAATTCTATGGAAGCAAGTTTCAGAAGGGTAGTCATGTTATTGTTAGTCTATGGAAGTTTCGCCAGTAAGATTAGAATCACGCCATTGTATTCAGCCAAGAATTCAAGTCCAAAGTGATAACATTCTTTTTAGTACTTCGTGTGTTCGGATCAGTCAGTACAGGCACCATGCTGAGCAAAATTTCTGAAAGGCAGATGTGAACCCATTGAGCAACAGGTTTTTCTGTCTCTTCAAGTCTCCCAGGACAGCATTTGTGACATCTAAAAGACAGTACAGGAAATGAGATAAGAACATGTCTTGCTGGGAAGCCTCATCAGCAGGATAATATGTGATGTGGTTTGTTTTATTTCTCTTTGTTTTTGAAGTGAAGGTTTAAGATTTAAAAATTTCTCAGGTGTGTTTTTCTTATAAGTTGAACATGACTTGACCAGAGAACTGGAGCTACAGCACTTGATCGGCCTCCTCTTAATAAAAAAACTGAGAGCATGAAATAAAAATAATTTGGCCAGCAGCAGGGCCTTCAGAAAACTATTTTCCTTTTGCTAGTTTTTGCAGCAGAAATGCTGTCAGCTCACATTTGCAAATGCTGTGGTTTCTCTATTACTTCTTACTCTTCCTGTGAGATTTCTGTAGCAAGCCCAGCCGTAACAATGATCCTTGAACCCACGAGTTTTTTAAACAGTTTTTTTTTTAATATAAATGAGAATAATTATAAGCAAGAATTAATCAACCTCCTGCTGGTGAAAGGGGCTGTGTTGTCTGCCTCAAAGTTCCTAACCCTGGAACTGTAGCTCACTAAACAGAATGTGCTCTGGAGCTGCAGACCATGTGGGCTTTTGGAGCTTGTTAATAGCTGGCATGTGGCTCCTTTAAAACTGGCTTTGTTTTCATTCAGGGGTAGGAAGCTACAGAGCTAGGAAAATAACTAATGCACTCTGCAGCCAGGCCTAAGTGAACCTATCCTCCAGGAGCTAGGAGAAATGAGGTCTAGGAGCAATACCCTGGTGAAAGGCCTATCATTCTCCTGTGGCCCTTTGCTTCACTTCACAGCAGTGTACATCCTGGAATTGTTTTTGCTATGAATTGTGAGAAGGCAGGTGCCTTCCAATTCATGGGAAATTCCATGTCTCCCCCGCATATATCCTCTGTGATGGCTAGCCCATTTTTGAATTGTTGTTGGCCTGCATGGACTCAGCAGTATTCTGCTGCACTATGGAGGTAGCTGTGATCATACAGAGTCTGGCTGGGGTGTGTTTCAGCACTCAAAGCTGGGCAAATTCAGCTTTGAAGACTACCTGTCGCACTGCCAAACAAATGAGGTGGCAGCACCAGCAACTCATCTGGCAGCAGGATGAGAATCAGCAGTGGTGGAAGGGAGATGGAGGAAGGGGACACCAAGAAGTACTAGATACTGGTAGTAGAAGACCGGTTCCTGGGCTCAGGAGACCAGTGTGGATCAGTGGGAAAGGATTGTTCTGTGAACCTGGGATGACGAGGAGTGATGAATTTCAGGATGGGGATTTTTTTTCGATGTATGTGTTAAACTGACTTCAGAGTTGTGGAGGCAGTGTATCCAATATGTGTTTTGCCATCCCCATGGAGAAGCAGGCTGCCACTGTCATCTGGAAGCTAGCCACTCCAGAATGACTCCAGTTCCTGGCTGAGCAGTTTGGTGCAGGGAGATCAACTGTTGGGGCCGTAGTTGTGCAGCAGAGTCATGTCATGGAAAAGATACTGTTGCATCCGGTTATAAAGCTGGGTAATGCTTGGAAAATTACTCATGGTTTGCACTCTTGGGGTTCCCAAACTGTATTAGGAACATGGTTCCATTAATTGCCTGCTCATTTGCCAGGGCACAGAAAGGGGCATTTCCCCAATGGTGTTCCAAGGGCTGGCTGACAACTATGGCAGGTTTACAAATATAAATGCAGGGTGACCAGGAAGAGTCCGGGATGATAGGATTTTTCAGAGCTCAGCTGTATTTTCTTTAATAAAGAAAAGATATTTATCCACAGGAACCCAGTGGATATTAATGGTGTTTCTCCGGTTATTCTGGGACTTGGCTTATTCCCCCCTTCCCTGCTTAATGAAGCCATTCACAGGCCCCTTGAACAGAAGGAAGGACCTGTTCAACTACCAGCCCTGCCATTTCAGAATGATAGTGGAGAGTGTTTTTGACCAATTGAAAGGGTGATGGTGCTGTTTGTGGAATAAGTTCAAAAGCAGCTGAAAAAAATGTGCTGCCCATTTTTAGCAGCATGCTGTGAGATTCAATATTTGTTAGACTAAGGGAGAAACCCTTTATGATGAGTGGGAGGACGAGGTGCAGACACTTGCTCGGCAGTGCGAGCAGCTACCAAGGTGAAAATGGAAACACCCAGGGGATGTTATTAGGGATGTCTATCATTCTTGAGTCTCATGCCTAAAAATGTGAAGCGTTAGCTTGTGGAGGGAGGTGTCTGGGTTGATTGTAAGCTGTGTGGTATAGTTTATGAGCGCTGGAAGTGGGACCCTGACTGTGGCCTTTCCTCTTTATGTGAAGGGGTTTTTGACTTCAGTACGATGCTGAGTTCTTATGGATTAATTTTAAACTGGTTTCATTATGAGATGACAAACAGTAATGTAACAAATCAAAGTAAAGTTCTAATTGGACCAATGCGAAAACTGTTGTTTAAAAATGCACTTAACGAATAAGCTATCAGCCCCCATCTGTGAAAACAGCATTAAAAAATAGGGCAGCCACCACTGAAAGTGCAGTGGCAGAACAGCTGAGAGTCGGGTGGTGGTGGTAGAGTCAGAGGTGGGGTATGCGCCTTCGCTTTTCCTTCGCTTATCTATGGGGCATCTGGGGTGGAGAGTCAACTGCTAGTTAGGAGAGCCAGGGGTCAAAAAAGAGTCAGGGTCAGAAGTTGGAGGCTGGAGCAGCCTGGCCACTGAGGATTGGAGGCGAGGTGTAAGGGCAGGAGGAGAGGCAAGGATCAAGCACAGAGCAGGAGCAAAGGTATGGGTGGAGTATGAATCAGGAACAGGGTTGGGTGCAAGAGGCAGGTGCAAGCAGAAGCCAATGCAGGAAACCACCTTGATGCTCCGATAATTTGGGGATGTCAGTTGACACAGCAGAAATAGGCAATCCTGCCTATCAAAACAAGCCCAGCCTGCTGAGAACAAGCCAGCCCAATGGCACACAGCCAGTTGGCTGTCTCAGCTCATACAAGCGGGGAAGAAGTGTGTGTTGTCACCGTGTGACATGTGAGCATGCCATGACTGGCTGCCCAAATTGGGCTTCTTATAAACGGGATTGGGCTTCTTTTTGGCTTGTCCAGCAGCTCGTAGAACACCCAAAAGAAGCCCGAAAACAAGCCTGAACCACCAGTGAAATTTTATACGCGGGTGGTTTTAGAAGAGGCCCAAATTGACTGGACCAATCCATGGAGCTGGGTAATTGTCCAATCAGAACTCCTGAGGGTGGTGCCTTGACTGGGGCTGTAATCCTGTCTGGCAGTTGCTCAGCCCGCCAGGTTTCAGTAGGCTTTGGATAATGGCCAGGATTCAGCAGCTATCCTGGAGCCTGCCAAGCTTGGTGGGGTTTAAGACCTGCAATATCACATAGTGGGTATCTGTTTTGGTTGGGGATTTGACACCAGAGCAGAGGAGGACACACAGGTAAATAACAGCTGACTACAAAGCAATGTGGGATAGCCATTGGAGACACGCCAGCAGTGATGCCAGCTGTTGTATGCACACGAAGAGCAGTGTAAACTGCTTCAGTTCTCGGCAAACTTAGTCTGCTTTGCAAGAGGACTACAGATTTCAAATTGAGTGCAGAGTTAATGCACTGTGATGCATTGCCTTGTGGGTAGAGCTTGTGTTTTACAAGCAGATTAACTCTACTTCAAAACCCCCATGTGGCCATGCCTGCATTTTGTGGTTGTTTAGTATAGTTAGGGTTTAGCTGTAAGTATAGGTAAGTGATTTAGTTAGCTCAGCTCCATCTTATGGTGGAGATGGAGAAAAAGAAGCCTGTATCAAGAGAGATGCGTTGAGCTTGGCTGTCATCCTAGTATTGGACAGCCATGTTAGGTACCTTAAGTGCTTAGGAGAGGGCCATTCTCCTTCCAGATGTTCCATCTTCTAGACTTTCACACCCAGAGCTCGCACCGGGAGGCAGAAGAGATTGCATGTGCTTCTCCTTGAGGAGGCTCTTGAGACTAAATTCTCCCAGTTCTGAACATTTGGTGGATCTCTAAGAGGCCAATTTTGCTGGTGACTGCCACAAACTGAGTGGATTTTCTGAGCCCTCCTTCTTAAATGCTACTAAAAAGAAAGGAAAAACATTTCTACCACCTAAGGAAAAAAAAAGTTACTTTCCCTTTAAATGAAAGTGGGAAGTGGATATCTATCTTAGTGGTTGAAGAGGAGACGCAATGGAATATGAACACATTTTTTGCTAAGGAGGAAGGATATTCTTGTTGCCAGTCTCCAGAGACTTTGTTCCTCTTTTGATTTCTCTTTTTATCCATGTTTTAAGGCACTTCTCCAAGTTTACATAAATCTTACAATAACAATTGTGTTACTGAGTTCCAAAGGAGTAGCCCTGTTAGTCTATTGAAGAAAAACTAACAGAGTCCTGTGGCACTCTTAAAGACTAACAGATTTATTGATGGGATTTTCTCCCACGAAAGCTTATACGATAAATAAATCTGTTAGTCTTTAAAAGTGCCACAGGACTCTGTTTGTGTTAATGAGAAAAACAACAGAGTCCTGTGGCACTTTTAAAGACTAACAGATTTATTTATCGCATGA